>CM042156.1:14038355-14045855 GCA_023376005.1 Doryteuthis pealeii
ACCAACCAATCATGAGCCAGCATACTTTGGCGGCAAATCCGAATAAGCAAACTCATCCTACCTCTTCTGATTCAACCCTCACCGGAGACAGACCTAAAAAAGGGTCTCTCCACCTCTTCTTCAACAGACAACCAGAATCGGAGTCGGACGCAAACAGAAGTCCATCATATCCGAACTCAGAAGGCCGTAGCAAAGGGCTCCGTTAATACCCCATATCTTAGGATACACCAGTTAAGTGACAAATATTATTATTTGCGCAAACGAAACTAAAGTTTGCAATTCTTTATATGTAATACAAGTCTTTTATTCATATTCTAGTTGTTCGTTTATTTCTTTGACTCTCAACCTGTTTGCCACACTCGTGGTTAACTCCATTACAAACCTAGGAGTACTGCCGCTAGTGTTTTTTCTTTATACCAAAGAACCGAGCGACTGTCTGCCAAACGACAGACCTAAATCAGCAGATAAGTAAAACAATAACAAGAATTAGATAAGTATACTAATGAACGGATATTGTTATATATTGATATGTTAAGTTTTACCAACTAAAATAGTCCCTTGAGCATATGAGGCTACTGCCTATGTCATGGTTCCAGAACTATGTAGTAAAATTACTACGCGACGACCATTGGCACCATAAGAATTGGCGCGTAATTCGTTTTCCCTTTTTGTCTTTGTTCCTTATATAATCCTATTCAGGGAAGTAAACCAACGTGTAAGCACGTCTGTCCAGTACCTCCGTTAAAATACGTCTTGTATTCTCATTTTTACTAACACTATGAGTCGACTAAACCACACCATTTGAAATATCTATCTGCCTTCATATTCAACATGATAAACCGTTGTTTTGGGACTGTTAGTGTAGTTAGATTTTGAATTAAAATTCGTTGAAATTCAAAATCGGAGAGGGTTAGATTATTGATAGGTAATTACCTGTAGTTGACCCATACCCGGCTTCCGCCACTGGGAAACATGAGAAGAGAATAAAAACCTAGCTTAGTTAGTCAGTAGTTCAGCGGAATACACCATGATGTAGAGATCGTCTCCTCTTCACTCCAGCCACGGCTGAGAAGTCTGAATGAAAATAAAACAGATGTGATCACCCAAAACATAAGACTCATGTCATCTTTGTGAATTATGGCGAACCAGCTTCTACAGAACCAGAATTAAGAAGCAGAAATAAAAGTCAGAGCAGCATCTTTAGTAATGTCCCAGCTCGGCAAGAGACAGACTAGGGTATCAGCCAGCTACTCGAAGTACTTAAGCAAGTAAGAGATATGTAAAGTCGTCGGGGCGGCCTAATGTCGGTATCAGCCAGACAGCGAGAGAGTCTATCCCTATTTCACAAGCGCTAGACTAAGGAGATTGTTTTGACGTCCGAGGTGGAGCGCCGCACCTACCATCAGCCCCAACTTTACAGCCCCGACTTTTCCTAGTCTGTCGCTCTACTAAGAGGAATTGTGGGTTTAAAGGGGGGGAGCCTCTTAAATCTCCCAGTTGTAGGCAAATTGTTCGGACGAAAGAAGACAAACACACAATGGAAATCTAATACATGTATTGACAAATAATACAAGAACTTGTTGCAAAATTTTATTGGTATTTGCTACAAGACTTATCTGTGAGGTTAAATACTATTCGTGGAGAAGTGGTGATAACAGGGGTATTCTGGTAGCTGGTAGGAATGTTGTTAAGACTCTTCGTCAGGTCGTTTCTCGTTCTTCAACCTTCTGTTAGTATGCTATTGTATCAGCCTTTTGTAGTATGCTGATACAATGCTTTAGAAAGTTTGCTGGAGGCGCTTATTTTCGCGTTTCTCCGGGATAACTGCTCCGTGATAAGTGACGTGGTTTGCCCCCTAGCGACAGGGGAAGATAATTCTCTGTTGAATTTTCGATACTACCGACTGAGCTAAACCGTCCCTTAGTAAGATATGATGATTTTAAAAAATGTGGGAGAGATTACACGAATGCGTCCCACCTTTCGCATCATCTCATAAGAGCACTCTTTCTATTTATATACCCGACATAAAAGGGATACATAACAACATCTTCTTAAATTGAGCTCAGCAACTTTATGGTTATTTCCTTTAAGTCTAACATGATCAAAGCGTATGAGTAGCATAGGGATCTGTGCGGTAAAGTAAGGAGCTGATGGTAGGTGTGGCGCTCCACCTCAGACACAAAAACAATCTCCTTCGTTTAGCGCTAGTGAAAAGGTGATAGACTCCTTCGCTGATTGGCTGATACCGACTTTAGGCCACCCCGACGACTTTACTTTTTACAATGTCTAAGTCTGCATCTAATATCAGTGTTTCTTCAGCAATTCCTGCGTCGTTAATAAACTAAGTTTTTGTCTAGTATAAATGTGGTTCAAATTCTATTTGACCAATAAGTATCTATTTCCGGTCTTCTGAGATGGTAACTTCCGATATAAACGTGTTGGTTGTTCGTGTACCAGTTTCGGCATATTGAACACATAACATTTTGATTTAAAAAACCCCGCTTACAACAAGGGAGATAAATAAGACATATAATATTTTGGTTATCTCCCCTACATTTAAGTCAGCACCTGTAATTAAATATGAATTAAATAATTTAATTTTTATAAAAATACTGTCAAAAATATGCTCCATCGGAACACAAGCATTTAGTTTTAATGCTATAAAATATCATATTAAACCAGTAGAGCTACCTGGCATTTTCCGGGATTTAAAAAGTTAAAAAGATCTCTTATTTATATTCATATGTAGATTAATAAGAATTATTTTTCTATATATTTGTTTTAGTATTTTTTTTTTTTTTTTTTTTATATATTCACGTTTTTAAGGTGTTAATTTTTATTATTTTTCTTGTTTATAAATTTTTCTTTTATTGGTCTTTCATTTGACTTTTATAATGTTTTATTCTTTAAATTAATTTGTTTTATTTTAAATCATTTTTTGAATTTTTAAAATATATCATTGATTTATACCCATATAATATTTTTATACATAGTTTAATGGAAAATGAGGGGTAAAATGTTTTTAATCTCCTTTATTGAACTGGTCTCCTCCACTTTTCCTTTAAAAAAGGGCGAGGACTCGGTCAGTGTATAAACTAACATAGATACATACGCACAGACATACATATTTTAAATATAACTCGTCTCACTTTAATCGAAAATTAATATTGCTTGATTTAAAAGATAAATTAATCAAATACCAACAAAAAAGAGACCCAGTCTCTACTGCATATTTAAAATTAATAAACTTTGTTCTTCTTTAAAGAATTGCTTATATCTGTTAAAATGTTTTAAACCTATTTAAATCTGAAAACCTATGAAATAGCAGAGGTGGTCACTACTAGAATAGGCTCAGTATTAATTCGTGATCATCCTCCACACATTAATCATTCATTTTGTTTTTTGTAAAACGTGTGACAATAAACATATTTCTTTCTTTCTTTTTTTCTTTCTTTTTTACTAGTTCTTTAAAAAAAAATATTTATTTGAAGAAGCGCACGAAGCGTTACGGTTAATAGTATACGAATTCGATTCGACCAGTCGAATTAAAATCCCGTACGATTAGCATTAATGACTTTGTGTCAACTTGTGACTTTATTTCACATTCTACCCGGGGCAAACGGGTTAGGTAAATACTTACATTCAAAATATCAAGAATTGTACTCTAACCATGTAATTGCGAGATTAGTTTGCTAACACTATGACGGGGTGCCCTTATTCTTTATACAAACTGCTCGCCACGCGTAGGATGTTTTCAAACCTGTTAATCATTTGTACACAAGGTCACAACTAAGGGACATACAGAACAATTACATCACGATGGTTCACCATCATCATTTACCCAGCACATTCGCCGTGGGTAGGATGTTACACCTCAATGGGATGAATTACTTATTTACTCTAATCGTTCCCCACAGGTTGGATGTAACTAAAGTTCGCAAGTGTAGGGCATCCAGCGAGAATAGAACTCGATATTCAGTAGTAATGGATCTGTGAAACTAGCTTCTTTATCCTTATGCCACGAAGGGACGCCTTTAATATTTTAGTAAAATAAACAAACATTGAAATGTATGATTTCTTAGCGACTTTTTTCTTAATCTAATGAGAATTTTCAAAATTATTTTCCTCTGACAACTCTCTTCCATTTTTTTTCTGGCGATCACTGGCGTTCTTAAAATCATTTCACTCCGGTCATTGACCAGGTACCTCAGCTAGTATATATATATATATATATATATATAGGGTCATCCACAACAAATGTTTCGACTTATTATTGCGTTTACGCTTGAGTTGGCGGCCGTCAGCGAGATCCCCCCCCCAGAGTGCTCAACCCTAGAGGATGGGGAGCATATATAGGGTCATATATATATATATATATATATATATATATATATATATATATATCTAGATCAACATACATACAGACACCAAGATACGGACGCATATATATGAAATGAAGATGACCTAAGGTTGAAAGTAGTTGACAATAATTTAAAAAATAATAACATAAAATAAATATTTCTGTTTGTCTTATTACTTTTGTTCATCTTATATATATATATATATATATAATATATATATATGTGTGTGTGTGTGTGTGTGTGTGTACACATATGTGTGTTTGTGTGTGCACATATATGTGTGCGTGTGTGCGCATGTGTGTGTAGTCAAAATTATGGAATTAGCCTACTTAGAGGATGCTCCTTTAGGTCTTTCATTTAGTAGTATAAATCCCTTGGCCCGGAAACTATGTTCGATTCCTCAGACTTTTTTGTTGGTTCTTTCGTTTTGGGTTTTTTACGGCACGTCAACCCTTGTCATGTTATTTCATACCGAAGACGTTTTGTTCTATTCGTTTTTGATGACTATTGAACATTCTTTTATACAACTCAATTTTTAAAAACAAATATTTGTTAACTCATTTCCTTCTATTTAACCCATAGATGGGACCCTAACAGGTACAACGACTCCGGGTCAGAGTTGGCCTGGGAGTAATGATGATTAAGGGATACTCCACACTCCCCAGAGCTCCAGAATTGGAACTTCACCATTAGATGCAGTTAAACACTCCAAATTCTATCCCCACCCTGTCGGCTGTGACATTAGAATACACCGACTGCACCTCTGTAGAGGGGTAAGACTCCTCCAATGGGGCCACCTGTTGGCCCAGGTGGCTGAGCAGTCCATGACTTGCAATATTCCACTTTAGGCTTTTCTTGGGCTAGACGGGCGGTCGGTGAGGCCCTCTCCGATCAATCGGCTGGCCACGCCAAGCCATAGCACCTATATGATTTTCCCAACCCTATTGCCCTTATGGCAACCCACAATCCTTCTTATCATATGGGTGCTAAAAGGCGGTGGCTGAGGGTCTACATGTCTTGGGAATGACGTTAAATTCTATCTGATGGTGAGGTTCCAGTTCTGGAGGTGTGGGGAATGTGGAGCACCTCTTCATCACCATTTCTCCCTGGTCCACTCTGACCCGGAGTGGTAGTACCTGTTAGGGTCCTATCTATGGGTTGAATAGAAAAACATGAGTTTATAAACAAAATTGTATTATGCATTAAGAATGAATTTATTTCACAACTTTGTCGGCATTAAATGACCCACCGAGGTTGATATGCCGTAAAACCAAACCAAAGTCTATTTGATGCGGCTTCTGTTGGTGGCATGATTGTTTTGTTTTATTTTGTTTTTGCAGCACTTGTAAGAAATGTTCGGCATTTTCGCTTAAACGAGAACGAGGCATTCAGTTGACCTCTTATTATCTGTTGCACAATGCCAGCCATTTTCTTTTCGCGCGAAAACCACTTAAGAATTGCCAAAGAAGCGCTAAAGATCTTGCGGCATTGGCGAACTTTGGTAGAGGAATGGAAAATCAAGAAAGGTCCTTGTTCGATGGATGGCTTCTGGAAAAGTCAAGAATTCCGAGGTCACGATCCGGTCTTATTGCATTCGTTTAGTCTCAGTCAGGTAATAAGTTTCTTGTCTGAGAGAGAGAATATATATATATATATATATATATATATATATATATATATATATATATATATATATATATATATATATATAAGTAAAGAAATAACAAAAGACTTAGATTATTAGCATTATAGTCTATTTTAGGGAGCTTAGACAAAGTGTCTAACTCTCCCGACTCATCAGATGCGAATGATGAATTCTTTATTACTTTAAAGGCATTTAAAAACAGATTTTTATTTTTTAATTTTTTAAATGAAAAAATAAAAAAAAATAAAAAAATAAAAATCTGTTTTTAAATGCCTTGACAGTAATAAAGAATTCATCATTCGCATCTGATGAGTCAGGAGAGTTAGACACTTTGTCTAAGCTCCCTAAAATAGACTATAATGCTAATAATCTAAGTCTTTTGTTATTTCTTTACTTATATATTTGCTCTGTGACTCTAACATTAAGAGCACACATTGAGCTCTCAAACTGCGACAGGTTTTTTTAAAATAAAACTCTTGTGTCGTAAGGAAGATTTCTTCTCTGGACTTTTGGATTATAATATATATATATATATATATATATATATAATATATATATATATATGTGTGTGTGTGTGTGTGTAGAAAGGTAGACAAACACGGGAGGTTATGGAAACTGGATGTTTATTGTCGACGATGCAGCGTTTCGGTCTATTAGACCATCTTCAGGACTTGGATGTAGTTCTTGCTTCAATGAAGGACATTCTCAAAATGCTGAAACAGAAGGTCGTGAGTAGGGGGAGAGGTGGTTCGGGGTGGTTAGTGGATTTTATTCTCTCTAGATGGGGAGTGTCAGAATGGTGGATGCTGGTACCACAAGTGTCAGTCTAGAAAATTGGATTGTCAGGATTGGTTAAGATGACTGTATGTGTGTATATGTGTGTGTGTGTGTGTGTGTGTGTGTGTCTGTTTAATTGTTCTTTTTGTTTATATGTGTTGGGGAACTTCGGCCTTTGTCGACAATAAACATCATGTTTCCATTACATCCCATGTTTGTCTACCTTTCTCCACATACTGTCGGATTAACCTCCTCACATTTTTTCCCATATATATATATATATATATATATATATATATATATATATATACACGAAAAAATGTGATAAGACAAACAGGGACATTTCTTTTATGTTAGTTATTTTTTAATTGTTCTCAACTAGTCTCCATCTTAGGTCATCGTCATTAGGTCATTTGATTCTATGTCTATAATTGTTTACTAGAAGGTAAAATGCTAAGTCTGACTTTACAACTTATTGTTTTTGGAATTATTTGTATTATTTTGGACTATTGTCCTCATCTTCATTGTTTTATTTATGTTATTCCACCACAGTATAATCAAACTGAAAATAATAATATATTGTTGTTGTATGAAGCCAAATTCGAGTTGATGTATTAGTCGTTAGTAGTAGTAGTCGTCGTTACTATTTCTCTGAATGTTTGAGATGAGGCTTGATGATTACTATTATCTGCGTTATTCGGATTATTGTCCTCATCT
>CM042156.1:14050855-14088355 GCA_023376005.1 Doryteuthis pealeii
GTTTATAAAAAGAAATTGAGTATTTCACACTAAAAAGGCAAGAAGCAGGCGATATCCCGCACAAACAGCCACAGATGCAGACTACGCTGATGACCTTGCACTTCTTGCAGATACACCGGCACAAGCCGAGTCACTACTACATAGCCTGAATAATGCAGCAAAGAATATCGGCCTCTATGTGAACTCCGATAAAACTGATTTCATGGGTTTCGAAAGAAAGGAGACATCTCCACACTCGACGGTAAGCCTCTTAAGCCAGTAGAACAATTCATATACCTAGGTAGTAATATCTCATCCACAGAGTGATGTTAATACATGAATCGGAAAGGCATGGTCAGCCACAAACAGATTATCTGTCATATGGAGGTCAGATCTCACTGACAAGTTAAAGAGACAATTCTTCCAGGCCGTGGTTATATCTGTACTGCTGTATGGCTGCACCACTTGGACCCTAACGAGGTGACTTGAGAATAAGCTGGATAGCAGCTGCACAAGAATGCTGCGTGCAGTCTTGAACAAGTCGTAGAAACAACACCCCACAAGGAAGCAGCTATATGGCCACCTGCCCACCATCTCACAAACCATCCGAGTGAGACGGACTAGGCATGCAGGACACTGCTGGAGAAGCAAGGATGGGCTCATAAGCGACGTTCTCTTGTGGAAGCCAACACATGGACATGCTAGTGTGGGTCGCCCAGCAAGGACCTACATTGGCCAACTATGCGAGGGTGCTGCGCAGAAGACCCCCCTGGAGCAATGAGTGATAGGGAAGGTTAGCGAGAGATTGTCATGGATATCCGTGCTACTTGCTCAACATGATGATGATGTTGATGATATATTATATATATATATATATATATATATATATATATATATATATATATATATATATAATATGATAAATAAGTAATCCACAGACACGTGTTTTGAGGTTTCACCTCTCATCAGTGTGGCTATACTTTAACAGCTACCCCTGGCCGGGTTTGAGACCCGAATGAACTTTCGTTCGCCAAGCCTTTATACCCGTGCGGCCAGAGGCATCTGTCAAGTATAGGAGAATATTTAATCGCTACATTTCTAAGCGGAAATGAATTCACTAGAGTCCTCAAACATGTGTAAACAAAGCGAGGGCTAGCTAGACGCCAGAACGGTGAATATATATATATATATATATATATAATTTGCTGAGTTTTTATAGATCAATGTTTATTATAAACAGCTACCCAGGTTTCATGCCAAGGGGCAATCATCAGGTCGTTGAGTTAGATCCCATGGTGTTTATTGAAGATCTTCAATAAAAATTTGTTTTTATATATACCTATATATATATATATATATATATATATATAAAGTAAAAAAGAGTTCTTCTTCTTCTTCTTCTTCTTCTTCTTCTTCTTCTGTTTAATCTTTTTGGCTTCTGCCACCTGAACGCATATATAACATTTGTTCTCTAAACGAAGCAGGAAGTAAAAGTTTAACACCGGACACTACAACCCCTACTTGTTTACCAAAGATGTTGCTGATTAGTGCAACGATACCACTGTGCAATGTAGACAAGTCAAATATTAAATGTGCAGACGAGAACAAGTTGAACGTGTCAAGATAAAGACATAGACGCCTTATGTATAATTTGAATATTAATGGTAGGAAAGGTGCAAGGGCTTTTCACGACTTGTACACTTGTAGAGAAAGCATATCAGATAGATAATCTCTGTCTGTCTCTCTGTCTGTACCCTCTCTCTCTCTCTCTCTCTCTCTCTCTCTCTCTCTCTCTCTCTCTCTCGCTATATATATATATATATATAAATAGATGAAAATAATATAAGAGAAAAAGAAGAAGGAAGGAGGAATAAAAATAAAAAATAAAAAATTGAAATTGAATGAGCAACGGCTATTACCAATAATACCACGACCTTCCGTGTGGCTTTAAAAAAAAAATAAGAACGCCACGAGACGCGTGTTTATACCATAAAGAAAAAGAAAAAAAAAAAAGGAAAAAAAGAGAAGAAGAGGGTGTAGGATTCAAAGGTTATGACAAAGTCATAACTCGTTGGAACGCAAACAAACTCCGACACAGATTAAGGGACAAAACATTTTATATGACAGCACGGAATAAACAGGGTACATAATACATACATACATACATATACAAGAGTAGAGATAATGACACATTCATGAATGGTAAAATACAAGATATTTAGGTATCAAAGAGATACCTAAATGTACATAAAAACGTAGTTACGGGTACATGACTAAAGAATAGTCACATATCGTACAAGAGACTTACTAGCAGTGAGTGGCCGGTGTTAAGGGCCGAAGCCCCAACGAGAAGGGGTAGACCTAAGTCTAACCATAGTGTCTCGTAGGTCGAGCTGCAGGCAAAGAGAGGCAGAAGTTCAAATCAGCCGCTTAAATACCTGAGGCTCCTAGCGGGAACCAGCGAAACTAAATGGGCAGACAACTCCCCAGGCAAATACGAAAATAACTCCTACAAGGAGAAAAAAGAAAGAAAAATATAACGACACACACAAAAAAAAAAAAAAAAAAAAGAAAAAGAAAAAGAAAAAAGAAACGCGTTCATTTCTGAAAACAGTCTCTGAAGATAAAGTTTACTTTTAAATCGATAAGACAAAAAACATCTTTTTGTTTTTATTTTATACGCATTGTAATTGCCTTCCAATCATTATTATATAATAACATACTTAATAATGCTTCAAGCACATTACCAATTACTATTATATATATATATATATATATGAAAATTAGATGGAAATGAATCCTACAGTATGAAATTTAACGTTTTAGAAAAAACAAATGATGTTATATAATTGCTGACAGAAATCTGTTTCGACCACTTCGATAGATCGGTCATCATCAAGAGCAACATATGAGAGAACGACGGGAAAAAATAAACGTTAGAAGACAGGGTCCAAACATTTGCTATTATTCAATGCTGGAATTTTTAAAAATGTGTGTTCTGTGTTAAAAATAAAATAAATTCTATTTTTAAAAATCAGAAGCATTATAGTTCATAATAAAACTTAAAAGAATTTGATGTAAAATTAGATAAAATTGTATAATGAGTATCAAAATTGTTCATGACATATTCCAGCTATGTCATGAACAATTTATACATGTATATATATATGTATATAATTTTGTTGTAATAATAATGATATTAATTTTACTATTTACTTTTATAAATTTATATTTATATATAATATATATATATATATATATATATATATATATATATATATATATTTATTTATTTATTTATTTATATGGTTTTCTTATTCAAATTTATTAAAACTGGTTATATATTGAATTCTACTTAGACTAAATTGAAGTTAATTACAACCTCACGTTAATCATTTTAAACCTTTTTAATTTAGTCTAGACAATTTTTGTTATATTTTTTGTTCTATTTTAGATATTAAAATCAAACATTTACATTTTTTAATATATCCGGTTAAAAATGAAATTTAAAAGATACATTGTAACCTTTTTTTTTAGCTTGAATTTGTAAACTCATATTTGCTGTTTGACACACATTTGAGGGATTCTGGTAACATTTTTTTCAGGTTTTCAATTCATTTTTATCTGTGTCGTCTGTCTGATGAGACTGAAATTTTAGGGAGTTTTGGGAATTTATTTAAATTTCTAAAAGCCTTTTAAGTTTTGGTCGAAATAAATTTATTACAGAATGACGGTTTATTGAGTTTTCCCTTCTTTTCAAAGGTATATATATATATATATATATATATATATATATATATATATATATATATGAGAGAGTTTTATAATTTGCTTGAAGTATTGTGTATATATTGGTTAGGAGGTTGATTTAGAAGGCTATCACAATGCAGGTGTAAAGAATAAGGTAACAATGGTGTTGTGTGTTAACCTGTATTTAATTCTTGAATTTTTGAGATAACATCTCTTTTTCAAAAGATCACTGGAACTGAAGTAGTCTAGTTATGGCATTTCTTTTTAAAAAGAAATGTCATAACTAGACTGCTTCAGTTCCAGTGATCTTTTGAAAAAGAGATATTATCTCGAAAATTCAAGAATTAAATACAGGTTAACACACAACACCATTGTTACCGTATTATTATTTTTTTTTTTACACCTGCATTGTGATAGCCTTCTAAATCAACCTCCTAACCAAATATATATATATATATATATATATATATATATATATATATATATATATATATATATATATATATATATTCTAATGTGGTCCAACCTTGATAAAAAACAATCTTAGAAAGATCTTATTCTCAAACATAATCATTCCCCTATAATAGCAAACAAC
Organism: Doryteuthis pealeii; assembly: GCA_023376005.1. Classification (NCBI taxonomy): domain Eukaryota; kingdom Metazoa; phylum Mollusca; class Cephalopoda; order Myopsida; family Loliginidae; genus Doryteuthis; species Doryteuthis pealeii. The sequence continues at coordinate 14,055,180 of CM042156.1, forward strand.
TGAAGTACAATTATCATTAGAATTCATATGAATACAATACGACGCCTGAGAAAAAAATAACTTATTCTAAGGTGGCCCAGCCTTGATAAAAAACCCAATTATAGCCTAGACAGATTAGTAATACTGTTAATATTAACGGGTACAAGAGTAACAGTTTTCGTTTTTTTTCTTTACTAGAACCTATCATCCGAATACAATACAAAACCCGGAATAAAATATTTTTCTATGGTAGTCCAAAATTGATATAAACAACTAAACCAAATCTTAGAGAACAACAAGGACAAGAGTAACAGTGTTCGTTGCTGTTTTTTTTTTTTACCAGAACTGATCATACGAATAAAATACAATACCTGGAATTTAAAAAAATCTATGGTGACCCAGCCTTGATATAAATGGTTATAATCACGACCGAGAAATTATTGCTACTAGAGATACTACAAATACTGTTAAGATTAAGAGGTACAGCAGTAGATTTTTTTCTTTTTTATAATACCCAATCATCCCATCATGGTGTAAGGGTTAACAAGCTCGTCTCGCTTATCAATTATTACAGAATAGTGAGTTTGATCCTCATTGTATGTCACTTATTTCCGACCTTGTGTCACATCCTACCCGTGACGATAAATACCTGCAATAACCAATCATACGAATACAATATACAACCTAGGAAAAATATTTTTCTACGGTGGCCCAATCTTCATATAAACAATTAAAACCTAGAAATAGAAAACATTGCTACAACAGATATTAATAATACTGTTAATATCAACAGAGACACGAAGACACGAATGGTTATTATCGTAGAAAGTGGACGACCTGAGTTCGAATCCTGGACGAGGCTATTTTCATTTCACATAGCGTTAATACCTTGGGAAATGTATGTATTGACTGTTCTACCTCCGTCTATGAGAAAATAGTAATATGGACAAGGCTTCTTATCTTTGGTTGGGCAACCAGTCTAGGAAAATAAAAACTTTGAATTCAAACCTGTTAAACTCCGTTAAAGAAATTGACCTTGTGTCACATCCTGCTCGTTCGGAGGGGTTGGTATATATATATATTTGCTTGATTGAATCTCTCTTTTACCCAATTTGATTTACATTGTGACTTTTAAACAATCTACCGGTCGTTACTTTTGACAAAGCACCCGTCGAAAGGGCCCTTAAGTTTCTATTTTTTTTTTCTTCAGAAAAATAAAAAGATTTGCTGATCAATAAAGTATGTCGTTATTTTTCAAAATCTTATACAAGTTTAGCTGTACCAAAAAATTTATATATATATATATATATATATATATATATATATATATATATATATATATATATATATATATCATCATAAAGGTACATGGTAATAATCTACTCGAGTTTTCCCATATGATAATAAATTATCTACGTATTAAGCACTTTATATTCGTTATATCACTGTCTTATCATTTGGAAACTTGAATCAACTAACCATTGTGACCATTTTCACGGTAAGTCACTTCCAGCATATATATATATATATATATATATATATATATATATATATATATATACTAATATTGATAATATAGAGCGCTATATTTATTAGTAAATAGTGCTCATTTCTCAAACCACTTGGTTACCAAGCGCCGTTGACGTTATGTCCACGCTACCTTTATATATATATATATATATATATATATATATATATATATATGGTTGGCATCCTTCCGTCTACGAAAGACGATGGAGTAGTGTCAAGGTTTTTGTTAACTTAGCCTACATAGACTGGGCGGTTTCATATGGAGGATGAGCTGTTGCCCGTGCAGCAACCCCCCTCTCCACACTGCCGCTGTGATCCAAAGGAAAGGTAAGGGACCAATGCAGTTTGGCAACGGTAATGTCGCAGAAGTTAATGGGTAGCACTGGATTTCAGCATCACACCACCTTAAGACTCCAGCCCTGATTTATTTTCGGGTTTACTCCCCTAGCCTTTCCTTGAGGGCAACAGAGGTTCTGTGTCGGACTTCTTGAGTTGATGGGTTGCCGACCAAGGCTAAGGAGCCCATTTCAAACCCATTTGGGGATTTATGTGAGTAATAAGTACGCCAATCTTACTACTATCGGTGTTCCTGAAAAAGAATTGAGGTTGGGGATATGGTATATTTTGCATTTGTGTATCAGATAAGCAACAGTACCTTCAGGTCAGTTTTATTTTTTTTGGGGGGGACAGGATAAGTCCACTGGAGGCGTCAGGGTAGTTCTGATGTTCACTTTGTTTATACACATGTATACGTGAAACCCGCTCGTTCTTGTTCACGTGTGGTTATACCAGCGCTGTTGGATTATATAAGTTACGACTTAGTATAAGGCAACATACCGTTTAAGACTTTCAAAAATAATGTTTTGAGGTGTCCGGAGTCTAGGCTTTCTATATATCTCTTAGTAGTTTTGGTGAAAGAAAGAAAAACAAAACAAAAAGGGGGTGGAGGAGAGGACGCTGGTTAACTCTTTAAACATGGCAGTGGGATAAGGCAAAATTAACTACAAGAAAAAGTAGGAATTAGTAAGAAAAATTATAACAATAAAATAAAATCATATTCCTTAAGTGAAATGTGACAGAAATTGCCAGCTTGGTCACGTCTGCAAATGAATTTAAACATGCACGTTTAAGACTTTCAAAAATGTGTGTGTGTGTGTGTGTGTGTGTGTGTGTGTGAACAAGGACAACACTAGCAATTTTCGTTTTTTTTTTTTAATAATTAATCATACAATACAATACAAAGCCTGAAAATAATGATTTTTCTATGGTGGCCCAACCTTGATATAAACTATTATAACCTCGACTTAGAAATTACTGCGTTAACAGATGCAACTAATACTATTAATATTAACAGGGACAGAAGTAGCTGTCTTTGTCTTTTGCAATAAATGATTTGGGACGTCAGACTATTTATTCATTTATGTATTTATTTATTCATTCTTTTTTATCTTTTTGTTTACCCTTTTTGTCCCCCTCCCCATAGAAAAAATGAGGTCAAAGGTTTTAATCTGAGATCTCTGTTAGTCACGTTTTCAGTTCCTCTCTGTTCCAGTTTCCCGACAAACTGTTCTTGTATCGAATCAAAAACACCAAAACGAATCCATTCTTCAGCGTCACGAATTCATTTAGACTAACGTAATTGGCCAGCGGCTACTTAAACACCCACTGCCAGATCCCATTGTTGTGGATGGATTCTTTACCGGCCTGAAACGATGACCACATCGGTAGCACCACTTACAGCTTCGAAAATGTCGATAATCTTTCTATGCAGAGAGATCTTTTCAAAACTAATAGAATAGTTTAATGAAATAAGAAAAAAAAAGTTTGGTTTAGTTTAGTTTATTTGTCTAACTAGTAAATATATACACCCTCCGCTGGGTGTAAGTATTCAAATTTTAATGTAATAAAACAGTGTATTAAATTAGAACGGCTAATAAAACTAAATAAGAATTCAGATAAAAAGATTTAAAACAGGGTTGTATAATCGAAAATAGAACGACTGAAACTAACTCTGCCACCACTTTCATTGCTAAATCTTTCTATAATTAACTATTTAGTTAAATTAGGAAGTAAAGAATAAAATTACAATTATTTTTTCTTGGTAATGAATTTCTTTTAAAGATTTATCCCCGAGATTTTTGCTCATATTCATTAAGATAAAACCAAACAGTAAGAAATCAATAATACCAAGCACATATTTATTAAAATCAAATTTTTAATATCAATATGAAAATTAGCCTTCTCGTTCACACTGTGAACCGTTATTTTGTTGTATATATAAATACAATTGCATGTTATTAGTATCTAGATAAGGCCAACAGTGTTAATAATGTAAAACAATTTTATTAATAATTGAGGTTTGAATAAGAATAAAATCACGGAGAATGTGACGTAAATAAGGGAATTGTGACTTGAGTAATAATATAGTTTTGGTTACAGACAGACAAACACACAATCTCAATTATAATAACTAGTACAAAATTAAAAAAAACACCCTCCGGGTGATGTAAAAATAGATTTTTGAAATATATTGCCTGGGGTGGGAGTAAAGAATCCAATGTTAGCGAGTTTGTACCCTAAGTAAGTAAAATCATCAAATTCATTAAGGATTAAAAAATAAAACAATTTGAAATGTAAACTTTAAATATGTATTAAAATAAAACAAACTATATATAGATATATAATACCAGTCATGTATTTATTAAAACTTGTTTTATAAAACAATGAGGACTGTCTAATGCTGCATGTTAAAATTTTGAGTGTATTTATTCTATATTATGATGATTTTCTATCTATCTTTTATCTATTTATTCCATAGATGGGTTGTTGCTTGGCTGAATGTTACGGTATATCAACCCTTGGCTTATTTCATGCCAACGACATTCTTTTTTATGTATAATTATCGATAAATATCGATCTCACTGGTTTAGCAAATTCGTTATCATTTTTTTTAAATCGCTAAGAATTCGCGTAATACAATGTTCGTTTATTTTAGGAATTGCTTTTAGTTGTTTACAGTTAAAATTAGTATTTAAAAAAATGAAACCCTAAATTGATGAGTGTTCTGAAACAATTTTATTTTTCTAAAAACTTTTTTTATGACAAAAATTTTAATTCAGTACATAATTGCTTGTTGAGTTAAAAAGATAAGAAATGTATTCGTTTAATTTTTCTGTTTTACTCCTAAAAATGTAACAATAAAAAAAGCTAAGAATTAAACATTTGTTCGTATTTATAGGTGGAAAATTTCAGTTAATAATTAGTTTATTTATTTAAAGTATTTTGTTGTTGATTGAATATGAATACATTAATAATATTCAGGGCTCCAGAATTGCAATTTCACCATTATATTCTAGTTAACATCATACCCAGGTCACTAAAACCCTCAACCACTGCTTTCAAGCCCTATATGATAAAAAGATTTGGGGCTTACCATGGGGGAAACAGGGTCAGGACAATCATATTTACTTTCTGCTGTGGGGTTTTAAGGGGTCAAAATAATACAAAACGACGGGTAACAAATGTAGGAAAATGTATTAACAAAAGTGTAGACAATTACAGTAAGAAAATTGGGAATTGCGTCCGACAAATAGAGTTACGAGCTGACTCGCATTTGCTTCCTCAAACCATAATTGTTACTTATAGTAACCATCGGCGCATTCCACTATAGTCTATAGGGTATATTACCTATAACACTTTCACATAGCGTTTATTATGGATTCTTGTTGGGTAAACGAATTTTTAAACGAATTTTTAATTTAAAAAAAATCTACTTGACCAATAGATGTGATCCTAACATATACTACCACTCCGGATCAGCAGTGGAACTGGAAGTAATGGCATTGAAAACGTACTCCCTACTGACCCCCAGAGCTCCAGTATTGGAACCTCGCGACTAAATACAGTTTAACGTCATACCCTTGGAAACTAGGAGCCTCAGCCACCGCCTTTATATTATAAAAAGGGTTGGGATTTGCCATAAGGGCAATAGGATTGGGACAATCATATAGGTGCAAGGGCTTGACGTGACCTACCAATTGATAGAAGGGGCTCTCCGAACGTCCGTCTAGTCTATGTAAGGGCCGAAGTATTGCATGTCATGGACCGATCAGACAACATGATTCCGTCCTTAAGCATCACGGATCGTCACCCACGGCCAACAGGTGGCTCCACTGTGTGGGGTTCTATAGTCCCAGTCGACCAAGCTACGATTAATTTGGAAATGTTTGATTGTAATCATAACTATATATTCAATGATCTATTTTATTTAAAAAAAATGCACTTGATCTATTACTATTTGGTATAAGATATAGTAAGTAATATCGTCGGAGCGGCCTAATGTCGGTATCAGCCAGACAGCAAGGGAGTCTATCCCCTTTTCAATAGCGCTAGACCAAGGAGACACACCTGCCATCAACTCCTCACTTTGCCGCACAGATCCCTGTGCTACTCATACGCTAAGTTGGCAATGTCGTATACCCTTCTCATTACTTCTTACTTCTATTCTTCTTCTGTTCTTCTGAAATCTTAAGTTCTTCTTACATCTCTTCTTCGTCTGGACTTCTCTTGGAGACTTCGTGTTTGGTCTTCCATTGGGGATTTCTCTTTATCAGAAGCTCTGTGTTATTGGTAGTTTTTAGATAATAACCCAAGACTTCGATTTATTTTGATCATATTTTATTCTCGAAATCCCCCACCAGACACCTGCGCAGATCGAGTCAGCCGCGTGTATAACACGACTTACCACCGTCGTGGTTTCTCACCGACTGTCTAAAATCTATTTCTAATCTAAACCGGAAGAGGGTCTTCTCCACCGATTCTCACGGTATCCACTGGAAGGAAGGATCAGGACAGGTCAAGCCTTGTCATTCAAATCCTTCAAGGCCGTGGGCTGCAGCTTATAACGGCCATTTTGATTTCTACACTATTGCACATAAATATCAGGTGTCTAATAATTATGTAACAGGAAGAGCCGGTATCGAACCAAGAACCTTGTGATTCCAAGCCGATCACTCTACCGACTGACCTAAACCGCAGTCGGTAGAGCATGCACCTGGGAATAGCAAGGTCTATTCTATAACCGCAGCCGACAGGGTGGGTCTACAAAATAGGGACACATGGTTGACATGTTCTAAAAATCAAATGGATTGTGTATTTTTTTATGAGTCGAAACACAAGTTGATGAGTTTGATTATTGCTTCTGTGGTTAATGGATTATCTGCGTGCCAATTCTTTAGACAACGATTTGTTTCATGAACAAAGAACAAGACACAAAGAGAGTGAACGTGATTTGTCAATAGTTGGACGACCGTGACACATATAACCGGTGACACCCGGTTATTATAAAAATGTGTTACGTGTCCTTTCAGTTCTAACGGTTTTAGGTCAGAAGAGAAAAGAGAAAAGAACGAAAAAAAGAGTCAACAACGACAGGTGAAAGAAAAAAGAAAAAGAAAAAGAAAAGAAAAGAAAAATTAAAAAGCAGAGAAAATAAATGAAATAAAATAAGATAATCCTTTTCACCGATATGAAAATCATTATTATTATTATTTTCCCTCCTTTTGAGTTTTTAACATCAACGTAGTAGTAAATGGGTTGAAATCTAATATACAAAGTGGAAGTAGATGGATCGAAGACTATTATTGTCATATTTATTGTAGGTAATACTATCACCATCAAGATTATTATTATTTTGGTTTTCACTGGAGGCTGAGTGACAACAAGTCTCCTCAGGTCTCCAAGATAATTGTTTCCTATAATTTTTTATATCAAGGCTGGGCCACCATAGAATAAGTTCTTTGTTCTCAGGCGTTGTATTGTATTCACATGAATTCTCTTGTACCTGATAATATTACTAATTTCTCTGTGTTACGATTTTATGGGCCATCCTTTAGGCTTCAAACAAGATCGCTTGTCCAGCGGAAATCCTTGGTACAGAATCCTTTAGTTGTTCCTTGGTGCTCCTCAGTATTTCAAGTCCTTCGTCGATGATTGCAAATGGGCGTCTCTCATTATCAGTGATTAAGTAGTCAACCAACTACGCATTCGGGCTGTTGATTGGCTGAGGTTTAAACCATGTGACCTCGCCTAGTTTATAAATTCATGTGGTGTATTGTAGGGCACCTCATGTGGTGTAATGGTTAGCAAGCTAGGTTCGCAGACCATTATTAGTGAGTTCGATTCTCACATGGCGCCCAATACATTTGGCCTTGTGCCACATCTAAGTTAAGGTTAGTAAATAACTATATACCAGAATAATCCAACATTCTGTATAGGCTATAATTGTTTTTTGTTTTTTTTTTATCTAGGCTGGGCCACCTTAGAATAAGTTATTTTTTCCCAGGCGTCGTATTGTATTCATATGAATTCTAACGATAATTGTACTTTAGTTGTTTGCTATTATAGGAGAATGATTATGTTTGAGAATAAGATCTTTCTAAGGTGGAATTTGTAGAATAATAGATGGGTTATTGCAGCGAAGAAACTAAAAATATAAAACGTGATTGACTGAAACGACTATTTTTGACCAGTCTGCTCTCCAACCATTTCTTTCTTGTATTTTGGGTGATTTCTTGTAGACATCTGCAAAATATCGACCTCACTGGTTTTAGAGTATTATGGATTGGTTTGTTTTGTTTGGTTTGTTGCATCTCAACCCTTATTGGGTTATTTTATGCCGAAGACTTTTATCGGAAAACCGATAGTAGAATTAACTTCCCCTGCCGCTACGATGTTGGCGGCAACATCAAACCCCATCACTTATCTGAAGGCTGTTGACCTGAGGAGTCACTTTAACAAGGGCTCCATCCACAGCCCACTTCAAAGTCGTAATCGGGAACCTTCTTATCGTAATCGGGAGCCACCAAGAAACTTTGATAACAAGAAGGTTCCCGAGATCGAAAAGAAGGTTCAGTGAGTCTGAAAAGAAGGTTCCCGAGTCTGAGAAGGTTCCCGAGTCCGACAATAAATACCTGAAGAAGGCCGGAGGGCACATCAGTCGAAACGTTGTATAGATAACAATGCAGACGAGGAAAATAGTCCGGATAATACAAATAATACTAATCATCGAGCCTCATCTCAAAGATTCAGAGAAATAGTATAATGTTTAAGAGCTTAGTTGTGTCGTGGGAAAGAAACAATGAATAGTTTACCTGTGGTTTCTTTTGCGTAGTTGCTTAGTATGTGGTTATCAGTGAGTTAAGTGAGATATCGTTAGGAGAGTAAACTTAACGTGTGTTCTGGAGCGAACCTATCCCCGTATCCTCACCTAACACACTTCGATCCTGGGGTGGTTTGAAAGATTTCCATTCCAGAAAATAATCTGAGGAATTTAATTTTTCTACGCACTTGGCTTATCTCCGAATATCTTTCGCGGTAATGGAATTCTTCGACACGACAGAGTTTTGCACTTTTCATTATTTCAATTGAATTTCGAAACCTAATTGAAATTTCCTACATACCTGCCTTGCTTTGTTTTTTTATTTGCTTGCCAAATCACAATTCACTCCTTGTTAGAAACTTTGACGGGAATTTTGATTCAAAATTTGACATTTAATAATAATCTCTCAAGCTCTGTTTTTTTTTTTTTATACGCATGACAATCCGGTGCATGTTCGCTTACAACTACTTGTTATAAAACGATTAGGCATCTTTCTTTACCGAGTTTCATATTCAAATAAATACATCTTTAACCAGGCGAATTATTACAAGCGAGCGTTCATGCTTTTAAGAGGTAAAAAATCTGTCATCAAAGTGTTGTAGAGTAGCTAATACCCCTTTGGCTCTCTACCAGATGGACTGGCCCATAGCCATAAAATAGCCTGCGATTAAAGTAAATTAACTAGTTGAATAATATTCAGACTGACTTTGCTGCATTGGCTATACCGAACTGACCCTCCTCTTTTAGTGTAAGTTTTGTCTTGTAAATTGTTTGTACTTATTTGTATAATACAATATAATATATAGTATTAATAATAATTATATTATATAATTATATCCACTCATTAAAAAATAAGAAGAAATTAGCAGTAAATAAACTAATAGGTGATGAGATACAAAACAATTTGGACCTTATTACCTTTAGGCACCCCTTTTTGATCTCGATTAAGAAAGGACATGTTTACCATTTACACCGTCAATATCCGATTGTTTGTTAGGGGTTAGGGTTGGGTAAGGGTTAGGGGTTAGTTTTATAATTTAAAAATCTAAAAATCGTCTGTTAAACAACCGGATATTGACGGTGTAAATGAAAAACTTGTCCTTTCTTAATCGAGATCAAAAAGGGGTGCCTAAAGGTCATATGGTCCAACAATTCTTTTAGATAGCTGAACATTCTTAGATTTATAGGATATTTCTTAAACATTTTTTTCGACACAAGATCGTAAGTATGGGATATAAACACAAGATCGCAAGGATATCCAATGGGGATCCAATGGGGATCCAACGGGGATCCAACTCGCTATTCAGTTGTAATGGATCTAGCGAGACTAGCTTGCTAAACATTACACCAACATATGACACCCTTCTTTACCTGACCCGTTCGCCATGTTTATAATGTGACAAGGTCGCAAGTATGGGTCATTTAGCGGTGAGCGAACTCGCAATGCTGTAGTAATGGATCTTCTATCTTGCAAACCATTGCACCGTGATATTGAAGAAGTGTGTTATATTTATCAAGGCTAGTGTTCGGATTTCATGAATGATTGATTGATTTTAACGGCATATCAACCCATTGCCAAGCGGTGGGTTGTGAGGAATGGTCAAATTTATTATGTCTTTTTTCAAGGTGTTGTATTGTCCTCGCCCGGAAGATGGAACTTCCGGCTGAGGGACAAAGAGAAAGATAAAAATATATATTTAAAAAGAAAGAGAAAGCGGAAGAGATGGTTTCCGGTCAAGGAAGCAGGGTGAAGATAAAGAAATATATAACAAAGGTCCGTTATCAGATCAAAAGATAAAGATGTGTAGGCGTGTCGTCAATACAAAAAGCCAGAGGGTTAAGCAGTCAGCAGTCGGTAGTGAACAGACCCCAGAGAGGGAGAGCGAACGGAGAACAAGTGAGTGACCGCACTCACAGTCACAGCCGATGGGCTGTGAACCATTACGTAGCCACCTTCCACCTCACCAACGCATTGTCAACCCTTGGACAGATTCCCATTGTCAAGCTCGCCACCCACACGCACCACGAGAGAATGTAAAGAAATAAACTAAAGTTTGTTACAATGCCCATGTGTTGAGTCTCTACGCCGACTACTAACCTACCCGATTTAGCAGCGGGAATGAGAATAAGAATTTGATGGTTACGCAATAAAGGATTTTTATTGATTTTGACAGTAAGTTGTTTGCAGTTGTTTGTTGCTAAGTGGATTGGAAATTAGTTTAAGGGATAAGTTTATAGGTTAAAGTTCAAGTTTGTTATAAGCAATAGTTTGGAAGAAAGTTTTTTAAACAATCTTTATAGACAATGTTTTTCTATTTAACCCATAGATGGGACCCAAACAGGTACTACCACTCTGGGTCAGAGTGGACCCGGGAGCAATGGTAATGAAGGGGTGCTCCACATTACACAGAGCTCCAGAACTGGAACCTCGCCATCAGATAGAATTTAACGTCATTCCCAGGACATTAAAACCCTCATCCACTGCCTTCTAGCACCCATATGAGAAAAGGGTTGGGGCTTGCCACCAGGGCAATAGTGTTGGGGCAATCATAGAGGTGCTAGGGCTTGACATGACCAACCGATTGATCAGAAGGAGCATCTCCGACCGCCCGTCTAGCAATTTATAATAATAACATTTATTATCTAAATGCAGATATAAGGCAAATAATTAATTCATATATCTACGAGCGTGATTCAAAAAGTAATGCCATTTTGTTTATGACAGTTATAATTACCAACGCAGGAACATTTATCATACATCAAAATGAAGCTGATCCTCTGTGGATCACATCCGTGCTTCTCCACATAGTCAACGTTTCTCTTAATAGCAATGTTCGACCTTCGAATGAGAGCATGTAACCCTGCCCCGTAAAATTCTGTTAACTGTTCTTTGAGCCACTTCTTCACTACAGATCTGCATCCTGATACTCACCAGATTTAGCGCCTTCAAAGCTGGTCCTCTGCGGATCACATCCCTACCTCTCGACATAGTCAACGTTTCTCTTAATAGCAATGTTCGACCTTCGAATGAGAGCATGTAACCCTGCCCCGTAAAATTCTGTTAACTGTTCTTTGAGCCACTACACTACATATCTGCATCCTCGATACTCACCAGATTTAGCGCCTTTAAAGCTGGTCCTCTGTGGATCACATCCCTGCTTCTCCACATAGTCACCGTTTCTCTTAATAACAATGTTACATCTTCGAATGAGAGCCCCATAAAATTCTGTTAACTGTTCTTTGAGCCACTTCTTCACTGCAGATCTGCATCTTCCATACTCACCAGATTTAACGCCTTCAGACTATCATCTCTTCGGCCCCATGAAAGAGGGCCAAAGAGAGGCAAACATTATTCCAGTGACAAAGAACTGAAATCTGAAATTAAAATTGTTGGCATCATTCCGTCTACAAGACTGGGTGGGTTCATATGGAGGATGAGCTGTTGCCCATGCAGCAAATCCCCCCTCTCCACACTGCCGCTGTGATCCAAAGGAAAGGTAAGGGACCAATGCAGTTTGGCAACGGTAGTGTCGCAGGAGTTGATGGGTAATACTGGATTTTAGCATCACACCACCTTAGGGACTCAGGCTCCGGATTTATTTTCGGGGTTTACACCCCTAGCCTTTCCTTCAAAGGCAGCAGAGATTTTGTGTCAGACTTCTCCTTGAGTTGATGGGTTGCCGACCAAGGCTAAAGAGCCCATTCAAACCCATTTGGGGACTTATGCGAGTAGTAAGTACCCCAATTTATGCGAGTAGTAAGTACCCCAATCTTTGAAATTAAAATAATTTATCATAAATTATTTCAATGGTTTTAAATGCATTTCATCATGTCATTTTTTCAGTCAATTTTAATTTCTAACATAACTAATCAAGTCATTTTATAATTTGATATAGATATCAAACCCTTACAAAAAATAAAATAAAAAAAAATCAATAAAAAAAAATCACACCAACATACCAACCACACACATATAACTTAACGACAAATCCAGTTCCCAATCACATATAAACAAAAAACAATTACACACACACACATACACATATTTAGTTAACCACAATCTAACACCTGTGGTACCACCATTCACCATTCCGGCACTCCCGATTCCAGAGAGAAGAAGAATCCACTAACCACCCCCAACCACACCTCCCACCCCCCACTGACGACCTTCCGTTTTCAGCATTTTGAGAATTTCCATCATTGGAGTAAGAACTATATCCAAGTCCTGAAGATGGTCTAATAAGAGACCGAAACGTTGCATCGTCGACAATAAACATCAAGTTTCCATAACATCCCGTGTTTGTCTATTTTCTCCACATACTGTCGGATTAACCTCCTCACATTTCTAACATATAGATATAAGTAAGTAAAAGTGTCAATCATCTAACCACCTCCGATTTTGAATTTCAATAATCTTGAATTCAAAATCGACACTAACCGTCTTAAAAAAAAAACGACGGTCCTTATCAATATACAACAAAAAGACGTCTTGTTTCTTCAATGGTTTTCATGGCGAGGAGCAGTGAAATGTCCTGAAAGTTGAAGACAAATTCTCTCTATTTTCCAGATAGATATAAGTCGTCTGGGTGGCCTAAAGTCGGTATCAGCCAATCAGCGAGGAAGTCTATCCCCTTTTCACTAGCGCTAGACCAAGGAGATTGTTTTTGCGTCTGAGGTGGAGCGCCACACCTATCATAAGCTCCTTACTTTACCGCACAGATACTTGTGCTACTCATACGCTGAGTTGGCGAGGACCGGTATCAAACTAGGAACCTTGTGGTTTCTAGCTGAACTCTCTACCGACTGAGCTCATACAACTGTGGCATATGGGAATCTAATAGATTGCAACAAAGTTATCAGAATAATCAATTAGAATAATCCTATATATTTTGTTATCTATTGATAATGGAGATTCGCTTCCGGTTTTTGTCTGTAACAAAAACTACGTCACTGCCTACGTCACACTTCCTAAAATCGTCATAACATAGAATAAATACACTCAAAATTTGAGCATGCAATGTTAGACAGTCCTCATTGGTTTTTTTTAAACAAGTTTTAATAAATACATACCTGGTATTATCTATCTATATATAGTTTGTTTTATTTTAATATATATTTACTGTTATCAGAACTAAGTTTCCATTTCAAATTTTTTATTTTTTACTCCTTTAATAAATTTATTTTATTTTTTACTCCTTTAATAAATTTGATGATTTTACTTTACTTCTGATACAAACTCTCTGATATTAAATTTTCAACTCCCATCCCCTCAGTCAATATTTATTTTACGTCGCCCAAAGGGCGTTTTTTTATTTTGCTATTAGTCTTAAAGAACTACAATGGTTGAATTACAAAAAATACTAATAGTACTGAATACTCGCTTGGTTACCTCATTTGAAGAATGATTCCGCACCCTTTAGGGGTACCAGATACTTTCTTACAATATCACATTTGACCTTTTTCGACATACACGTCCGTTACCTAAACTTTACCCCCCCCCCCACACCCCCTGTTCAGGCGTAAATTTAAATGTTGCAGTTATCCATTCCCAACTGATCTATCGGAATAGACAATAACGAACAGAGAGATCAATACTTAGAGTCGCCATAAGTCCACAGTGAGAGGGTTTATCAAGATTAATGCCCGGCCACCATTATGTCTCAATCACGAGGGCGACTCGAAGGCCCCAGTATTATTTAACCTAATTCTGTAGAAGAAGAAAAATATCATAAAAAAAAAGACTGAAAATACTAGAAGGCATAAAAATCCCACCATTAAATAAAATACAGTTCAGCCAAAATTTAATAGTCAGAATATGCACCCGCTGGGCGTAAAAATTTAAGTTTTAATGTAATACAAAATATTAAATTAGAACGACTAACGAAATTAAATACGAACGCATATAAAACATTAGGCTTATTTTAATTATATCTTAATTGATTTCTATATAAAATCATTCATAGGATTGATTTTAATACGTTGGAGAATTAAACAAGTGTATTAGAGATCAATAACACCAAATAATAATTTATTAAAACCGGTTTTGTTAAAACCAGTATGCAAATTAACCACACTATATATTATGTAAACGTTTATTTCTTTGTGATATATAAGACACACTGTATGATTTTAACCGGGCTGTTTTGAAGCTAATCTAACTCGTTAACATCGTTAACAAATAACATTTATTCTATGTATTGTGACTATAAATTGAATACTCATTGATGAACGTACGCAATTCCTGACGGTATTGTGACGTAATCGGTGACATAGTTTTGGTTACAGACAAACAGACATCGAATCTCCATAATGATAATTGCACCTTGACTTACGTGTGCCCCATCTTTAATTTTCCCGAGTTACCAGCTGACTCTAGGTCGAGTTTTTGCTTTGTGTTCAGAGTTAAAATTTCAGGTACAGGCGAGCTTCACTACGCTTATGTTAATAAGTTCACTAAAAACTTTTAAGTTTCCAAATTTATTAAGCCAAAGAAAAATATTATTCATAAAAAAATCATGTTTTTAAAAACATACTAAAATAGGGTCAGAATTGTATTAAAAAAAACACACGGATTTTTCAACTTAAAAAAAATTTGAAATGGACATTAGAATTTTATTGCGGGTGGGTGTTAAGAGTGTCTCTGTTAATCACGCTCATCTCCCCTTCAGTCGCATATAGAGAGGAAAAGAGAGTTATGTATAATGTAAAGACAGGGATGGGTCAGTTTTTGACTTAATTGCAAATTACGACTAATTAGAACCAATTAAAGTGGAATTTAAAAAAAAATTTAGTAATACTAAAACTAAGGTATAATATAGTATGAATTATGTGTCAGTAAGATCACTAGCAAAAAAGCCTTTAGAAATTAAAAGTTGAAAATCTCAGCTTTAGTATAATAGAAGATTACAGCACATAGCATGCTATTTTATTGTGTTTTTGAACAAAACAGTACTTTTTTCTTATCAAAAAACGTAACAAAGCATCGAAAAATTTGATTTGAATTAATAAGTGAAATTTTCCACGTACAAATAAGGATAAAGTTTTGTTTAACGGCATATCAACCTCTGTGTATCATTTAATGCCAGAAAAGGTTATTTTGGATTTCAGTCTTTAAAGTAGTGGTTTTATGGGGTTTGAGTGTTGTTTAACGGCATATCAACTTCTGTGGGTGATTTAATGCCAGAAAATGTTATTATGGATTTCTGTCTTTAAAGTAGTAGTTTTATGGGGGTTGAGTTTTGTTTAACGGCATATCAACCTCTATGGGTGATTTAATGCCTGAAAAGGTTATTTTGGATTTCTTCTTTAAAGTAGTGGTTTAATGGGGTTTGAGTGTTGTTTAACGGCATATCAACCTCTGTGGGTGATTTAATACCAGAAAATGTTATTATGGATTTATGTCTTTAAAGTAGTGATTTTATGGTAATATTTAGTTATGTTTTGTTAGATCTTTTGAAAAGGGTTTTTTTTTATATATATATGAAAATTCTTAGATTTTTTTAATTGTTATACAAGGTGTTGTATATACTTTTAGGAGTAAAAAAGAAAATGAATTAAACGAATATGTGTTTTATCACTTTAACACAACAAGCAATTAGAAACTGAATTTGATTTTTTGTTACATATACATGAAATAGAATTATGTTTAAAAACATTCACAAGACTAAGGTTACATTTTAAAAAAATTTAAACAAAAATAAAGAAAAAAGAAAAAAATTCTTAGAATAAACGAACATTTTATTATGCGAATTCTTAGCATTTTTTTTTATTTGACGAGGAATTTGCTAAATTATTTTCATCTTCCCACCTTTCTGTCACGCACCCAGGTGTTCTTCAAATCCTTTTAGTACGGGGATGGACCGGGTACTTACGCTAGTATGAATATATTTCATAATATATATATATATATATATATATATATGCGAGTTGTGTGAGCGTGTGTTTGTGCGTGCGTGTGTGTGTGTGTATGTGTGTGCGTTTGCATGTGTGTATGAGAATATGTATCTGACTACGTATACATGAATGCTTATATATATATATATATATGCATATGTGTATGGCACCCAAAGACAACACTTAAAACAATCACGCACATACTCATGCGCATGATATATATATATATATATATATATATATAGAGAGAGAGAGAGAGACAGACAGACAGACAGACAGACAGACAGACAAGACAGAGAGATATGGTGGATGCTGTTAAAACTTGGTTATTAGATACATATATTCATGCATATGCATACATTTGTATATACACGCACTATATATATATATATATATATATATATATATATATATATATTTATATGTGTGTGTGTGTGTGTGTGTGTCTGTGTCTGTGTGTATTCAATATATATATAAATATATATAGGTGGGTGGATGCTGTTAAAATATGGTTATTAGATACATATATTCATACATATGCATACATTTGTATATACACGCACTATATATATATATGTATATATATATATTGTGTGTGTGTATATGTGTGTGTGTATGTGTATGTATTCAAGTATTCAGCTGTGCGTCTCTGTGTAAACATATCAGTGCGTGTACATGAAAATTTATGTATTTGCGTACATATATGTAACTCTCAATCTGTAAAACTTACAGCTCCCACCGTATATATATATATATATATATATATATATATAACATAAATATATATATATATATATATATATATATATATATATATATATATATATATACGCATAAATATATATATATACGCCTTCACACACATATTTATGTATATATGTATATACATATACATATATATATGTATATACATGCATTGTGACACCTCTCCACACACATATGTATAATATAATATAATTTATGTATTATTATATATACTTGTATATGTTCATATATGTGTAGCACAGTGGTTATACGGTATAATGGCGTAATTTTTTTCTATTCATTGTTTGTGAAATTTTTCGCCTATATCTTTTCATATTCGTGAAATTTTTCGTTTATATCTTTTTATATTCCCGTAATTATGCTTTTGCCAACGACAGTTTAGAGGAATCGATATTATTTTGGGAAACTTATGAGCTCGACGTCAATAGACTGTTGCTTTTCAATAATGAGATGTAAATATAAAAGAAAAGCCAGCGTAAAACAAAACGAAAAAAAAAAAAAACAGCGTGAAAATATCCAATGTCTTTTCTATTTAAGGTTTATTTTTAACATAGCCAAATTTTGAAATATAATTCGTTATATTAAAAAATAAATTAAAAACTTTAAAAAATCCAAAGAAATTGAAACAGCGATGAAATCTCCCACTCTTTCTTAGAAATACATTTATGCGCGCATATTAGCGGGAATCAGTTATACCGTAACCTAACCTGCTGCTTATTTTCTATATTTTGAGTTAAAAGAATTCATTTTTATAAAGTTTTATCTACGTTTGATTGGTTGGATTTTGCGGTATGTTAGTTATAGAGTTATTTTATGCAGAAGACAGTTTATATTAGATAGAAATGTTGAAAAAATATGATCATCATTATATATCGCGCAAGTTTAAAAAAAAAAATATGGGTTACCCTCCCTTGACAGATTCCTGAAGTAGGGACTAGCACGGGCAAAAATCCTCAGAACAGCAATAGTTGTCGGAGAGATAAAACGTCACTGGGAGCACAGTATTAGAATTCATTTTTATAAAGTTTTATCTACGTTTGATTGGTTGGATTTTGCGGTATGTTAGTTCTAGAGTTATTTTATGCAGATAGTTATATTAGATAGAAATGTTGAAAAAATATGATCATCATTATATTTTTTTAAAAAAGTTAAAAAAAAAAATATGGGTTATCCTCCCTTGACAGATTCCTGAAGTAGGGACTAGCACGGGCAAAAATCCTCAGAACAGCAATAGTTGTCGGAGAGATAAAACGTCACTGGAGCACAGTATTAGAATTCATTTTTATAAAGTTTTATCTACGTTTGATTGGTTGGATTTTGCGGTATGTTATAGAGTTATTTTATGCAGAAGATAGTTTATATTAGATAGAAATGTTGAAAAAAATATGATCATCATTATATTTTTTAAAAAGTTAAAAAAAAAAAATATGGGTTATCCTCCCTTGACAGATTCCTGAAGTAGGACTAGCACGGGCAAAAATCCTCAGAACAGCAATAGTTGTCGGAGAGATAAAACGTCACTGGAGAGTATTAGAATTCATTTTTATAAAGTTTTATCTACGTTTGATTTGGATTTGCGGTATGTTAGAGTTATTTTATGCAGAAGACAGTTTATATTAGATAATGTTGTATGATCATCATATATCGCGCAAGTTTTAAAAAAAAAATATGGGTTATCCTCCCTTGACAGATTCCTAGTAGGACTAGCACGGGCAAAAATCCTCAGAACAGCAATAGTTGGAGAGATAAAACGTCACTGGAGCACAGTATTAGTAGTCAGATAGACTACACGGCCGAAATCCTTAGCAGTACAGACCACAGACTACTTCAACGAACACAGACTACCCACCTATCTTTGGGTGAACATAGTAGCAGACACGACGACCTATGAGCCTACGACCAGAATACTTCACCCTGAAAATAACTCAACATAGATAAGTGTTCTTTACTTGTTACTCTCTCTCTATATATGTGTGTGACTTAAAGACCGCTAAAAGCATTAAGTTTTAGCAAAACCTCCCACCGCACAATAAACCCCTTTTAAACCAACATACTTGTCTTGTCTTTATTCCTTTCTTATGACAGAATTCTGTTACAAGTAGCACGGATATCCATGAAAATCTCTCGCTAACCGTCCCTATCAATCATTGTCCTCGGGAAGTCTTCTTCACCCCCCCGGCATCCGCCTAGAGCTGGTTAATGTGAGTCCTTGCACTGGTATGTCCTTGTGTTGGTTTCCACAGGAGCGTCGCGTCCCTGCTTATTCAGCTGTGACCAGAATGTCTTGTTCGTCGGATTGTTTATCTGATAGGAGGCAAGTGGCTGTACAGTTGATTGCTAGTGGTGTGTTATTTCAATTATTTGTTCAAGATCGCACACAGCATTCTTGTACAGCTTCCATCTAACTTATTCTCTAGGCGCTTTGTTAAGATCCAAATGTTGCAGCCATATAATAGTCCTGATACAACTACGGCCAGGAAGAATCGTCGCTTTAATTTATCAGTGAAATCTGATTTCCACATGACTAATACTTTGTTTATAGCTAACCATGCATTTCCTATGCATGCATTAACATCACTTTCTGTGGATGAGATATTACTACCTAGGTATGTGAAACCAAATATTACGTGCAGATTTTTAATATTAGATACGAATACTTAAAACCCAGAAATGAGTGCATGTTATTTGTTTTAAACAGGAATATTGACATTATTTGACAGTGCAAAATGTTAGTATCATATAGGAATACTTGAAACCATATAACTATTCAAATTGTTAATATTAGGTAGGAATACATAAATCCATATAAATTTTATTTATATCAGAAAGATTGATTGGCTGGTTGGTTTGATTTTATGGCATGTCAACCCTTTTTAATCGATTTTTAACCACATTAAAACTCATTTTATGATCTACTGAACCTATAGATGGGACCCTAACAGGTACTACCATTCTGGCTCAGATTGGACATGGCAGTAATTCTTATGGAGGTATATTCCACACTCCTCAGAACTCCAGAATTGTAAAGTTTGTTACATAATTGTGATTCCAATGGAGTATCATAATGGAACCCACCATACTATTTGCCCATAGATGGAGGGAGAATAGTCGGACTCATAATGTTCTCAAGGGTATTAGCGCAATGTGAAATGCAAACAGCATCGCCTGGGATTTGAACCCGTCGCGTCGTGTCCATTTCCTACGACGGTAACCATTACACCACCACGCACCTCACAAATCTTTAATGTATGCGTTCTTATTCAATCTCATTAGTTTAAATTAGTATATTTGATTACATTAAAACTTAAATACTTACGTTTGGAAGTGTTGCATAGAGCCAACTTCGAATTGTAGTAGTAGTCGTTAGTAGTAGTAGTCATCGTTAGTTCAGAAACAACATACGCAAGTCGAATAGTCGCAAAGACTTTCTAGACTCGTGAGTTCTTTTTCAGAGAGAGAGAGAGAGAGAGAGAGAGAGAGAGAGAGAGAGAGAGAGAGAGAGAGAGAGAGAGAGAGAGAGGTCAAATTATTCTATCGTAAATCATGTTCGGTAATACTATACGAAACCCATCACGGTGAACACGGGAAGCCCCGTCTGCATCTTAAGAAGGCCCAGCCGAAAAAGAACGATTTTTTTCCTTCTCCCGTTTCTCGTCCCGGGAGTGTGTGTGTGTGTGTTGGGGGGGGGTCACCCAACTTCCACTCTTCCGCAGAAACTAGAACTTCGTTTTATTTTTAACTTCAGTTTCGAGGTCATTGGTCGGTCAGTGGATGGCACCCCGTTGAGTGTTTACCCTTCAAAACTTTAACCTTTGTTCTATTTTCTTTTTCTTCTCTTTCTCCAGAAATCGAATACCGTTTTCTTTTCAATACCCAAATTCCCCATAGACCATGATAATTACGCTACGGATAAATGGTTTAAGTAACATTTTTAACGTATTAGTGACCAAGTGGTGCAGCCATACATAAGCACTGACACAGCTACAGCTTGGAAGAATTCTCCTTTTATCTTATCAGAGAGATCAGATTTTCATATGATCGATGATATGCCTATAGTAGTTCATACCTTTTCAGTACATATATAGATATCACTTTCCGGGGATTAGATATTAATACATTGGTATGTGTAATTATTTACTAATTTCATTGGCTTACTATCCTGATGACTACATCTAGTTTAAAACACATCAACTACTTTTATTTAGTACATAACATTTTAAACAATAACTCACCAAGTGAGCTAGTAATAGCCATATAATATTGATATATATATATATATATATATATATATATATATATATATATTGTAATACATGTACAAGTGATAACCTACTCGAGTTTCAGCATAAAGATCTTCAGGGTTAAATCCCCTGGATTAATCAAGATATTGATTAATTGCAGTCGATTACACGTGTGTGTCTTTCGCGATAAACGGTTCGTTATGAATATATATATATATATATATATATATATATATATATATATATATATAAAGTTTAGAGTTTTTTCTCCATTTACTAAATATCTTGCTCTGTCCTTTTACTCACTGGTATTCTCTTTCTTTTTCTTATTTTTAGCCCTTAAATTCTGGTCATTTTGTATATACACTCTTACAACTATTTCCCCATGGAATCTGCCCCCATCTAAGCCACACCTCATCCAAAACATAGACCTCCCCGCCTCATTCAAAGAAACTAAACCTGCCCATTCCAAAATAAGACACCAACACTCCCTCCCCTAAATAGATAGATTTAAAAGTGATGTTACTTTGGGAAATTCTCAGTAAGAGTCATGTTCTTGTGATTACCTGAAGATGCCGTATTAATACGGTTGAAATAAATTATTGTAATGAAGCAAGTTTAGAGTTTTTTCTTCATTTACAAAATATCTTGCTCTGTCCTTTTTACTCACTGGTATTAGGCACATTGAGCTGTCCTTATGGTCTACCTGCATCAGCTTAGTTAAACTACACATGAAAAGACCCTAATTACGGAAAAAAAAATACATATATATATATATATATATATATATATATATATGGTAAAAGGAATACAATGTGTAAAATTTATTTGGCATGTTTCATTTCAAGAAAAGCTTTATTAATCAACCAGAAGCTTTTTTTTTAGTGGGCTTACTTTTATTGTATAGGATTCTTAGTTGAAGCTGTTTAAGACACCTTACCAAATTTGGCAGTTCTTCACACAAGAAGATCCCTTCTGCATCTCAGCAGCTGCTACTCCCAGTCTTTTGCCGTATTCCAGAGGTTGTTACCACTGGACAAAAAGTCTGATTTTTTCTTTTGTCGGACAATGTTTGGTAAGTATTCTCTGTAGATAATCACCACAAAGGTTTTTCGTAGGCAGCTCTTTGCCGTCTCTGTTTGGCCAGTTCAAATACTGGCCCATTTAATAGCGTCAGAAAATGAACATCTCTAGACTTTTTGACGGAACTGTTTACGTCACTGGCCGTGGGCTGGAATTTTGAAATCACGAAAAGAAAAGAACTATGATAACTGAGATATTTTGTGCGATTTTCCACGTCAGTCACTTAAAAGCCCTCTGTGAATAGACAAGTGCGATAAGCAATCATTATATAAACAAAGACGAAAGAGAACATTACAAAGCAAGTGAATAATGATAATAATAATAATCTTCTGATAATAATAGAGATTGTGTGTTTTTCTGCCTGTAACCGAAACTACTCAAGTCACAATTTCCTTAGTTATTTGCGTCACATTTTCCATGATTCTATGTTATTTAAACCTCAATCATTAATAAAATTGTTTTACATTATTAATACTACAGACAATTATTTACATACTAATAATATGCAATTGTATTTATATATACAACAAAATAGCGGTTTACAGTGTTAACGAGAAGGCTAATTTACATATTGATATTAAAAACATTGATTTTAATAAATATGTGCTTAGTATTATTAATTTCTAATTGTTTAGTTTTATCTTAATGAATATCAGCTAAAATCTCGAAAGAAATCGATTAACAATAAAAAAATAACTGTAATTTGATTCTTTACTTCCTGTTTTAACTAAATAGTTAAATTAGGAAAATTTAGCAATGAAAGATAGAAGAGATGGAAGAGTAAGTTTCAGTTGTTCTTTTTGCTTATAGGTCCCTCTGTTTCAAATCTTTTTATCTTCGTTCTTATTTAGTTTCATTAGCCTTTCAAATTTAATATGATATTTTATTGCATTAAAACATAAGCACTTGAACCCGGAGGATGCATATATTTGTTAGTAATGATATTATTATAATGGAGATTGTGTGTTTTTCTGTCTGTAACCGAAACTATATTATTACTCAAGTCACAATTTGCTTAGTTATTTACATCACATTCTCCACGATTTAATTTTTTTTAAAACCTCAATTATCAATACTGTTGACCATATCTACATACTAATAACATGCAATTGTATTTATATATACAACAAAATAGCGGTTTACAATGTGAATGGGAATGCTAATTTTCATATTGATATTAAAAACATTGATTTTAATAAATATGTGCTTAATATTATTGATTTTTAATCATTTGGTTTTATCTTAATGAATATGAGCAAAAATCTGTGGGATAAATCTTAAAAGAAATCCACCAACAAGAAAAAAAACTAATTCTATTTTTTACTTCTTATTTTAACTAAATAGTTAAATTAGTAATATTTAGAAATGAAAGGCGGGAGTGAAAGAGGGGTAAGTTACAGTTTTCTATTTTTCCATTTACCCCCCCCCGATGTTTAAAATCTTTTTATCTGCATTCTTATTTAGTTTCATTAGCCTTTCTAATTTTATATGATATTTTATTACATTAAAACTTAAATACTAGCACCTCCCGGGAGCATTTATTTTCTAGTAATAATAATAATAATAATAATAATAATAATAATAATAATAATAATAATAATAATAGGAGAGCCTTTGGTTCACTCTTGTATGTTGAATAAATAAACAAACAAAAATAAACAACAACCTCAAAATGGTTGCCCCTTATTGTGCGCAAACTTTAGCAAACTTAAGGAAACAGTTACCCATGTAGAAATCGACCACCATATTGTTTTTTAATTTTTTTGTTTTGTTTTGGAGGAGTGTATAAAAGTTTATAAGTTAAATAAATAATGAACTCAAGAGAAAATGAAAAGAATACTGACATAAAATAAACAGATACGAGCTGTGCTATTCATGTGCTGTGTTGGTGAGGACTGTTTTTAAACTGAGAACCTTTTGGTCCCTAGGCGGATGCTCTACCGACTGAGCTAAACCGGCCCACTGATTCACTCTTGTATGATTAATAAATAAAGAAGACAAAATTGTTGGCCCTTATTGTGCGCAAACTTTAACAAACTTGATAAAATGGTTACCCACGTAGAAATGAATGATTTTATATAGAAACCAATTAAAATATTATTAGAATAAGTGTAAACTTTTTATATGTGTTCTTATTTGATTTTGTTAGTCTTTCTAATTCAGCAAAGAGTGCTCAATATTATTGATAAAGAATGTATATTTAAATTAGTGTAACAATGACATGAAGTCATCTTGGTTTGAAAATTGCATCAGAGAAAAACTCGGTTACAAAGTACCATTGACTTCATGTCTTCACTACCCAAACTTTTATATATATATATATTCTGTCAAAATAATGGATACATTAAGAGATACATTTTTTGCTGACCGAATTTTTTGTGACGGAAGTGAAACTACAACATAAAATTTTTTTTGCAACATCAAGGATTACATTTGGAATTCATATCACAGGACTATAAAATTTTAAAAAATAAAAAAAATAAAAAATAAAAATCTGTTTTCAAATGCCTTTAAAGTAATAAAGAATTCGCCATTCGCATCAGATAAGTCGGGAGAGTTAGACAATCTGTCTAAGGTACCCCCCTTATAGGTCCAGAAGAAATCACCTATTTTTGAAAGTATTCAAAGTTGTGATATCTTGGGTTTTTCTGGTAGATTTCAATGCGTAGAATTGATTAATGCCAAAAAAAGCGATCAATTTTAAGAATTGGCAGAGATTTGAGCACTTTAATCACCTATTATAGGGTTGAAAAAATTTCGAATTTTGTTGAACTATTAGATATGGATTTAATCGGCTTATTTGACAGATTTTCATGCATAAAATGCAATGATTTCAAATGAATCACTTAATTCGAAAGTTTGGCTGTAATTTGGAGAAATGAATAAAATTTTATCAGTTAAATAAATAAGGAACTCTAGATAAAAGGAAAAATAATATGACGTTAAGTAAATAGATACCGACTGTGCTATTCATACGCTGAGGTGGCAAGTGCCGGTTTTAAACCGAGGACCTTTTGTTACTTAAGCGGATGCTCTACTGACTGAGCTAAACCGGTCCTCTGATTCATTCTTATATGATGAACAAATATTTATTATTTATATTATTTATCATTCATTATTTATTCATTATTTATATTATTTATTATTATTATTATTATTATTATTATTATTATTATTATTATTATTATTATTATTATTATTACTAGCAAATATATGCACCCTCCGGGTGCAAGTATTAATGTCAGAAAATATCATATTAAATTAGAAAGTCTAAATAAACTAAATAAGAATGCAGATAAAATTATTTGAAACAGAGGAGGGGTATAATCGAAAAATAAAACAGTTGTAGCTTCCTCTTCCACCACCCCCGTCTTTCCTTGCTAAACTTTTCTAATTTAACTAGTTAGTTAAATAAGAAAGTAAATAATAAAATTACAGTTATTTCTTTTTGTTAATTGGTTTCTTTTAAGATTTATCTCCGAGATTTTTGCTCATATTCATTAAGATAAAATCAAATAATTAGAAATTAACAATACCAAGCACATATTTATCAAAATCAAATTTTAAATATCAATATGCAAATTAGCCTTCCCGTTCACACAGTAAACCACTTTTTGTTGTACATATAAATACAATTGCGTGTTATTAGTACGTAGATATGGTCAGCCGTATTAATAATAAAAAACAATTTTATTAATGATTGAGGCTTAAATAAAAATGATTCATGGAGAATGTGATGTCTACATGGATAGTGACTTGATTAGTGATATAGTTTCGGTTACAGACAAACAAACACATAATCTCCATTATAATAAGATTTATAAATTATTATTATTTATTAATTATTATTATTATTTATATTATTTATTATTATTATTATTATTATTAATTATTATTATTTATAAATTATTATTATTATTTATAAATTATTATTATTATTTATATTATTTATTATTATTATTATTTTTTATAAATTATTATTTATTATTATTATAATCTATTTATTATTTATATTATCTATTATTTATATGATGAACAAATATTTATTATTCATACGCTGAGGTGGCAAGTGCCGTTTTAAACCGAGGACCTTTTGTTACTTAGGCGGATGCTCGACTGACTAAGCTAAACCGGTCCTCTGATTCATTCTTATATGATGAATAAATAAAGAAGTCAAAATTGTGGCCCCTTATTGCGCGCAAACTTTAGCAAACTTAATGAAACGGTTACCCACGTAGAAATCGAGCTCCATTTTGTTTTTTGAATCAATGAAATAATGCAAACAGTCCCGTCCAGGATTTTAACCCGTCTCACCGTGTGCATTTCCTACAACGGTAACCAATACACCACGCACCTCACTAATATTTAACGTATGTGTTCTTATTTAATTATATTGTGCGCAAACTTTAGCAAACTTAATGAAACGGTTACCCACGTAGAAATCGACTCCATTTTGTTTTTTTGATTTTGTTTTTTAGAGGAATGAATAAAAGTTTATAAGTTAAATAAATAATGAACTTTAGAAAAAAATAAAAAAATATTAACATTAAATAAATAGAATAAAGTAAAAACGAAAGTTTCAAATGAAAGAAGATTGATTGATTCGTTAATTCTGATGAGATTAATCGAATGCAGAAAAAGACAAATGAGACTGAATAAAAAACAAACAAAAAAACGACACAATAAAAATGCAAACAATTGATTGGCTCGCGGCCAAATGAAGAGAAATTAGTAGATTTCCTGTCGAAACGGGACGTCAATGTTTTTCTTTTTATTGCTCGTCTCGACATCGACGTTTATGGTGTGTCTACATGAACAGTATATGTAAACACAGAACAAAGCTATCAGACTTGATAACTCAATGAAATAAGTCTACTACATTGATAACACACACACACACACACACACACACACACACACACACACACACATATATATATATATATATATATATATATATACAAGGTGTGTCATAAAAGTATCAAGATTGAATCTGTATTTACCAAGATAGAAATGAACAATGAATGGAACGTTAATTCTTTTTTCAGAATACAAGCTGTGTCATAAAAGTGCTGAGTTTGGAGCTGTATTTACCAACATAAAAATGAACAATGAATGAAACGTTAATTTCTTCAGAATGTAACCTGTGCCAAAAAGTACAAAAAATCTCGATACTTTTTTGACACACCTGATATATATATATATATATATAATATATATATATATATATATATATATATATATGTGTTGGTGATGTCGAGGTCTAAAAGTTTCGGTTTACATAAAACCTTCTCCGGGACGATATGATGAAAAGAAGAAAAGAAAATTTGTTGTTCAAAAGGTGATGGATGTTTTTGAATGACTTGAGTTGGAAATATGTAGAAAAAGATTCATAACCGTTCATTGAATTTTCATGACGTGATTGTTATATGCGAAAACAAAAGTCAAGTGATTGGAAAACTTTTTCTACGTATTTCCAACTCAAGGAAAACTATGGACTAGGAATACAAGGAATATCTACTGATACTATACACCTTTCTGTTAAGGAACACTACGGATGAAGATTACAAGGAGTATCTACTAATACTACACTCTTTTCTACCTAGGATTTTATGGATCACTACAAGACTAGTATTAAAAGGATGAACCAACTGTATCCAAACTCAATACCGACTTGGATTTACCGACAGAAGAATTAAACGCCTAAAATGGTGACTACAATTTTAACACCAAACCAAACCAAGAAGACATCGTAGTAAGGGGGTTCGAATTCTAATCACGCTATTACGTTACCTTTAAGACTAATACGATAGGAAAAGATAATAATTCACTCATACTCCTGGAATGGGTTAGACATAGGGTCTGCCAAAATATCGCCTGCTTTTCATTTTAAAAACCAATTAAAATTGATTAAATCGATTATTTAAGGTAAAAATTTTGTATAAGTCGAAAAGTACGAACATAATGATCATCAGTAAAAAAGCAAAATAATATTACAGGAGTAATTTATTTTTAATACATTTTAAACTATTTTTTCGGTAAATTTTGCTCAAATGTATCCTAAACATGGCCGCCCAAAGATGAGGTAAAATCCGTATTTAGTCTACGGCTTTTGCGGCAACTTTGTCAGTGCCTAGTTAAATAACATCACTAATAATCACTTATATAAGGATTGTTTTTAGCTTTAAATAACTCACGAAAGAAACCAAACTAAACCAAGAAGAATAAAAAAAAGGGAGAACCAAATACGTAAATCGATGATTTTTGTTTCTATTCTCTCTCGGTTGACCTGAAAAAAAAAAAAAAAAAGACCGAATCTAAGTCAGTTACAAATATTAAACAAATTATTAAATAATTCAAATTATTGAAATTATTAAATTGATAAAATTC
The DNA here is from genome assembly GCA_023376005.1 of Doryteuthis pealeii. Taxonomy (NCBI): domain Eukaryota; kingdom Metazoa; phylum Mollusca; class Cephalopoda; order Myopsida; family Loliginidae; genus Doryteuthis; species Doryteuthis pealeii. The sequence goes on from CM042156.1 coordinate 14,084,220, forward strand.
TAGTAGTTTAAAATAATAAAATGATAACTATCAAAATAAAATTTTGATAAAATATAAAATAAAATATAAAATAAAAAATGAATAAATATATTTTATAAAAACTGTATATATTTTCTAGATATTATGGACGCTCTCGTCGATTTTCGACGCATGAGTGTTCATCCAATGAACAACCAACACAATGATTTGTTTATAGTGGTGAAGGCTTGTGTTGGACCATCCGCACTTTTTGGCACAGTCGATAGGAAAAAATTGGTGCACAAGGAATGCCACAAACCCAGTCAATGACTGACCTCAGGAATTTTGAATTCAGCGTTTCCCCTCTCCTAGACTGGCTATCTACCCAAGGTTAAAGAGTCCAGTCTACCCTACTATTTTACCCATAGCTGGAGGGAGAATATATGGATTCATACCTTTCCCAATGGTATTAGTGCTATGTGAAATGAAAACAGCCTTGTCTGGGATTTGAACTCGAGTCGACAAGACCATTTCCCACGACTCTAACCATTATGCCACGCGCTTTGATTTCATTTGTATTGAACATTATTAAACCGAAGAAGCATTATATCAATTTTGTTAATATATTATATTAATCCATAAGCCTATATATTTTTTAGATATATAGAGATAAATATACAAATTCTAGTATATATCAACTATAAACAGGAAATATAAATATAAATATATAAATATAAATATATAAATTCTAGTATATATCAACCGTTTATCGCGAAAAAATACACACGTGAAATCGACTGCAATTAATCAATATCTTGATTAATCCATTGGATTTAACCCTGAAGATCCTAATGGTGAAACGCGAGTAGGTTATTACCGTGTACCTTTATGATAATAAACTTGCTCTACTAACGTATTGAGCACTTTATATTTGTTATATCGCTGTTTTATCATTGTGAAACTTGTATCAACTAACCATTGTGACCATTTTCACCGGTAAGTCACCTTTTCCACAAATACCATATATAAATTCTAGTATATGTATATGCGCCGGGTTTAGCTCAGTCGGTAGAGCGTTCGGCTAGAAACCACAAGGTTCCTAGTTCGATACCGGTCCTCACCAACTCAGCGTATGAGTAGCCCAGGGATCTGTGCGGTAAAGTAAGAAGCTGACGGTAGGTATGGCGCACCATCTCAGACGCTAAAATAATCTCCTTTGTCTAGCACAAGTGAAAAAGGGATAGACTCCCTCGCTGATTGGCTGATACTGACTTTAAGCAGCCCCGACGAATTTACTTTTATGTATATATACCCCAGCTTTGGTTAGCGGAATGAGAACAGAACACGCCCGTGGACTAAATAAAGGGTTAGGTTCAAAGTTCCGTGATGGCTCCCGATTACGACAAGAAAGTTCCCGAGTTCGAAAAGAAGGTTCCCGAGTCCGAGAAGGTTCCGAGTCCGACAAGAAATACCTGAAGAAGGCCGGTGGGCATATCGACCGAAACGTTGTACAAATAACAATGAAGATGGGGAGAATAGTCCGAATAATGCAGATAATACTAATCTTCAAGCCTCATCTCAAACATACAGACAAATATTATATGTATATATTTGATAGAATATGAAATTTTGACAAAATGATAAATATTAAAATGATACGTAGTTTATATTATTGAATTAATAGAATTATTAATTATTAATAATAACTAATTAGTAATTGTTATTAATAATTATTAATAATTATTATTAATTTATAAAATTATTAAAACTATTAAATCATTAAATAATTTTTTAACAAATATTAAACAATGTTCTATTAAACAAAGAAACCAAACTCATCCAAGAAGAATAAAAGAAAAGGGACAATCAAATATGTAAATCGGTGGTTTTCGTTTCCAAACTCTCTCGGTTGACCTGAAAAAGACCGAATCTAATTGAACGAGAATGCTTGACGCTAAGACTGAAAGCCGTGACAAATTGAATAACGTTCCGAAACAGGCAAGCTGTAAAATCGACGTGGCTTTTGACTCCCTCAAGATTCGTTTGCTATAAGCTTGGATAAATCTAAAACGAAATCCTCACTCATCACAGACGGAGGGGAGAACCACGTTGTCGTTATCGATTTCCCATGCGTTGTGGCCCTTATTAAGTTTGAAAATTGCGGAAAATTAGGCAAACCGATTCACACGCAAAAACGTTCAGTGGACATCATGCGTGTCAATGCGTTTACATAAGACAGTGGGATAGTTATAAAAATACAGCGCTTTTCAATTCTGCATACACGTAGGACGCGAATCTCCATAATATATATATATATATATATATATATATATATATATATATATATATTTCGAGTTTAGTTTCGATTTAGTTTCGATTTTCCTTGCAATTGAAACAAGTTCACCTGATGATTGTTGACGCATGAAACCAAAATGGTTGTGACTGTTCCTTTGTCACCAAATAAATATGTAAAACCTTTATATATTTATTTTATTATATTATATAACAGCTCTATTCTATATTGAGCACTCTCCCAATAATACTGCGATTGAAAACCGTTCCAGTAAAAGCTGAAATAGTGACAATCCCACACACTATATATATATATATATATATATAAAATATATACCTAAAAAATGCACAATGTTTCCTTCAATACACACACTAACAGCGCTACATACTCACACCTTAAAATAGAATATTTGATGTCATATTTCAAAACCGTCTCCTTTTTTCAAACTTCAGAAATTTTTTAAACAGACTGAATAACAAAGATTACCACTCACTTTTTCTCATCATTCTGTGATATATAATTTCTTATCTTATGCCCTGAAGATGATCTATTTAATAGATCGAAACACTGCAGCGTCGGCCAATAAACTCACCACTTAACACATTTAAACCTGTGTTTTTTCATTTTTCTTGATATATTACATACCGTCGGATTTACTTCCTCTCTTCACACACACACACACACACATATATATATATATATATATATATATATATATATATATATATATATATATATATATATATATGTAAGGTATCAAAAAACTGGTAGTAAGGGATGATTCTACATGGGATTTTTAAATTCACACTGTATGGTTATTGCATGTTTAGTAGGTACAAATACATGTATTTTAATAATCCCTAATCAGAGCTCAATGTATAATAATCTTTTTAGATTAAACACAGAAAATATCAATCCCTGAATGTACATTTCGACCTATTCAGGGATTGACATTTTCTCGATTTGTTTAGCCTTACATTTGAATATATATGCCCGCCTAAAATTCATTAATTATTAACTAATTAATTTTCAAAATTAGGTATGACTTCAATTAAGCACATATCCTCCAAAAATTGTCGGCTAAAAGCCATATCAAATAAACACATTGTTTATTTACTCACTCTCATATATATATATATATATATATATATATATATATATATATATATTTAAAAAAAATTTTGAGATGAAACAAAGAAATCACAGTGCTCATCCATAAATTTGTAGGAGCTTTATTTATTTATTTGTTGAATTTTTTAAAAATATAATTGTTTTCCATAGGCAACTACCCAGGTTTCAAGCTATATTGCTATCATCAGGTCGTCAATAATTCTTCCGGTGTTTATGTGAAGAAATTTCTTGCTGTTATGCTTATGGACCGCAAATTACGTCGGTTGATTATTGTGGACACTCTTTATGCTTTGGATTTTATTTTTGAATTTGAATTTTTCAGTTTCTGCATATGGAAAACAATTATATTTAAAAAATTCAACAAATATATATATATATATATATATATATATATATATATATATATATATATATAGGGCAAGTACTGTTTATGGAACCCACATAAGCATGTGCTGGCTGAAACTCTTGGTAAGCAAGCTCTTTATGCAAACCGTATTGACTATTGAGATCCAAACGGATTCTTCCATTACTCCCGATTACTTGGAACGTTTGAAAGACTAGACTGAACTTCACCAAATGTAGGTACTCATCAAAGCATGTAATATATACTTAATTATCTCGAGATAAAATACGTGTGGTTATAAAAAATAAAAAATAATAAAATAGGGACAAAACCGTCTATATTACTCATTATGGTTTACGAAGAATTCTCCACCACCCAATTTATCGGACCACATAAAGATTTATGCGGATA
>CM042156.1:14093355-14105855 GCA_023376005.1 Doryteuthis pealeii
GTGCATTGAATGCACACAAAGTGTAATGATTTTTGGGGCTGCTGGCTTTTCTCTCTCTCTCTCTTTCTGGCTCTCTTTTCTGTCGAGGCTACTCTCCTCTCTGCGTCACCCCTCTCCCCTATATATATATTATAAAAAAAAACTTAAAAAAAAAAAGAAAATCTTAACAAACCGTCATTTGACTATAATAAGTTTATTTTGACCAGAGATTCAATAAGAGTCTAGTCTCATCAGATAGATTTTACAAAATACTGGGAAAATCGAATAGAAAAAATATTCACCAGAATTCTATCTTGTCATATGCCCACATAAAAAAATTAAATTCCAGGACAGGAAATGCCCCAAAAGATACAACTGTAACCATTCCTTTCTGTCAGACTCCGCCTAAACCAAATAAAAAAATCAAGGTGGTCTTGTCATTTGTAAACCATTGTTAGATCATGGTCATACAATATGGATGTACAGTGATATTTTAATGATCCCAAATAGAATCATCCCTTACTTATAAGTCAATTGGATTATCTTACACACACACACACACACACACACATATATATATGTGTGAAGAAAGGGAGTGAATCCGACGGTATGTAGTATATTAAGAAAAATGAAAAAAACACAGGTTTAAATGAGTTAAGTGGTGAGTTTATTGGCCGACGCTGCAGTGTTTCGATCTATTAATTAGATCATCTTCAGTGCATTTATTGGTATATGGAATGTAATAAGAAATTTTTTTATCACGGAATAACGAGAAAAGCGAGTGGTAGACCTTGTTATTCAGTCTGTTTAAAAAGAAAATTGAGGTTTGAAAAAAGGAGACGGTTTGAAATATGACGTCAAATATTCTTTTTTACGGTGTGAGTATGGAACGGTGTAAGTGTGTGTATTCGAAAGGAAACATTGTGCATTTTTTAGGTATGTGGTTGCGTGTGTGTGTGTATAAATCATTATATATATTATATATATATATATATATATATATATATATATACAAGGTGTGTCATAAAGTATCGAGACTGAAACTGTATTTACCAAGATAGGAATGAACAATGAAGGGAAGGTTAATTCTTTTTCAGAATACAAATTGTCTCATAAAAGTGCCGTGTTTGAAGCTGTATTTACCAAGATGAAATGAACAATGAATGTAACATAAATATATTATTACTATTATCATTAAAAAAAATCTTCTAAGTCAAAGACCCCAAGATATTATTATTATTTCTACTAGAACCATACAGTATGTATACAAAAAAATAAACTTGCAGAACCTTTAAAGAAAAATAAGTTGTATATATTTACAGGGTGTCTATAAAATCCTGCAACAGATTTAAAATGTAACAACAAAAATGGCTGTCTTGTCGAAATGCAATAAGCAAAACATACATAAAAACTAAATGTACAAGAGTTGAACTTCCATGCTGAAAGACTCGAAACCTTCCAATGACCCATGCATACAACATCACTGACGACATCTACCAGTGTCCCAAATCTAGGAACGTATATTTAAAGTAAAAAATATGTTTTTTTACTAAACGATTCTATCATTTGTAAAACTTGAGTTATTAAGTTTTCAACTTTAAAACTGGTGCAATATTTTATGACCACCAGCGCGAGTGAGGTTCGAACTCGCTTCCACGGAGACTTCCCACCACGTTGGATCTCCAATGAGGATTGTAATCTTGTTAGTGGTAATGGTGAAGTATTTGCACATACATTTCTTAAACACCATGATAAGATAAAGATAAAACTTTTTCTTCTACCGTTGAAAAAAAAAAGTTTTAGCAGTGGTTTGATGACTGAATTGCATGTGATGGGTTGAAAAATTTATGTACACACACACACACACACACACACACACACACACACACATATATATATATATATATATATATATATATGTGTGTGTGTGTGTGTGTGTGTGTATAAAAGAAAAAAAGAATGAAGAAGATAGCGTATTGTCTTTGAATCAGGTAGAGTCAATAATGTCTGTGTTCATATAAACATACGTTTAATGGGAGATCGCTTTTTCCCCCTCCGTTTTGAAAAGTTTATGAGGCCATGGAATTGCTATAATTCAAGGCACCTGGCACGACTTAACATTAAATTCAAAGTAGATAAATAAATAGATAAATAAATGCAAAACGAAAAAAAATTCTGTTTAAAATTTGCAATAAAAATTACTGTTTCTCTTTTACCAATGACGCCATTTCTCTCATGTTTTTTTTCATAGCTATATATATATATATATATATATATATATATATATATATATATATATATATATGAAGTAAATGGAAGTGAATCCGACAGTATGAATTTAACATTTTTAGAAAAAGCAAATGATGTTATTAGTTTGCTGACAGAATCTGTTTCGACCTTTTAATAAAGCGGTCTTCATCAAGAGCAACATATGAAGGAAAGAAGGAAAGACTGTCAGCAAACTAATAACATCATGTTTTTTCTAAAAATGTTAAATTCATACTGTCGGATTAACTTCCATTTACTTCATATTGTCTATTGAAAAAACAAAATATCTGGATTTTTACATCTCCGGAGGCTAATATGATCTACAACACTACGGATTTGTCAATACTACAAATTCTTGAAACTTTCCATCTTTCTTCAATTGTGCTGTGGACTTTTAACTTACCTTTTGTAGCTGGAATACACCATGAACATTTTTGATACTTTTTTATACACTTTTTAATATATTTTTACTTCAAACTCTTTTGAGTTTTTCTTATGGATTATAATGCATCTGATTTTTAAAAATAAAATTTATTTTATTTTTAACACAGAATACGCATTAAAAAAAATTCCAGCATCGAACACCAGCGTTCGTTTGTACCCCTCCTATTTAACAGTTATTTATTCCGTCTTCCCTTCATATGTTGCTCTTGATGAAGACCGCTTTATTAAAAGGTCGAAACAGATTCTGTCAGCAAACTAATAACATCATTTGTATTTTCTAAATATGTTAAATTCACACACACACACACACACACACACACACACACACACCACACACACAATACACACACTATATATATATATCTGTGTGTGTGTATAAATTAATGTATATCTACATATATGTATGTATATATACGAGTTAATATATATGTATATATATAAATATAAGTTGATATTTATAAGCTGGTGTATATATATAAGTCAATGTATATATTATATATATAATATATATATATATATATATATATATATATATAACATAATAAATATAAAATTATATAAAAAGTTAAAAAATAATATAAATATATATATATATATATATATATATATATATATATATATATATATATATATATATACTTTTTATGTCAGGCCATTTAAAGCGCTACGGGTACTATGTAATCCTGTACTACCTGTTTCATAGCGACAAAAATCCGTACCCCCACCAAGTTTGTTTGGTGAGGAGGGTGGCTAGACATCCAGCAGGACGAAAAACAAAACCTGACAAAGAGTGGAGGAAGCTTTTCGCTCAACGGCCATCTAGCACGTAAACGTTGGGACGTAGAAGTACTTCGCTGGTATCCAAGCGCGTAGCAAGCCCGCCTAAGTCTTTCGGTGGTATAAATACCACCCGGAGTAATGGACCCGTAGGTCCTGTTAGGTCATCCGTCTAGGAGAAGGACACCCTGAAGTAAAACTGGAGAAAACTAGTGATGCTCACTCCACTACCCGGTCAACAGTATGTGGAACCCAACATCTACGCCAAGGGGACCAGACTAATTGTTGAGTTGACTCATTGGTTTGTCTTGGCAGTGCTCTATCCAGAGATGGAACACTTGATTCAGAAATATCTCTAAGGATTGAACGAGCCAGCAAGGCCTTTGGTGGGCTCGAGAGACGTGTCTGGTCGGACAGAGTTATCACCGTCAGAACGAAGCTTAGTGCGTACGAATCGTTCTATATTGATCGGAGACGTAGACTACATATCGACACATTAAAGCCTTGGTGAGATTCCATCCGACATGTCTCAGGAGAATCTTAAACATTGGGTGCCGATCACTCGCTCCAGACGCCATAGTCCTGCAACAAGCCAATGTGTCTAGCGTAGAAACGCGCATCATTCGAAGCCAAATGCGCTGGGATGGACATCTTGTTAGGATAGATGGAGGCAGACTCCCGAAGCAACTGTTTTATGGGGAACTCCAGTTGTTACATAATCTATGCGGTTGCATAAGATTATTGTCAATCCCCTGTAATTCTGAGGGGATGACCCCTTTCATACCATGGCCAGGTCCTTCGATGGAAAATTACAGAAGCCCGCCAAAATATGTGAAGTCACGAGGGACCTTTTTGAGTGCCCAGTTTTGCAGTTGGACGTCAGGCACTGAAGATGTGAACTGTGACTCACTCTGCATACACGCGCTATGTTAGTTAGCAGATGTCTGGTGGGGATTTAACAATAGAATAAGATCAAAAGTAAATCAAAGTCTTGTGTTTATTATCTAAAAACTAACAATGACACAAGGCTTCTGATAGAGAGAAATCCCTAACAGAGAACCAGACCGAAGTCCCCAAGTCAACTCCAGACGCAAGATCTTAGAAGATGCCAGACCAAGTGAAGATGATAGGAATACCAAAGACGATCAGAATAGCAAAGCCGGCCAGAAGAAAATACGACCAGAAGTAAGAAGTAAGAACGAGATATATAACATTATAATTATTTAGTGCTAGTGAAGAAGGCGCTATGCAACACAGTCCGAGACATAAACTCAAAAAACATTTCAAGGATGTCATAAAAAAACAATCTTAAGACTCTTGTCCTAAATATTGAGGATTGGGAAAAAACGGCTACGAATCGTTCGGCATGGAGGAGACTCGTTTATAATGGATGTAAAAGATTTAAGACAATGCGGCTCAAGCACTTCATGCTGAAGCGGGCTCTACGAAAGCGGCACAAGACGGAGGTCCTGGATACATTTCCTACATTCAAGCCTGATCATATATGTAGTATGTTTGGCAGGACTTTCCTGTCACGGGCTGGTTTCTTGAGTCATATGCAATCCCATGGTGACAGACGGGCACGGGAAAAACATGTGTGTGTCAGAGTGAAAGTTGGGGGTCTCACGTGTATTTTATGCGACAGGACGTGTAAAAGCAAAGCTGGACTTTTGAGCCATTTGCGTGCTCACAACCGAACTTTGGAGAAATGGCCTTATTCTGTGAAAAAGTGGCAATCACCATATATATAAGTTAATACTTATATATAAGTTAACGTATATATGTATACATATAAGTCAATTTATATATATATATATACATGTTAATATATATATATGTTATATTATGCATATATATGTTAATGCATATATATATGTTAATATATATAAGTTGATATATGTATATATGTATATATGTGTGTTAATGTATGTTACTATATATGCATATATATCTATATATTTGTGTGTATAAGTTAATGCATATGTACATATATATATGTATATATACAAGTTAATATGTATACATATAAATATAAGTTAATATATATGTTCGTATATATATGTATATATATATAATGTATATATATAAGTTAATGCATATTAATATATAAGTTAACGTATATATGTATACATATAAATCAATGTATATACATGTTGATATATATATATATATATATATATATATATATATATATATAAGTTAAATTATGTATATATGTTAATGCATATATATGTATGTTAATATATATGTATACGTTAATATATGTACACATAAATATGTGGTAATGTATATATATATAATATATATATATATATATATATATATATATATATATATATATGTTTACCAACCCCTCCGCACGAGCAGGCTGTGACACATGGTCAATTTCTTAAGCGGAGTTCAACAGGTTTGAATTCAGAGTTTTCCTTTTCCAAGACCAGTTGTCTAACGAAGATTAATGAGCCCAGTCTCCCCTACTATTTATCCATAGCTGCGGGGAGAGTATGATTCATACCTTTCTCAGAGATATTAGCGCTAAGTGAAATGCAATTACCACGTCCAGGATTTGAACTCGGGGCGACGAGTCAATTTCTCATGACTTTAACCATTACACCACGCTCTTCCATGTAATGTATATATATATAAGTTAATGTATATATACAAGCTAGGTAATTTAAAAAAATACTACCGTCTTTCACTTTTGGTCATTAAATTTGGTTAAAATTTCTTTTTTTCCCCTACCGCAGACAGAGATATGCATTGAAAAATTGACGGCTTTATCTGTTGATTGATGGAACCACAGTAGCCCCTTTTTTCGTTTGAGATAAGATCTTGAAGTATTTCGAAAATAAATGTCAAAATAATTGTCCACGTGAAATATCTTACCCATTGCAATATATTCTTTCTTATTGCAATATATTCTTTACGAAAGGTTGGTACAGAGAATAGGATATTCCTAGATTATTCTAGTTAATTCTTTGGTTTTACGGCATGTCAACACCTTTTGGGGTTATCTAATGCCCAAATCAGTCACTTTTTGCGCAAACAATTACACGGTTTCCAGTAACCAAAAATAGTGATCTGTACACACTTATTTGTAAACATGTAACTTCATGTAATTAGCCGAAGTTGTATCAGTGCTACTGTACAGCTGCACCATCTGGATCCTAACGAAGCGCCAAGAGAATAAGCTGGATAGAAGTTATACAAGAATGCTACGTGCGACCTTGAACAAGTCGTTGAAGCAGCACTCTACAAGAAGGTAACTGTATGGCTATTTGCCCCCTATCACACAAACCATCCGGGTGAGACGAACTAGACATGTTGGACACTGCACAGGGGTACGTCAGTGCGGGCCATCCAGTCAAGCTCTACATCGACCAGGTCTATGCGGATACTGGATGCTGCGAAAAGGACACCCCCCGAGCGGAATGTGTGATAGGGACAGTTGGCAAGATATTGTCATGGATGTCTGTGGTATTGGTGCGACCTGATGACAATGATACTTTGTATTATATGGTTTCTAGTATTCTTATCTAATATTAGTAATTTGTACATAATTATATGATTTCAATATTCCTATCTAATATTTAGAATTTGAACACAGTTATGTTTTTTAAGTATTCTTATCTAATACAAAAATATGCACAGAGTTATGTAGCTAGAGTATTCCTATTTCTCTGAATGTTTGAGATGAGGCTTGATGATTAGTATTATCTGCGTTATTTGGACTATTGTCCTCATCTTCATTGTTATCTGTACAACGTTTCAGCCGATATACCTTCCGGCCTTTTCAGGTATTTCTTTTCGGACTGGGGAACCTTCTTTTCTGACTCGGGAACCTTCTTTTCGAACTCGGGAACTTTCTTGTTGTAGTCGGGAAGAAATACCCGAAGAAGGCCAGAGGTCATATCGACCGAAACGTTGTACAGATAACAATGAAGATGAGGAAAATAGTCCGAATAACGCAGATAATACTAGAGTATTCTTATCTAATATTTACAATTTGCACACAGTTATATGTTTTTTAAGTATTCTTATCTAATACAAAAATATGCACAGAGTTATGTGTCTAGAGTATTCCTATCTAATATTTACAATTTGCACATTGTTATATGGTTTTAAGTATTCCTATCTAATACTAATAATTTGAACAGTTATAGGAATTCAGTATTTCTATCTAATACAAATAACAAGCACACAGTTATGTGGCTTCAACTGTTTAAACCTAATATTATCAATTTACTCACAGTTATATGATTTCAAGAATTTCTATATAATATTATTAATCTTAACACAATTATATGGTTTCAAGTATTCTATATAATACAAATAACATGCACATAGTTATGTGGCTTTAAATATTCCTATCAACTATTTATTATCTGCATTCAGTTATATGATTTCAAGTATTCTTATTTAATACTAATAAGTTGCACAGACATATGATTTCAACAATTTTTCTAATCCGCCATGTTGGCTAAGACTGTAGAATATACCGACTGTAACTCTGTAGGGGAATACCGCCCCAATGGGGTTACCTGTTAGCCGCGGGTGGCCACCCATGATGCTTAAAGACAGAATCCTGGCGGCAGACCAGTCTATGACTTTCAACACTACACTTTAGCCCTTATTAAGACTAGATGAACAATCGTAGGGTCCCTCCGATCAATTGGCTGGTCACATCAAGCCCTAGCACCTATAAGATTAGTCCTTATTGCCCTTATGGTAAACCCCAGCCCTTTTTATCATATATGTGCTAGAAGGCGGTGGCTGAGGCTCTTAATGCCCCGGATATGACGTTAAACTGTATTCAGTTATGGATAATGATATATATATATATATATATATATATATATATATATATATATGTATATATATATATTATATATATATATATATATATATATATTCTCTCTGAGGGAAATCATTAGTATACATCGCTGATGAGACTTAATAAAGTTGAAACAGTCTGTACGATGTTCTACACACCGAAAAATTCTTTGTCCAGATTCACTTGTCATGATTATTTTCTATAATTATCAAATTTTATGCGATATACGCATTGTAATTGCCTTTAAGCAAAAAATATATATATATTGTGACATATGAAATAAAAATAAAATCCCAATAAGAATTGGTCGGAATCGAAAGCGGTCGGCCCAAATACCCACTCCTTTTCCTTGTCGGGAAGGAACATCTCACCTTTTTCTCTCCCTTGCCTACCCTGCCCGTGAGGTGGTACGGTCTACCGCCTGGGTCTGCCTGTCTGTATATCTCTCCTTAACTCTCTCTAAGAGAGTAGGTGTAGTAGTGTTTAAGTTGTATGAATATTTGCTGTGAAAAATAAAAAGAGGGGGTCGATTTAATTGTTAAGACGTGTTCTATCTCTCTGTCGCGATTGTTGTCACATATATACCCGTTTAGCCCTGAATCAGAAGAAAAACACACATTTTTTTATGCAACGTGCCGGGTAATGTTGTGGCTGCCCGTCGCATCACGAGTAATTTTGGTGCGACGAATACGCAGTGGGGTCTGAATACATTCCACTCGTAACAATATATATATATATATATATATATATATATATATATTATATATATGATATTTCTGAAAGTTGCAAGAGGCATTGGCCTCCATGTGAACTCAAGTTCATGTGTTACAAACAAGATGTAGACATTCCACACTAGAGAGTAAGCCCCTGAAATTAGTAAATCAGTTCATATACGCAGGTGGTAATATCTCATCTACAGAAAGCAATTGTCCCAACCCTATTACCCTTATGGCAACCCCAAACCTTTTTATAATATATGTGCTAGAATCCTGTGGCTGAGGGTCTTCATGTCCAGGGAAAAACATTAAAGTCTATCTGATGGTGAGGTTCCAGTTATTGAGGTCTGGGGAATGTGGAGCACCCCTTCCTCACCATTGCTCCCAGGTGTGGTATTACCTATTAGGGTCCCGTGTATGTGTTAAATAGAACATTTATTATTATCCATTAAGAATGAATTTATTACAAAACTTTGTTGGCGTTAAATGACCCACCGAGGTTGATATGCCGTAAAACAAAACAAACAAACAATATACATATACCTTTCCATGGACTGCCATTGACAGATTATCGATCATTTGGAAATCTGATCTCTCATAAAGCAAGCAATCTTAAAAGCTGTAGCCGTGTAAGTGCTACTGTATGTCTGAACCAATAGGAATCTAACGAAACACTTGGATAAAAAGCTAGATGGGAAAGCTGCACGTACAAGGATGCTACGTGCTGTCGGGAAAAAATCCTGGAAGCAGCTATCCATCACATAAACCATTCGGGTAAGACGTGTTGGAATATTTTTGGATATAAGGCGTGTGACAAATGCCTACTTCTAAATATACACTCGTTGACTATCACATGACCTGAGAAAGATTCCTATTGTCCAATCACTGGCAGTGCTGCTGCTGCTGTTGTTGTATTTATAGAGGCCTGATTCTAATCTTAACTCATTGACACTTGGATTCTCTTGGACGACGGACTTACAAAGAATACTATAACACCGGATACTTATTGGCTTGCTTACTTATTCACTACATCTGGAACTAAGGATGGCGGCCAGATACTCAACAAGACATGGTGTATTGGGTATGGCGTTAAACTCTATCAGAGGGTGAAGTTTCAATTTCGGATCTTTGGGGAATGTGGAGTACCCCTTCATCACTATTACTCCCTGGTCCACTGTGATTCGGAGTGATAGTACCTGATAGGGTCCCAACTATGGGTAAAATAGAAAAAATGAGTTTCGAAAATGTCTACAAAAATTAAATGAAAATAAGTAAACAAACAGTGTGTTTATTTTTTAAACGGCCTTTTTAGCCGACCATTTTTGGAGGATATGTGCTTAATTGAAGTCATACCTAATTTTGAAAATTAATTAGTTAATAATTAATGAATTTAGGCGGGCATATATCTCGATTTGTTTAGCCTTACATTTGAACATATATGCCCGCCTAAATTCATTAATTATTAACTAATTAATTTTCAAAATTAGGTATGACTTCAATTAAGCACATATCCTCCAATATATATATATATATATATATTAATATATATATATATATATGGTGTGTGTGTGTGTATGTGTGTGTGTGCATATATAATCAGGTTAATGCGAGTCAATTTCTCATGACTTTAACCATTACACACACGCTCCATGTAATGTATATATATATAAGTTAATGTATATATACAAGCTAGGTAATTTTAAAAAATTACTACCGTCTTTCACTTTCGGTCATTGAATTTGGTTAAAATTTCTTTTTTTTTTCCCTACCGCAGTCAGAGATATGCATTGAAAAATTGACGGCTTTATCTGTTGATGGATGGAACAACCGTAGCCCCTTTTTTAGTTTGAGATAAGATCTTGAAGTATTTTGAAAATAAATGTCAAAATAATTGTCCACGTGAAATATCTTGCCCATTGCAATATATTCTTTCCTATTGCAATATATTCTTTACGAAAGGTTGGTACAGAGAATAGGATATTCCTAGATTATTCTAGTTGATTCTTTGGTTTAATAACCTAACAAGGGTTGATATGCCGTAAAATCCAACGAACCAACACACACACACACACACACACACACACACACACACATATATATATATATATATGGGATTACACTTGTCAAGTTCATTTTCTATAAGAAAAAGTATCGAATTTTATGCGATACATGCGTTGTAAGTGCCTTCAAGTAAAAATTTAATATATACTTATCAGCAACGTTCTAAATAAACAAACATCCAAAAATCTTATTCACTTCGCCGAAGGGCATTCGGGCTGTTTGTTGTTATTATTCTCTCAATAGCGCCCCTTACCTACTATGGTAGAGGCGCGTATTATCGCTTGACAAGCTTAATTCGCTAGGATGGTCAGCTGTGTACTGTGGCCGAGGCGATAAAAGTGTTTCACTAGTGTTTCACTGCGTCTGCTGAAGTCCCGGTTTCGATTTCTGTCGGAGGGAAATCGTTAGTATATACCGCTGATGAGACTTAATAAAGTCGAAACAGTCTGTACGGTATTCTACACATCGAGCCATCCTTTACTGGATTACACTTGTCAAGTTCATTTTCTATAAGAAAAAGTATCGAATTTTATGCGATACATGCGTTGTAAGTGCCTTCAAGTAAAAATTTAATATATATATATGATGTGTGTGTGTGTGTATGTGCATATATAATCAGGTTAATGCGATGATCGAGCCAGGAGAAAATGAAAAATCATTTTGCGCCGCCTGGATTTTTCCATTTTGTCTCGGAATCAAATTTCAACGTAACACGTCAAGGGAAACAAAATAAATTATGAAATGTCAAGTTGATGACAGAGAGGATTTTCCGAGATATCTATTTCGTTGAGATAAAGGAAGTGAAGAGCCAAATACGCCCAATAAATAGATTAGTGAATATATGGATTGCTCAGGTATGACATCGGTCCTTCACTTCACTCTCTCTCTCTTGAGCCTACAATTTCCCTCATCTTGCTCTGCTAATGCATAGCATTATATATATATATATATATATATATATATATATATATATATATATATGGATGTAAACTACCAGAAGTTTCCGGTCCATGACCAGACTAAATGGATTTCAGGAACACCAGGGAGTATAAGAGAAAGGTGTAAGAGAGGAGTAGAAGAGTGGATAAGGGGAAAATGATTTAGCAAATTACTTATATAATAAAAAGAATTTGTAAAGAATCCGCGTAAAACAATGTTTAATCCAGAAATTGTTTAGGAATTGTTTTTTGTTTGTTTATATTTAGAATATCATTAAAAAAAATGTGACCCTAAACTCGTGAGGGTTTTGAAACATAATTTCAAATTTTTAAGGGAAAGTCCTTAATTGTCTATTGGTTGGCTGGTTGTTTTGTTTTACGGCATAGTCTCCGTTTCTCTCAATAGTAATATTCCACGTTCGAATGAAAGCATGTATCCCTGCCTCGTAAAAGTCTGTTAACTGTTCTTTGAGCCACTTCCTC
>CM042156.1:14108355-14135398 GCA_023376005.1 Doryteuthis pealeii
TAATAATTAAGGAAGTGCGTCTGTGTAATGGTTATGGTCGGAGAAAGTGGACACGGTGACACGAGTTCAAACCGTGGTCGTATAGCACATAGCACTAATAACACAAGGAAGGCTAGCCCTGTCGGTTAGGGCTTTAGAATACACCGACGTTACCTCAATAGAGGGGTAAGACCCCCTATAATGGGGACACCTGTTTGCCGTAGGTGGTGACCCCTGATGCTTAAGGATGGAACCCTGGTGGCTGAGAAGTCCATGACATGCAACACTCCACTTTGGCTCTTGCTTCCGCTAGACAGTCGGTCAGAGTTGACCCTTCACCCTTTTAACCGGCTGGTCATATCAAGCCCTAGCATATATATGATTGTCCCGATTCTATTACCCTCATTGCAAGCCCTAACCCTTTTTATCATATATGTGCTAGGTGGTAGCCGAGAGTGTTGATGTCCTGGGTATGACGTTAAACTCTATCAGTTCTTGGGTTTGACGGGCGGTCGGAGAGGCACCCTTCGATCAATCGGCTGGTCACATCAAGCCCTAGCACCTATATGATTGCCCCAACCCTATTGCCCTTATGGCAAGCCCCAACCTTTTTTCTCATATGGGTGTTACAAGGCGGTGTCTGAGGGTCTACATGTCCTGGGAATGACATTAAACTCTATCTGATGGTGAGGTTCCAGTCTTGGAGATTTGGGGAATGTGGAGCAACCCTTCATCACCATTGCTCCCTGGTCCACTTCGAACCGGAGTGATAGTACCTGTTAGGGTCCCATTTATTTGTTAAATAGAAAAACATGAATTCATAAACAAAATTGATTATCCATTAAGAATGAATTTATTTCAATACTTTGTAGGCATTAAATGACCCGCTGAAGTTGTTATGTCGTAAAACAAACCAAACCAACAAATTCAATCTGAAGGTGAAATTCCAATTCCGGAGATCTGGGGAATGTAGGATACCCCTTCATCATCAATACTCCCAGGTCCACTCTAACTGGAAAAAAACTGAGTACTAATCAAGAAGGAATAAAACAAACCGTCTTCGGCACATTTTTAGAAAAGTGTTGACATGTCGTAAAAAGCAATAAAAGAAAGCATGTCCTCGGTATGACGTTAAACTAACTGGTGGTGAGGTTACAGTTCTGGAGCTCTGTGGAATGTGGAGCACCCCATTATCACCATTGCTCCCAGGTCCACCCTGACCCGGAATGGTTGTACATGTTAGGGTCCCATCTATAGGTTAAATAGAATTTTTTTCCAAAAACAAATTGAGTTAAAAAAAATTTTTTCCAAACTATCTCTACAAATTATTCAAAACTTTGGTGGCATTAAATGACCCACCGAGGTTGATATGCCGTAAAACAAACCAAAAAACAAACAAACTGTTGAGATTTTTTGGTATATAAGGCGTGTGGTAAATGCCCACTCTTACTTATAGACTCACCGAGAACCATGTGACCAACCTATTGGCCAATCACTGGCAGTGCTCTGCTGCTGATATTGTTATTTATATCGGCTGTTTCTAAGGAAGCGCGTGGTGTAATGGTTAAAGTCATGGGAAATGGACTTGTCGCCCCGAGTTCAAATCCTGGACGTGGTAATTGCATTTCACTTAGCGCTAATACCCTTGGGAAAGGTATGAATCCTACTCTCCCTCCAGCTATGGGTAAATAGTAGAGCAGACTGGGCTCTTTAACCTTGGTCAGGCAACCGGTCTAGGATAAGGAAAACTCTGAATTCAAACCTGTTAAACTCCGCTTAAGAAATTGACCTTGTGTCGCATCCTGCTCGTGCGGAGGGGTTGGTAAATATCTATATCGGCTGTTCTAATCTTAGCTACTTACAACTACTTGAACCTTCGTGGACGACGGTACATAGGATTATATCACTGGACGTTTGACACTACGTAGGATTACATAACTCGGGAGTTATTCACTTACAAAATGATTCTATAGCTCAGGACTTACTTACTTTAAGTCCTTTTTCAACTGGCCAAGGATGTCGGTCAGAAACTTAACACAAACAAGCAAACAAATAAACAAAATTACAGAAAGGTATACATCCAAGTACTTATCGTTTAATAGTAGGACAGATTGGGTTATTTAACCATGGTAACCAAGCAACTGACTGTTGCAGTTTTTTGTATTATAACTCGTGCTGAAATCCACCACTTAAACTTATAGACTCGGCGTGGTGACGTGTATTATACCACAGCCATTCAACAGCTCGAAAACGTGTTCAGTTAATTATTTAATCGGCGATATGGACAGCCGTTCATTTGCACGTTATTCGACATTGACGAACGGGCCTACAACCAAAGGATCATACCCAACACTGAGGATATCAAGGAGCAACCAAAGTTTTCTTCACTAAGGATCGCGCTCTGCTTAACACAAGGGATCTCCGCTGGAGAGTACTCTTGCTTGAAGCCTAAGGATGTTCACAAAAATCATAACACTGAGCAGCTAAACAACTAATTGTTGCTATGTAAATATCGACCTCCTTGCGCAATAGCAATGACCCCTGACACGAGTTTGCTTAGTCTGGTACAATGCCAAAATCACGACCGACCCAACCTATGTCTACAATTGCAGATTGATTCAAATCTATTATTTAAAAGATTTTTCTTAACCGGAAATTTAATTATTGTTAACCTTTCTTGTAGACAAAGGTAGCATGGATAATTTAGAAATCATTTGATTTTCGTAAGACATTTAATTCAATAATTGGTGTTATATTTTTATCTTTTAAATCCCAAAGATAGAGCTGTTGCGTTTCTAAGCTTAATATTGTGGGGTTATTTTCGTATTTGCCTGGGAGTTGTCTGCCTGTTTAGTGTCGCTGGTTCCCGCTAGGGGCCTCGTGTATTTAAGCGGCTGATTTGAACTTCTCTCTCTCTTTGCCTGATGCTCGACCTTCGAGACACAATGAGGTAGTCTTATGACTACCCTTTTCTTGTTGGGGCTTTGCCCCCCCCCTATATTACGGTAAGTGATTTCCCAGCATGGACTATTCTTAGTCTCATGTCTCTGCTTTTAATTTTATCTCTTTACATGTAACTTTATATTACTTATGTATGTATTTATGTACACCTCTATGTATTATGTACCCTGTTTATTCTTGTGCTGTTTATATAAATGTTTTGTCCCTCAACCTTTGTCGGAGTTTGTTTGCGAAACAACGAGTTATGACTTTGTCATAACCTTTGAATCTTACAATATTAGTAAATAAATGCTTATGGTTTGTAAATCTATTTTTGGGCTCCGACTTTGTGCATCCCACATAGAATTTAGTTAGTTGGATTCTGGGTAGATGTTACTATCTGTAACGTGACGACGCTTATTCGAAATGGGATGAAGTCTGGCTGTTATAAATGATTTGGTTTGTTATGTTTTACGACATATCAACCTCAGTGGGTCATTTAATGCCGACTCATGAATAGATTCATCCTTAATTGATACTCAATATTTTATGAACATGTTTTTCTATTTAACCCATAGATGGGAAACAGAGGTACTACCACTCCGGGTCAGAGTGGATCTGGGAGCAATGGTAATAAAGAGGTGTTTCATATTCCCCAGACCTACAGAACTGGAACCTCACCATGAGTTAGAGTTAAATATCATACCCAGGACATGAAGACCCTCAGCTGGCCGCTTCTAGCAACCAAGTGATAAAAAGGGCTGGGGCTTGCCATAAGGGCAAGAGGGTTGATACAATCATACAGGTGCTAGGGCTTGACGTGACCAGTCGATTGATCGAAGGGGGCCTAACCGAGCGCCCGTCTAGCCTAAGTAAGGGTCTAAGTGGAGTGTTGCATATCATGGATTGCTCAGCCACCAAGATTACGTCCTTAAGCATCACGGGTCAGCACCCACAGTCAACAGGTGACCCCGTTGAAGGAATGTTAGCCCTCTACAGAGGTGCAGTCGGTGTATTCTAAAGTGTCAGCCGATAGGGCTGTTGTTAAAATAATAGTTGTATATCTATCTCATTTTCTGTGCTACTTAGAGAAGCTCGAATCTGGTTGTTGGATCTGATGTTGAGTGGGCTGGCAATTCTCTGATGTTTTGAGTCTGGAAATAACTTGGGTTTGCTGGAGGATATCTTGCCTTGTGCTATTTTTAGTTTTTAACTATAACCCAATGCTACTTATTTTTTTAATGGGGTGGTGATGTGTCATATAAAAATAACAGTTGTATACTTATCTCATTTTCTGTGCCACTTGGAGAAGCGCAAATCTGGCTGTTGGATCTGATGTTGAGTTGGCTGGCAATTCTTTGATGTTTTGAGTCTGGAAATAACTTGGGTTTGCTGGAGGATATCTTGTCTTGGCGATTTATAGTTTTTAGTAAAAACTCATTTTTTTCTCGTGAGATTTTCATTTTTTCCAAAGTCAAAATGCCATGGATAAGATACACTTAAAAAAAAGAAAGATTTAGCCCCGAAATTTATTCTCTTATTCATTAAGATAAAAGACAAACAATTAGAAATCAATAATACCAAGCACATATTTATCAAAATCAATTATATCAATATGCAAATTAGCCTTCCCGTTCACAATGTAAATCGCTATTTTGTTGTATATATTAATACTATTGCATGTTATTAGTACGTAGATATGGCCAATAGTATTAATAATGTAAACCAATTTTTATTAATAATTGAGGTTTAACAAAAATAAAATCATGGAGAATGCCACGTAAATAGCAAAGGGAATTGTGACTTGAGTAGTGATGTAGTTTCGGTTACAGACAGATAAACACACAATCTCTATTATAATAAGAAATATATTTTTGAGAATGCCTTGTAATGGACAGAATGCACTTCTTCGAGCATGCTATTTAAAGGCGAAATTGTCGACTTTGCAGAAATACAAATGGCAAACCATGACTAGTGAGTTCGAGCCTCACTGGGTGCCCCATACATTCGGCCTTGTGCCACATCTAATCGAAGCTTAGTAATGTATTTGGGCACCTCATGTAGCGTAATGGTTAGCAAGCTAGATTCGCAAAAAGGAAAAAGTTAGTGAGTTCGATTCTCACTGGGCGCCGCATACTTCTGGAATAACTATATATATTTGAGAATGCCTTGTAATGGACAGAATACAAATCATCGCTCATGCTATTTAAAAAGCGAAATTGTCGACTTGGCAGAAATACGAAGTTGTTGATGAAAAAAATATCTGACAGTGGATGATATTTTCTGTCGGAATGTCAAAACGCGTGATGGGGTTAAGATAATATTGGAATTTTGAAAGAGAAATAGTTTTCGTTTTGATGGGGTGGGGGTGGGGGTGAGATGGGAGGACCGAATCGTTTTTAGAGTCTTCGTTTCGTTTCGCTTCATTTTTTTCCCTCAATTCTGTTCCCAGTTTTTATCTCAACTTGCCTCGTTCTCATTCTAAATTTTTATCTTACTCAATTATTTTTTGTTTTCTTGATTCTTTTTTTTTCTCAGTCGTCTTTCTTTTATTTATTTTCAAAAATGATATATCAATTCTCCTCTCTCTCAATCGGTCCAGCCGCATTTTTTTCTGAATATTTAAAAAAAAATGCAAACCTGCCTCGTTTTGATGTTTCCTTTTTCACTTTAAAAATTTATATTTTCTTTTCTTACCTTGTTTTTATTTTTTCTCAGTTGCCTTTCTTTCAGTCTTGAGTCTGAAAATAACTTGGGTTTTGTTGGAGGACATCCTGCCCTGTGCGATTTATAGTTTTTAGTAATAACACAATGCGACTTATTTTTTCTCTTGAGATTTTTATTTTTTTCCAAGTCAAAATGCCATGAATGAGAGACACTTTTAAAAAAGATTTATCCCCGAAATGTATTCTCTTATTAATTAAGATAAAACCAAACAATTAGAAATCAATAATACTCAGCACATATTTATCAAAATCATTTTTTAATATCAATATGCAAATTAGATTTCTTTTTTTCTCGGTCGTTTTTAAAAATTCATTTAAAAAATGATATATCTTTTCTCACTCTGTCGGTCCAGCTTCATTTTTTTCTGTATATTTAAAAAAAATGCAAACCTGCCTCGTTTTCATGATTCCTTTTTCATTTTAAAATTCTTTCTTTTCTTTTTTTTACCTTACTTACTTTATTCTTTTTTAAGTTGCCTTTCTTTCATCTATTTAAAAAAGACATTTACAGACACGATGGTAAACTCGGTAAAAACATCTCGCATACCTAGGCAGTAAAAACAGTAGAACCTCTGCTGTAGACTTTAGAAAGCTTTATTATAGAATGAAAAAAAAAATAGAGGGAAAAAATAAATATTCGACTTCTTGAAGGGGGGGGGGGGCAACAATGTCGTCGCCGTCAAAAATCTTTAGCAGCTAAAAATCCTGCCGTAACCCCACTTCTACTTATACTAGTTTCCCCTCAACATCCGGGTGTCTGTGCCCCACACACGAGATTGTAGAGCCAATCCCGGCCGCCGGAATCCTCATAGCTATCATCCAGGCCCCTGGCGCTTACATCCGGGACTGTAGCATCTCGACTTCGGTGCCAATGTGTCGCCCGTTCGCATTCTGAAGGAAGCGGGTTCGATTCTACAGTCCTAGATGCCAGGCAAAGCCTAGCCCGCCTCCTTCAAGAATACGGCAGGCCTTGACGTTCGCCACTCACCTCGTGTTCTCTGTCATATTTTATTTCACTATAGACAGATATTCAGGGGCAGGTAATTAAGGTGGATTTATTAGTACAATCTCATCAACAGAACGCGATGTTAATGCACGCATAGGAAAGGTATGGTCTGCTATAAAACAGATTATCAGTCATATGGTTAGCAAGATAGAAGATACAAGTATCCGAGTATAACAATGATCCAACCTGAGACTTCCCAGTAATGGATCATTACTATACTCAGATACACAGGGAACACCGGAGGAAGGCCGGAGAATACAGTGTCCAAAACGTTGTATGAATAACTACTACAATAAAAATGGGCCGAGTTAGCTCAGTCGGTAGAGCGTTCGGCTAGAGACCACTAGGTTCCTAGTTCGATACCGGTCCCCACCAACTCAGCGTATGAGTAGCACAGGGATATGTGCGGTAAAGTAAGGAGCTGATAGTAGGTGTGGCGCTCGCCTCAGATGCAAAAACAAATCTCCTTGGTCTGGCGCTATTGAAAAGGGGATGGACTCCCTCGCTGATTGGCTGATACCGACATTAGGCCGCCCCGACGACTTTACTTTTACTTACAATAAAAATGAGGTCAACAGTGCGAAAAATCAAAGCCTCATGGTATCCAGTCAAGATTAAAACATGGAGACCCCTCCTTCCCCTAGAAGCCTCTTAAGTCGGTAGAACAATTCACGTATCTCGTTAGTAATATCTCATCCACAGAAAGTGATGTTAATGCACGCATAGGAAAGGCATGGTCTGCTATTTACAGATTGTCAGCCATATGGAAATCCGATTTCACTGACAAGTTAAAGCGATATTTCTTTAAAGTCGTAGTTGTATCTGTACTACTGTATGGCTGCACCACCTGGACCCGAACAAAGCGATTAGAGAATAAACTAGATGGTAACTGCACAAGAATGGTGCGTTTAATCTTGAACAAGACTTGCAAAAAACAACCCAAGAGAAAACAGCTGTACGGCCACCTGCCCCATATCGCACAAACCACCCCTGTAAGGCGAACAAGACACACCGGACACTGCTGGAGAAGCCAAGTCTATTACAAGCTATATATATATATATATTATATATATATATATATATATATATATATATATAGCATCGCACAGCCAACCAATTTTTTATAAAATTTGATTTTCTCCTAAACCAAAGATACCAGAATTTCAGTATTTCTGGTCAGAGGCAGCAGTAACATATAATGATAATTAAAACAGCTTAACACCTGTACCCGAGCTATGGTTAGCGGAATGAGAACAGGATGCCCCCATGGACTGAAAAAAGAGTTAGTTTCAAAGTTCCGTGATGGCTCCCGATTACGACAAGAAGGTTCCTGTTGGGATTATTTGGATATAGGATGTGCTCTAAATACCCACCTCTATTTATAGACTAGCCAAGGTCACGTGATTGACTCTTGTAACCAATCACTAGCAGTACTACTGGCCTGATAGAATACTTACCCCCCCACATTGGTCATAATTAAAACTGCACTCTTTGGGGACGGACACACATAGGATTACCGGATCTGTACCAATACTCTCGAAGGACTTATACTTTATACCAGTAACTGAGGACACTTTAGGAACCAAAGGATTCACATTGTCAACCGACTCTTTATCAATGATTCCACTAGAAAAGCGCTTCTGCTATAAGGCCAAGGAATGGCCCTTAAAAACGTAGCAGTTTCCGAGTTCGAAAAGAAAGTTCCCAATCCGAGATGGTTCCTGAGTCCGAAAAGAAATACATGAAGAAAGCTGGAGGGCACATCGGCGAAAAAGTTGTACAGATAACAATGATGATGCGGACAATAGTCCGAATAATACAAATAATACTGAATTTCATTACTTCTCATGGAAGATAATAAAATGAAAACGGATATTAACACCTATTATGTATTATCAAATTTAACAGAACTGAAACTATTCAGAAATTGCATCTCACCGAAAATAAATCAACCACTTATATAAAGTTAGGGAATTTTATATTAGATGAATAAATGTTAATGCGATAGACTTTGGTAATAAATAATATCTATTATGATTGTATTTGGCATTGCCCCTTCGAGTTAGGAAAATTTGGCTCAGGACCACCTCGTGGCGGTAGGCTCTCCGTAGCGGACTGTTCATGTCGGAAGCCACCCTGGCGCAACACCATGAAGCCAAGAGGTCCAGAAGAAAGTAGCGGCAACAAAGCACCAGCATCAGGCACAGCCTTCACATGCAGCATCTGTGGTCGAGAATGTTTTTCGAACATTGTACTTTACAGTCACAGGAGG
Organism: Doryteuthis pealeii; assembly: GCA_023376005.1. Classification (NCBI taxonomy): domain Eukaryota; kingdom Metazoa; phylum Mollusca; class Cephalopoda; order Myopsida; family Loliginidae; genus Doryteuthis; species Doryteuthis pealeii. The sequence continues at coordinate 14,117,279 of CM042156.1, forward strand.
TGCTGTAACTTCAGGGGCACAAAACTGTATTTAGACTTCCGAGAAATGCCTATGATTGTATAATACTCCACTGTATATTATAAAATCTTATATATATATATATATATATATAATAATAAAATGGATGCAATAGAAACCTACTCGAGTTTCACCATAAGGATCTTCAGGGTTAAATTCACGGAATTAATCGAGGTACCGATTAATTGCAGTCGATCACACGTGTGTGTTCATTGTATACAATGAACACACACGTTCATTGTATACAATGAAACACACACGTGTGATCGACTGCAATTAATCTGTACCTCGATTAATTCCGTGAATTTAACCCTGAAGATCCTTATGGTGAAACTCGAGTAGGTTTCTATTGTATTCATTTTTTAATACATTTTCTCTAGTTCGTATTGAGCACTGTGCATTTGTTATATTACTGACTTAACTCCTGAATTTTGCATCTCCCAACGATCGTGCCATATTCACTAGTAAGCCACTTTTTATCCGTTGGGTCACCCATTGGACTCTCTATAGATAATTGAGATTAAGGAAAAAGAGATTTCAAAGTGAACCAATTTAAAAAAATAAATAAATAAATATGGTCGGAGAATTAAAAAAAAGAAGAAAAAAATTAAAATCAATTTGTAAGATTTCTAAGAAAGGGAAAGTTTGACCTACTTCCAATATATTGAGAGCCAAGATGTTGAAGCTACAGGCTCACTACTTATGAAATTTGACATAGAAATACGTTTCGCACACTCCAATCTCTCTCATTCTCTATTCTCAATGAGAAAATAATGTATATAACGAGGAGGTAATCAAGATATATATAGAGAAGGAGAATCTTCATCAGACAGAACTCAAGGAAACATTTAGTATAATTTTCGTGTCATTAAACAGTAAAAAAGCCTTTAAGAGACAAAAATTGATTCGCTCAGCTTTAGTATATAATATATATATATATATATATATATATATATATATATAATATATATATATATATATATATATATTATATGTTTTGTTGAACTGTACAGACAATTCTTGTCGGACGAGTTTTTGGTTGATCTTTCTAATTTTTGGGCCATCTTTTTGGTGTCGGGTGTAATTGGTGTAACAGTCCACCAAAAGTTTCGATACGAGCGCTTTCGGCAATACAGTTTGCCATCATCAATTGTTATTACCTCCCACTTCTAATTCCTTGCTACCACTCGTTCTCCTCAAAACGAGACACGAAACCATAACATCGTTTCCTACCTGATGATGGCAAACGGTATTGCCGAAAGCACTCGTATCGAAACCTTTGGTGGACTGTTACACCAGTTCCACCCCGACACCAAAAAGATGGCCCGAAAATTAGAAAAGATTAACCAAAAACTCGTCTGACAAGAATTGTCTGTACAGTCCAACAAAACTTATATAAAAGAAAAAAATGCTGCCAAAATACACTTATATATATATATATATATATATATATATATATATATATATATATATATATACTAGTTTCCTAATGAAAAAGGAAATATGTCGATTTAGTTTTTTTTAAGGATATTTATATATATATATATATAATATATATATAATATATATATATATATATATACTTTTTTTAAAGGGACTAGCAAATATATGCACCCTCCAGGTGCAAGTATTTAAATTTTATGTAATAAAATATTGTATTAATTAGAAAGGCTAATAAAACTAAATAAGAATGCAGATAAAAAGATTTGAAACAGAGGGAGTATAACAAAAAATGGAACAACTGAAACTTACTCTTCCATCACTCTCGTCTTTCATTGTTATTTTTTCTAATTTAGGTATTTAGTTAAAAGAGGAAGTAAAGAATAAAATGACAGTTATTTTATCTGTTAATGGGTTTCATTTGAGATTCATTGAAGAGATTTTTGCTTATATTCATTAAAATAAAACCAAACAGTTAGAAATCAATAATACTAAGCACATATTTATTAAATTCGATTTTTTAATATTAATATACAAATTATCCTTCTCGTTTACACTGTAAACCACTATTTTGTTGTATATATAAATATAATAGCATGTTATTAATATGTAGATATTGATATTAATAATGTAAGACAATTTTATTAATAATTGAGGTTTAAATAAAATAGAATCATGGAGAATGTGATGTCAGTAACTAAGAGAATTGTGACTTGAGTAGGAATATAGTTTCGGTTACAGACAGAAAAACACACAATCTCCATTATAATAAGATATATATATATATATATATATATATATATATATATATATATATATCCCTTAAAAAAAACACTCTAAGAAAGGAAGAGAATTCAATTATCTAAGTAACGGTGGACGATCTCTAAAAGTACTTTATCTTTATTGTAAATATATATATTTCTATGTAATTAGACTAATATTATAGTACCCGCACCTTTGTTTTCTTGATATCTTTTAATCTCGGACTGAATTCGATACTGAGCTAATTACTTTAACTAGCAGGACCTGTGTATATACCACAGTAAGTAAGTCATCGGGGTGGCCTAAATCGATATCTGCCAGGAAGTGAGGGTGTCTATCCTCTTTTCACTTGCGCTAGACCAAATATATTGATCTTTAGCGTCTGGGATGGAGCGACACACCTACCATCAGCTACTCACTTTACCGCACAGATCCCTGGGCTACTCACACGCTGAGTTGGCGAGGGCCGGTATCGAACTAGGAACCTTGCGATTCCTAGTCAAGTACTCTACCGCCTGAGCTATGATAATTTAATTATCATGACGTTTGATAATTTTAAGTTAAGAGCGATTGCAAAATTGTTCAAGATGTAAAAATAATAATCTTAATTTAACTCTCTCACGCTTTTTTCTTTCTTTCCTTCTTTTCATCTTTTCCTTGTGATAAATTGAAGAAGATTAGCGTTATCGCTTCCCCTAGCTCACTCCCTTTCTCTATCTGTCGGTCTTTCTTTCTTTTTTCTTTCTACCTTACGTCTTTACCTTACCTATTCTACCTTACGTAACTTAATGTTCTAACGTTTTCTTTCTTTCTTTCTTTCTTCTTTCTTATTATATTTTATATTTTTTTCTGTATAGCATGTCCCTTTTCTTCCATTTCACTCTTTTTAATAGAAACAGAATGGTCCATTATGCAACTGAGGTAACGACACTTATAAGAAATAAGCATTCGACAAATAAGCAACACTAGATAATTAGGATTTACAATTTTTGCATTTAATCTTGAAAATTTGGACGGTCTTATTTTTAACCAGAGAGTATAGCAAGATGACAAGGTCGCACAATTAAGGAACACGAGTATTAGTATATTAGATGGACAATTTGGACGATCTCATTTTTAGCCAGAGAGTATTGAAAGATGATAACAGTCGTACAATTAAGGAACACGAGTATTATTACATAGATTAAGAAGAAGACTACAGCACACGCACCTTTGTTTTCTTGATATCTTTTCATCTCGCACTGATTCCATATTGAACTGATTATTATAATTATGGCGACCATACACCACAGAGTCAACGTGAACAGACCCGAATTAATGAAAATATAGTATAATGGCTAATACAGCGTGTAATTAAGATTTTAGTGGGTACAATCGTAAGTCCTGTTATTTGATAAAACGCTTATCAGAATTAATTGGGACCAGCGCCGTCCAGCTCCAGGAAATCAAAACTACACAATAAATATACAAGCTTATCCTAATTGATTATCTAAGAAGCAAAGTTACACATTAAAAAGTATATATATATATATATATATATAATATATATATATATATATATATATATATATATATATATATTCATTGTTTGTGAATGACTCAGCGGAAAAGAAAAATATTGAGCGAGCCACAATTTTTACGGTCGGGATAAAAAGAAAGCAACCGAATGTGTCGGAATAATAACGAATATACAAAAGTGCTCAATACATACGTAGAGCCGGTTTAGAGGACCGGATCAGTAGCAGAAGTTGACTACCAGGTTTCACTGAGAATCTTCAGGATATATATCTGCCTGGAAATTTCTGACCTGATTATCCTCAAAAATCCTTCTTGGTGAAACCTTGGTCGGTAACTTCTGTCACTGATTTTGTTCGATAACACTCCCCACCAACTCATCGTATGAGTAGCACATATTGGGTAATCTGATCTGTGGGCTAAAGTGGGAAGCTGTCGGTAGGTGTGGCGCTCCATCTCATCAAAACAATCTCCTAGCATGGAAATGAAAACAACGGCACTTGGTGAACTGACTGTTTGTCCGCCTATGCAATTTTTTAAATTAATCTCATAGGCGAGAAAATGTCAGTAACCAAGCGCCGTTGACTTCATGTTCACGTTACCTTATCTTAGATATATATGCTCTATTAACGATATGGAGCACTATTTACTTATAAATATAGGACACTATATTATCAATATTAATAAAATACATAATCATATATAAATGTGTTTGTGTGTGTTTGTGTGTGGGTCTAAGTACAGTAGTATGAAAAAAAACCCCCAAAAATCAAAAAAAAATATTCAGAGGATATTATTTTATGAATGAATAAAGGATTCTGCAACGTTTGAGTGTTTCGGTTTCTTGCATATTCGATATACTAAACATTATCAGGTCAATATTAAGGAGTGATATCATGAAGTTCTTCAAAAACGTCATTTCAATGAGATGAAACGAAAACATGAGTTCGACACCGGTCCTCACCAACTCAGCGTATGAGTAGCACAGGGATATCTGCGGTAAAATAAGGAGATGATGGCAGGTGTGGCGCCCAACCTTAGACGCAGAAACAATCTTCTTGGTCTAGCGCTAATGAAAAGACGATAGACTCCCTCGCTGATTGGCTGATACCGACTTTATGCCAGCCCGACGACTTACTTTTACTTATATTAACAGTGTTTTGCCACAATGTTGTTTCATCAAAGGATCTTACTAAGAGTTCTTTTCAATGGCATATTGACTTCTGTGGGTTATTTAATACCAAAGCCATTCCAAGTGAAAAAAAAGAAGTGGACTATTTAACCCATATATATGATTGACTCAAATAGTAGATATCAGATATCCTTGTTTTCCTCTCCATCAGACTGGTAGTCTCTCAAACTTCACTCTGTATATAGAAGGGACATTTATGTTGTTAGTTATTGATTAGTTGTTTAATAAACCGTTACTTGTCTTTGTTAGTCTTAGAGTAAATGCTAACACGATATTATGTTTATCATCCAGATAAGAGTTTTATTCATTCACTTCTTTTTTTACCGAACATTTACATTTAAAAACTACCTCGCAACAATTCACCTAGGGGGTGGGACCCATGGCATAGTGTCTAACGTGTTGGACAGCGATATCGTAGTCCAACACATTCTAACTCCAGTTGCAATAATACGTTCCTTTCGAATTACTACCCTTGTGAAAGGTATGAACCTCTCACCCCTCAAGCTATGGTTTAAATACTACAACTACTGTTCTTATAACATGGTTTCGGTTGGTTTATAAGTGGGTTCATAGCATTCTCAAGGTATTTGTCCGAAGCATTAATACAGAAATCTGCAATGCTTCGGTGCAGCAAGTATTATCAGAAAGGTTATTGATATTTAAGGAAACTAGATGTGAACTGATATCAAAGGACAATAAATCCAAAATTCTCCCTTACTTCAATTCACACTGACGAATTTTGGATTTATGTCCTTGATATCAGTTCACATCTAGTTTCCTTAAATATCAATAACCTTTCTGATAATACTTGCTGCACCGAAGCATTGCAGATTTCTGTATTAATGCTTTCGGACAAATACCCTTGAGAATGCTATGAACCCACTTATAAACCAACCGAAACCATTGTATAAGAACAGTAGTTGTAGTATTTAACCCATAGCTTGAGGGGTGAGAGGGTTCATACCTTTCACAAGGGTAGTAATTCGAAAGGGAACGTATTATTGCAACTGGAGTTAGAATGTGTTGGACTACGATATCGCTGTCCAACACGTTAGACACTATGCCATGGGGTCCCACCCCCTAGGTGAATTGTTGCGAGGTAGTTTTTAAATGTAAATGTTCGGTAAAAAAAGAAGTGAATGAATAAAACTCTTATCTGGATGATAAACATAATATCGTGTTAGCATTTACTCTAAGACTAACAAAGACAAGTAACGGTTTATTAAACAACTAATCAATAACTAACAACATAAATGTCCCTTCTATATACAGAGTGAAGTTTGAGAGACTTACCAGTCTGATGGAGAGGGAAAACAAGGATATCTGATATCTACTATTTGAGTCAATCATATATATGGGTTAAATAGTCCACTTCTTTTTTTTCACTTGGAATGGCTTTGGTATTAAATAACCCACAGAAGTCAATATGCCATTGAACAAAGAACTCTTAGTAAGATCCTTTGATGAAACAACATTGTGGCAAAACACTGTTAATAATAAGTAAAAGTAAAGTCGTCGGGCTGGCATAAAGTCGGTATCAGCCAATCAGCGAGGGAGTCTATCGTCTTTTCATTAGCGCTAGACCAAGAAGATTGTTTCTGCGTCTAAGGTTGGGCGCCACACCTGCCATCATCTCCTTATTTTACCGCAGATATCCCTGTGCTACTCATACGCTGAGTTGGTGAGGACCGGTGTCGAACTCATGTTTTCGTTTCATCTCATTTGAAAATGACGTTTTTGAAGGAACTTCATGATATCACTCCTTAATATTGACCTGATAATGTTTAGTATATCGAATATGCAAGAAAACCGAAACACTCAAACGTTGGCAGAATCCTTTATTCATTCATAAAATAATATCCTCTGAATATTTTTTTTGATTTTTGGGGGTTTTTTTTCATACTACTGTACTTAGACCCACACACAAACACACACAAACACATTTATATATGATTATGTATTATTATTAATATTGATAATATAGTGTCCTATATTTATAAGTAAATAGTGCTCCATATCGTTAATAGAGCATATATATCTAAGATAAGGTAACGTGAACATGAAGTCAACGGCGCTTGGTTACTGACATTTTCTCGCCTATGAGATTAATTTAAAAATTGCATAGGCGGACAAACAGTCAGTTCACCAAGTGCCGTTGTTTTCATTTCCATGCTAGGAGATTGTTTTGATGAGATGGAGCGCCACACCTACCGACAGCTTCCCACTTTAGCCCACAGATCAGATTACCCAATATGTGCTACTCATACGATGAGTTGGTGGGGAGTGTTATCGAACAAAATCAGTGACAGAAGTTACCGACCAAGGTTTCACCAAGAAGGATTTTTGAGGATAATCAGGTCAGAAATTTCCAGGCAGATATATATCCTGAAGATTCTCAGTGAAACCTGGGTAGTCAACTTCTGCTACTGATCCGGTCCTCTAAACCGGCTCTACGTATGTATTGAGCACTTTTGTATATTCGTTATTATTCCGACACATTCGGTTGCTTTCTTTTATCCCGACCGTAAAAATTGTGGCTCGCTCAATATTTTTTCTTTTCCGCTGAGTCATTCACAAACAATGAATATATATATATATATATATATATATATATATATATATATATATATATATATATATATATATATAACTTTTTAATGTGTAACTTTGCTTCTTAGATAATCAATTAGGATAAGCTTGTATATTATTGTGTAGTTTTGATTTCCTGGAGCTGGACGGCGCTGGTCCCAATTAATTCTGATAAGCGTTTTATCAAATAACAGGACTTACGATTGTACCCACTAAAATCTTAATTACACGCTGTATTAGCCATTATACTATATTTTCATTAATTCGGGTCTGTTCACGTTGACTCTGTGGTGTATGGTCGCCATAATTATAATAATCAGTTCAATATGGAATCAGTGCGAGATGAAAAGATATCAAGAAAACAAAGGTGCGTGTGCTGTAGTCTTCTTCTTAATCTATGTAATAATACTCGTGTTCCTTAATTGTACGACTGTTATCATCTTTCAATACTCTCTGGCTAAAAATGAGATCGTCCAAATTGTCCATCTATATACTAATACTCGTGTTCCTTAATTGTGCGACCGTTGTCATCTTGCTATACTCTCTGGTTAAAAATAAGACCGTCCAAATTTTTCAAGATTAAATGCAAAAATTGTAAATCCTAATTATCTAGTGTTGCTTATTTGTCGAATGCTTATTTCTTATAAGTGTCGTTACCTCAGTTGCATAATGGACCATTCTGTTTCTATTAAAAAGAGTGAAATGGAAGAAAAGGGACATGCTATACAGAAAAAAATATAAAAATATAATAAGAAAGAAAGAAAGAAAGAAAGAAAGAAACGTTAGAGACATTAAGTTACGTAAGGTAGAAATAGGTAAGGTAAAGACGTAAGGTAGAAAGAAAGAAAGAAAGAAAGACCGACAGATAGAGAAAGGGAGTGAGCTAGGGGAAGCGATAACGCTAATCTTCTTCAATTTATCACAAGGAAAAGATGAAAAGAAGGAAAGAAAGAAAAAAGCGTGAGAGAGTTAAATTAAGATTATTATAATTTTTACATCTTGAACAATTTTGCAATCGCTCTTAACTTAAAATTATCAAACGTCATGATAATTAAATTATCATAGCTCAGGCGGTAGAGTACTTGACTAGGAATCGCAAGGTTCCTAGTTCGATACCGGCCCTCGCCAACTCAGCGTGTGAGTAGCCCAGGGATCTGTGCGGTAAAGTGAGTAGCTGATGGTAGGTGTGTCGCTCCATCCCAGACGCTAAAGATCAATATATTTGGTCTAGCGCAAGTGAAAAGAGGATAGACACCCTCACTTCCTGGCAGATATCGATTTTAGGCCACCCCGATGACTTACTTACTGTGGTATATACACAGGTCCTGCTAGTTAAAGTAATTAGCTCAGTATCGAATTCAGTCCGAGATTAAAAGATATCAAGAAAACAAAGGTGCGGGTACTATAATATTAGTCTAATTACATAGAAAATATATATTTACCAATAAAGATAAAGTACTTTTAGAGATCGTCCACCGTTACTTAGATAATTGAATTCTCTTCCTTTCTTAGAGTGTTTTTTTAAGGGATATATATATATATATATATATATATATATATATATATATATATCTTATTATAATGGAGATTGTGTGTTTTTCTGTCTGTAACCGAAACTATATTCCTACTCAAGTCACAATTCTCTTAGTTACTGACATCACATTCTCCATGATTCTATTTTTATTTAAACCTCAATTATTAATAAAATTGTCTTACATTATTAATATCAATATCTACATATTAATAACATGCTATTATATTTATATATACAACAAAATAGTGGTTTACAGTGTAAACGAGAAGGATAATTTGTATATTAATATTAAAAAATCGAATTTAATAAATATGTGCTTAGTATTATTGATTTCTAACTGTTTGGTTTTATTTTAATGAATATAAGCAAAAATCTCTTCAATGAATCTCAAATGAAACCCATTAACAAGATAAAATAACTGTCATTTTATTCTTTACTTCCTCTTTTAACTAAATACCTAAATTAGAAAAAATAACAATGAAAGACGAGAGTGATGGAAGAGTAAGTTTCAGTTGTTCCATTTTTTGTTATACTCCCTCTGTTTCAAATCTTTTTATCTGCATTCTTATTTAGTTTTATTAGCCTTTCTAATTTAATACAATATTTTATTACATAAAAATTTAAATACTTGCACCTGGAGGGTGCATATATTTGCTAGTCCCTTTAAAAAAGTAATATATATATATATATATATATATATATATATATATATATATATATAAATATCCCTTAAAAAAAACTAAATCGACATATTTCCTTTTTCATTAGGAAACTAGTATATATATATATATATATATATATATATATATATATATATATATATATATAAGTGTATTTTGGCAGCATTTTTTTTCTTTTATATAAGTTTTGTTGGACTGTACAGACAATTCTTGTCAGACGAGTTTTTGGTTAATCTTTTCTAATTTTCGGGCCATCTTTTTGGTGTCGGGGTGGAACTGGTGTAACAGTCCACCAAAGGTTTCGATACGAGTGCTTTCGGCAATACCGTTTGCCATCATCAGGTAGGAAACGATGTTATGGTTTCGTGTCTCGTTTTTGAGGAGAACGAGTGGTAGCAAGGAATTAGAAGTGGGAGGTAATAACAATTGATGATGGCAAACTGTATTGCCGAAAGCGCTCGTATCGAAACTTTTGGTGGACTGTTACACCAATTACACCCCGACACCAAAAAGATGGCCCAAAAATTAGAAAAGATCAACCAAAAACTCGTCCGACAAGAATTGTCTGTACAGTTCAACAAAACATATATATATATATATATATATATATATATATATATATATATATATATATATATATATATATATATATTATACTAAAGCTGAGCGAATCAATTTTTGTCTCTTAAAGGCTTTTTTACTGTTTAATGACACGAAAATTATACTAAATGTTTCCTTGAGTTCTGTCTGATGAAGATTCTCCTTCTCTATATATATCTTGATTACCTCCTCGTTATATACATTATTTTCTCATTGAGAATAGAGAATGAGAGAGATTGGAGTGTGCGAAACGTATTTCTATGTCAAATTTCATAAGTAGTGAGCCTGTAGCTTCAACATCTTGGCTCTCAATATATTGGAAGTAGGTCAAACTTTCCCTTTCTTAGAAATCTTACAAATTGATTTTAATTTTTTTCTTCTTTTTTTTTAATTCTCCGACCATATTTATTTATTTATTTTTTTAAATTGGTTCACTTTGAAATCTCTTTTTCCTTAATCTCAATTATCTATAGAGAGTCCAATGGGTGACCCAACGGATAAAAAGTGGCTTACTAGTGAATATGGGCACGATCGTTGGGAGATGCAAAATTCAGGAGTTAAGTCAGTAATATAACAAATGCACAGTGCTCAATACGAACTAGAGAAAATGTATTAAAAAATGAATACAATAGAAACCTACTCGAGTTTCACCATAAGGATCTTCAGGGTTAAATTCACGGAATTAATCGAGGTACAGATTAATTGCAGTCGATCACACGTGTGTGTTCATTGTATACAATGAACGTGTGTGTTCATTGTATACAATGAACACACACGTGTGATCGACTGCAATTAATCGGTACCTCGATTAATTCCGTGAATTTAACCCTGAAGATCCTTATGGTGAAACTCGAGTAGGTTTCTATTGCATCCATTTTATTATATATATATATATATATATATATATAAGATTTTATAATATACAGTGGAGTATTATACAATCATAGGCATTTCTCGGAAGTCTAAATACAGTTTTTGTGCCCCTGAAGTTACAGCACCTCCTGTGACTGTAAAGTACAATGTTCGAAAAACATTCTCGACCACAGATGCTGCATGTGAAGGCTGTGCCTGATGCTGGTGCTTTGTTGCCGCTACTTTCTTCTGGACCTCTTGGCTTCATGGTGTTGCGCCAGGGTGGCTTCCGACATGAACAGTCCGCTACGGAGAGCCTACCGCCACCGAGGGTGGTCCTGAGCCAAATTTTCCTAACTCGAAGGGACAATGCCAAATACAATCATAATAGATATTATTTATTACCAAAGTCTATCGCATTAACATTTATTCATCTAATATAAAATTCCCTAACTTTATATAAGTGGTTGATTTATTTTCGGTGAGATGCAATTTCTGAATAGTTTCAGTTCTGTTAAATTTGATAATACATAATAGGTGTTAATATCCGTTTTCATTTTATTATCTTCCATGAGAAGTAATGAAATTCAGTATTATTTGTATTATTCGGACTATTGTCCGCATCATCATTGTTATCTGTACAACTTTTTCGCCGATGTGCCCTCCAGCTTTCTTCATGTATTTCTTTTCGGACTCAGGAACCATCTCGGATTGGGAACTTTCTTTTCGAACTCGGAAACTGCTACGTTTTTAAGGGCCATTCCTTGGCCTTATAGCAGAAGCGCTTTTCTAGTGGAATCATTGATAAAGAGTCGGTTGACAATGTGAATCCTTTGGTTCCTAAAGTGTCCTCAGTTACTGGTATAAAGTATAAGTCCTTCGAGAGTATTGGTACAGATCCGGTAATCCTATGTGTGTCCGTCCCCAAAGAGTGCAGTTTTAATTATGACCAATGTGGGGGGGGTAAGTATTCTATCAGGCCAGTAGTACTGCTAGTGATTGGTTACAAGAGTCAATCACGTGACCTTGGCTAGTCTATAAATAGAGGTGGGTATTTAGAGCACATCCTATATCCAAATAATCCCAACAGGAACCTTCTTGTCGTAATCGGGAGCCATCACGGAACTTTGAAACTAACTCTTTTTTCAGTCCATGGGGGCATCCTGTTCTCATTCCGCTAACCATAGCTCGGGTACAGGTGTTAAGCTGTTTTAATTATCATTATATGTTACTGCTGCCTCTGACCAGAAATACTGAAATTCTGGTATCTTTGGTTTAGGAGAAAATCAACATTTTATAAAAAATTGGTTGGCTGTGCGATGCTATATATATATATATATATATATATATATATATATATATATATATAGCTTGTAATAGACTTGGCTTCTCCAGCAGTGTCCGGTGTGTCTTGTTCGCCTTACAGGGGTGGTTTGTGCGATATGGGGCAGGTGGCCGTACAGCTGTTTTCTCTTGGGTTGTTTTTTGCAAGTCTTGTTCAAGATTAAACGCACCATTCTTGTGCAGTTACCATCTAGTTTATTCTCTAATCGCTTTGTTCGGGTCCAGGTGGTGCAGCCATACAGTAGTACAGATACAACTACGACTTTAAAGAAATATCGCTTTAACTTGTCAGTGAAATCGGATTTCCATATGGCTGACAATCTGTAAATAGCAGACCATGCCTTTCCTATGCGTGCATTAACATCACTTTCTGTGGATGAGATATTACTAACGAGATACGTGAATTGTTCTACCGACTTAAGAGGCTTCTAGGGGAAGGAGGGGTCTCCATGTTTTAATCTTGACTGGATACCATGAGGCTTTGATTTTTCGCACTGTTGACCTCATTTTTATTGTAAGTAAAAGTAAAGTCGTCGGGGCGGCCTAATGTCGGTATCAGCCAATCAGCGAGGGAGTCCATCCCCTTTTCAATAGCGCCAGACCAAGGAGATTGTTTTTGCATCTGAGGCGGAGCGCCACACCTACTATCAGCTCCTTACTTTACCGCACATATCCCTGTGCTACTCATACGCTGAGTTGGTGGGGACCGGTATCGAACTAGGAACCTAGTGGTCTCTAGCCGAACGCTCTACCGACTGAGCTAACTCGGCCCATTTTTATTGTAGTAGTTATTCATACAACGTTTTGGACACTGTATTCTCCGGCCTTCCTCCGGTGTTCCCTGTGTATCTGAGTATAGTAATGATCCATTACTGGGAAGTCTCAGGTTGGATCATTGTTATACTCGGATACTTGTATCTTCTATCTTGCTAACCATATGACTGATAATCTGTTTATAGCAGACCATACCTTTCCTATGCGTGCATTAACATCGCGTTCTGTTGATGAGATTGTACTAATAAATCCACCTTAATTACCTGCCCCTGAATATCTGTCTGTATAGTGAAATAAATATGACAGAGAACACGAGGTGAGTGGCGAACGTCAAGGCCTGCCGTATTCTTGAAGGAGGCGGGCTAGGCTTTGCCTGGCATCTAGGACTGTAGAATCGAACCCGCTTCCTTCAGAATGCGAACGGGCGACACATTGGCACCGAAGTCGAGATGCTACAGTCCCGGATGTAAGCGCCAGGGGCCTGGATGATAGCTATGAGGATTCCGGCGGCCGGGATTGGCTCTACAATCTCGTGTGTGGGGCACAGACACCCGGATGTTGAGGGGAAACTAGTATAAGTAGAAGTGGGGTTACGGCAGGATTTTTAGCTGCTAAAGATTTTTGACGGCGACGACATTGTTGCCCCCCCCCTTCAAGAAGTCGAATATTTATTTTTTCCCTCTATTTTTTTTTTCATTCTATAATAAAGCTTTCTAAAGTCTACAGCAGAGGTTCTACTGTTTTTACTGCCTAGGTATGCGAGATGTTTTTACCGAGTTTACCATCGTGTCTGTAAATGTCTTTTTTAAATAGATGAAAGAAAGGCAACTTAAAAAGAATAAAGTAAGTAAGGTAAAAAAAAAGAAAAGAAAGAATTTTAAAATGAAAAAGGAATCATGAAAACGAGGCAGGTTTGCATTTTTTTTTAAATATACAGAAAAAAATGAAGCTGGACCGACAGAGTGAGAAAAGATATATCATTTTTTAAATGAATTTTTAAAAAACCGACCGAGAAAAAAAGAAATCTAATTTGCATATTGATATTAAAAAATGATTTTGATAAATATGTGCTGAGTATTATTGATTTCTAATTGTTTGGTTTTATCTTAATTAATAAGAGAATACATTTCGGGGATAAATCTTTTTTAAAAGTGTCTCTCATTCATGGCATTTTGACTTGGAAAAAAATAAAAATCTCAAGAGAAAAAATAAGTCGCATTGTGTTATTACTAAAAACTATAAATCGCACAGGGCAGGATGTCCTCCAACAAACCCAAGTTATTTTCAGACTCAAGACTGAAAGAAAGGCAACTGAGAAAAAATAAAATAAACAAGGTAAGAAAAGAAAATATAAATTTTTAAAGTGAAAAAGGAAACATCAAAACGAGGCAGGTTTGCATTTTTTTTTAAATATTCAGAAAAAAATGCGGCTGGACCGATTGAGAGAGAAGAGAGAATTGATATATCATTTTTGAAAATAAATAAAAGAAAGACGACTGAGAAAAAAAAAGAATCAAGAAAACAAAAAATAATTGAGTAAGATAAAAATTTAGAATGAGAACGAGGCAAGTTGAGATAAAACTGGGAACAGAATTGAGGGAAAAAAATGAAGCGAAACGAAACGAAGACTCTAAAAACGATTCGGTCCTCCCATCTCACCCCCACCCCCCACCCCATCAAAACGAAAACTATTTCTCTTTCAAAATTCCAATATTATCTTAACCCCATCACGCGTTTTGACATTCCGACAGAAAATATCATCCACTGTCAGATATTTTTTTCATCAACAACTTCGTATTTCTGCCAAGTCGACAATTTCGCTTTTTAAATAGCATGAGCGATGATTTGTATTCTGTCCATTACAAGGCATTCTCAAATATATATAGTTATTCCAGAAGTATGCGGCGCCCAGTGAGAATCGAACTCACTAACTTTTTCCTTTTTGCGAATCTAGCTTGCTAACCATTACGCTACATGAGGTGCCCAAATACATACTAAGCTTCGATTAGATGTGGCACAAGGCCGAATGTATGGGGCACCCAGTGAGGCTCGAACTCACTAGTCATGGTTTGCCATTTGTATTTCTGCAAAGTCGACAATTTCGCCTTTAAATAGCATGCTCGAAGAAGTGCATTCTGTCCATTACAAGGCATTCTCAAAAATATATTCTTATTATAATAGAGATTGTGTGTTTATCTGTCTGTAACCGAAACTACATCACTACTCAAGTCACAATTCCCTTTGCTATTTACGTGGCATTCTCCATGATTTTATTTTTTGTTAAACCTCAATTATTAATAAAAATTGGTTTACATTATTAATACTATTGGCCATATCTACGTACTAATAACATGCAATAGTATTAATATATACAACAAAATAGCGATTTACATTGTGAACGGGAAGGCTAATTTGCATATTGATATAATTGATTTTGATAAATATGTGCTTGGTATTATTGATTTCTAATTGTTTGTCTTTTATCTTAATGAATAAGAGAATAAATTTCGGGGCTAAATCTTTCTTTTTTTTAAGTGTATCTTATCCATGGCATTTTGACTTTGGAAAAAATGAAAATCTCACGAGAAAAAAATGAGTTTTTACTAAAAAACTATAAATCGCCAAGACAAGATATCCTCCAGCAAACCCAAGTTATTTCCAGACTCAAAACATCAAAGAATTGCCAGCCAACTCAACATCAGATCCAACAGCCAGATTTGCGCTTCTCCAAGTGGCACAGAAAATGAGATAAGTATACAACTGTTATTTTTATATGACACATCACCACCCATTAAAAAAATAAGTAGCATTGGGTTATAGTTAAAAACTAAAAATAGCACAAGGCAAGATATCCTCCAGCAAACCCAAGTTATTTCCAGACTCAAAACATCAGAGAATTGCCAGCCCACTCAACATCAGATCCAACGACCAGATTCGAGCTTCTCTAAGTAGCACAGAAAATGAGATAGATATACAACTTTTATTTTAACAACAGCCCTATCGGCTGACGCTTTAGAATACGCCGACTGCACCTCTGTAGAGGGCTAACCTTCCTTCAACGGGGTCACCTGTTGGCTGTGTGTGCTGACCCGTGATGCTTAAGGACGTAATCTTGGTGGCTGAGCAATCCATGATATGCAACACTCCACTTAGACCCTTACTTAGGCTAGACGGGCGCTCGGTTAGGCCCCCTTCGATCAATCGACTGGTCACGTCAAGCCCTAGCACCTGTATGATTGTATCAACCCTCTTGCCCTTATGGCAAGCCCCAGCCCTTTTTATCACTTGGTTGCTAGAAGCGGCCAGCTGAGGGTCTTCATGTCCTGGGTATGATATTTAACTCTAACTCATGGTGAGGTTCCAGTTCTGTAGGTCTGGGGAATATGAAACACCTCTTTATTACCATTGCTCCCAGATCCACTCTGACCCGGAGTGGTAGTACCTCTGTTTCCCATCTATGGGTTAAATAGAAAAACATGTTCATAAAATATTGAGTATCAATTAAGGATGAATCTATTCATGAGTCGGCATTAAATGACCCACTGAGGTTGATATGTCGTAAAACATAACAAACCAAATCATTTATAACAGCCAGACTTCATCCCATTTCGAATAAGCGTCGTCACGTTACAGATAGTAACATCTACCAGAATCCAACTAACTAAATTCTATGTGGGATGCACAAAGTCGGAGCCCAAAAATAGATTTACAAACCATAAGCATTTATTTACTAATATTGTAAGATTCAAAGGTTATGACAAAGTCATAACTCGTTGTTTCGCAAACAAACTCCGACAAAGGTTGAGGGACAAAACATTTTATATAACAGCACAAGAATAAACAGGGTACATAATACATAGAGGTGTACATAAACATACATACATAAGTAATATAAAGTTACATGTAAAAGAGATAAAATTAAAAGCAGAGACATGAGACTAAGAATAGTCCATGCTGGGAAATCACTTACCGTAATATAAGGGGGGGGGGCAAAGCCCCAACAAGAAAAGGGTAGTCATAAGACTACCTCATTGTGTCTCGAAGGTCGAGCATCAGGCAAAGAGAGAGAGAAGTTCAAATCAGCCGCTTAAATACACGAGGCCCCTAGCGGGAACCAGCGACACTAAACAGGCAGACAACTCCCCAGGCAAATACGAAAATAACCCCACAATATTAAGCTTAGAAACGCAACAGCTCTATCTTTGGGATTTAAAAGATAAAAATATAACACCAATTATTGAATTAAATGTCTTACGAAAATCAAATGATTTCTAAATTATCCATGCTACCTTTGTCTACAAGAAAGGTTAACAATAATTAAATTTCCGGTTAAGAAAAATCTTTTAAATAATAGATTTGAATCAATCTGCAATTGTAGACATAGGTTGGGTCGGTCGTGATTTTGGCATTGTACCAGACTAAGCAAACTCGTGTCAGGGGTCATTGCTATTGCGCAAGGAGGTCGATATTTACATAGCAACAATTAGTTGTTTAGCTGCTCAGTGTTATGATTTTTGTGAACATCCTTAGGCTTCAAGCAAGAGTACTCTCCAGCGGAGATCCCTTGTGTTAAGCAGAGCGCGATCCTTAGTGAAGAAAACTTTGGTTGCTCCTTGATATCCCTCAGTGTTGGGTATGATCCTTTGGTTGTAGGCCCGTTCGTCAATGTCGAATAACGTGCAAATGAACGGCTGTCCATATCGCCGATTAAATAATTAACTGAACACGTTTTCGAGCTGTTGAATGGCTGTGGTATAATACACGTCACCACGCCGAGTCTATAAGTTTAAGTGGTGGATTTCAGCACGAGTTATAATACA
>CM042156.1:14135598-14163098 GCA_023376005.1 Doryteuthis pealeii
AGACAATTCTTGTCGGACGAGTTTTTGGTTGATCTTTTCTAATTTTTGGGCCATCTTTTTGGTGTCGGGGTGTAATTGGTGTAACAGTCCACCAAAAGTTTCGATACGAGCGCTTTCGGCAATACAGTTTGCCATCATCAATTGTTATTACCTCCCACTTCTAATTCCTTGCTACCACTCGTTCTCCTCAAAAACGAGACACGAAACCATAACATCGTTTCCTACCTGATGATGGCAAACGGTATTGCCGAAAGCACTCGTATCGAAACCTTTGGTGGACTGTTACACCAGTTCCACCCCGACACCAAAAAGATGGCCCGAAAATTAGAAAAGATTAACCAAAAAACTCGTCTGACAAGAATTGTCTGTACAGTCCAACAAAACTTATATAAAAGAAAAAAATGCTGCCAAAATACACTTATATATATATTATATATATATATATATATATATATATATATATAATAGTTTCCTAATGAAAAAGGAAATATGTCGATTTAGTTTTTTTTAAAGGGATATTTATATATATATATATATATATATATATATACTTTTTTTTAAAGGGACTAGCAAATATATGCACCCTCCAGGTGCAAGTATTTAAATTTTAATGTAATAAATATTGTATTAAATTAGAAAGGCTAATAAAACTAAATAAGAATGCAGATAAAAAGATTTGAAACAGAGGGAGTATAACAAAAAATGGAACAACTGAAACTTACTCTTCCATCACTCTCGTCTTTCATTGTTATTTTTTCTAATTTAGGTATTTAGTTAAAAGAGGAAGTAAAGAATAAAATGACAGTTATTTTATCTTGTTAATGGGTTTCATTTGAGATTCATTGAAGAGATTTTTGCTTATATTCATTAAAATAAACCAAACAGTTAGAAATCAATAATACTAAGCACATATTTATTAAATTCGATTTTTTAATATTAATATGCAAATTATCCTTCTCGTTTACACTGTAAACCACTATTTTGTTGTATATATAAATATAATAGCATGTTATTAATATGTAAATATTAATATTAATAATGTAAGACAATTTTTATTAATAATTGAGGTTTAAATAAAATAGAATCATGGAGAATGTGATGTCAATAGCTAAGAGAATTGTGACTTGAGTAGGAATATAGTTTCGGTTACACACGATCTCCATTAAATATATATATATATATATATATATATATATATATATATATCCCTTAAAAAAAACACTCTAAGAAAGGAGAGAATTTCGATTATCTAAGTAACGGTGGACGATCTCTAAAAGTACTTTATCTTTATTGGTAAATATATATTTTCTATGTAATTAGACTAATATTGTAATACACGCACCTTTGTTTTCTTGATATCTTTTAATCTCGGACTGAATTCGATACTGAGCTAATTACTTTAACTAGCAGGCCCTGTGTATATACCACAGTAAGTAAGTCGTCGGGGTGGCCTAAAGTCGGTATCTGCCAGGCAGCGAGGGTGCCTATCCCCTTTTTCACTTGCGCTAGACAAGGATATTGATTTTTAGCGTCTGAGGTGGAGCGACACACCTACCATCAGCTACTCACTTTACCGCACAGATCCCTGGGGTACTCACACGCTGAGTTGGCGAGGGCCGGTATCGAACCAGGAACCTTGCGATTCCTAGTCAAGTACTCTACCGCCTGAGCTATGATAATTTATCATGACGTTTGATAATTTTAAGTTAAGAGCGATTGCAAAATTGTTCAAGATGTAAAAATTATAATAATCTTAATTTAACTCTCTCACGCTTTTTTTCTTTCTTTCCTTCTTTTCATCTTTTCCTTGTGATAAATTGAAGAAGATTAGCGTTATCGCTTCCCCTAGCTCACTCCCTTTCTGTATCTGTCGGTCTTTCTTTTTTCTTTCTCTTTCTTTCTTTCTTTCTAACCTTACGTCTTTACCTTACCTATTTCTACCTTACGTAACTTAAGGTCTCTAACGTTTCTTTCTTTCTTTCTTTCTTTCTTTTTTTTTCTTTCTTTCTTTATTATTATATTTTTATATTTTTTCTGTATAGCATGTCCCTTTTCTTCCATTTCACTCTTTTTAATAGAAACAGAATGGTCCATTATGCAACTGAGGTAACGACACTTATAAGAAATAAGCATTCGACAAATAAGCAACACTAGATAATTAGGATTTACAATTTTTGCATTTAATCTTGAAAAATTTGGACGGTCTTATTTTTTAACCAGAGAGTATAGCAAGATGACAACGGTCGCACAATTAAGGAACACGAGTATTAGTATATAGATGGACAATTTGGACGATCTCATTTTTAGCCAGAGAGTATTGAAAGATGATAACAGTCGTACAATTAAGGAACACGAGTATTATTACATAGATTAAGAAGAAGACTACAGCACACGCACCTTTGTTTTCTTGATATCTTTTCATCTCGCACTGATTCCATATTGAACTAATTATTATAATTATGGCGACCATACACCACAGAGTCAACGTGAACAGACCCGAATTAATGAAAATATAGTATAATGGCTAATACAGCGTGTAATTAAGATTTTAGTGGGTACAATCGTAAGTCCTGTTATTTGATAAAACGCTTATCAGAATTAATTGGGACCAGCGCCGTCCAGCTCCAGGAAATCAAAACTACACAATAATATACAAGCTTATCCTAATTGATTATCTAGGAAGCAAAGTTACACATTAAAAAGTTATATATATATATATATATATATATATATATATATATATATATATATATATATATTCATTGTTTTGTGAATGACTCAGCGGAAAAGAAAAAATATTGAGCGAGCCACAATTTTTACGGTCGGGATAAAAGAAAGCAACCGAATGTGTCGGAATAATAACGAATATACAAAAGTGCTCAATACATACGTAGAGCCGGTTTAGATGACCGGATCAGTAGCAGAAGTTGACTACCCAGGTTTCACTGAGAATCTTCAGGATATATATCTGCCTGGAAATTTCTGACCTGATTATCCTCAAAAATCTTTCGCGGGGAAACCTTGGTTGGTAACTTCTGTCACTGATTTTGTTCAATAATACACCCCACCAACTCATCGTATGAGTAGCACATATTGGGTAATCTGATCTGTGGGCTAAAGTGGGAAGCTGTCGGTAGGTGTGGCGCTCCATCTCATCAAAACAATCTCCTAGCATGGCACTTGGTTAACTGACTGTTTGTCCGCCTATGCAATTTTTAAACTAATCTCATAGGCGAGAAAATGTCAGTAACCAAGCGCCTTTGACTTCATGTTTACGTTACCTTATGTTGCAATATGGGTATATTCCGGACTTTTGTGAGCTAGAACTGCTAATGGAAGGAGGAGGAATAAATAACAAAGGCTTAAAAAATAGTGATGACCCAAAAGAGGAGAGCGATGGTTTTGACCGTAGCGTGACCCCGAACGAAGAATTGAGGGGCAAGCGGAAGTCGGGTGTTGACCGGAAGTCGGGTGTTGACCGGAAGTCACGTGGTGACGTGGGGGAAGGAAGAAAAGGCTTCGTTCTCTTTTTGCCGGCGTCCGTCGTGGGGGACAGACCTCATTAGAGCCCAGTAATCTAGTAGTGCTCTCTCTCTCTCGTTCTCTCTGCCTCCCTTCCTCCCTGGTAGAAGCCACTAGACGAGCACGTTAATAAAGGCTGGGAGTTGTGACGACATGTTTCTCGTGTTATGATTTTTTATCGTTTTAGTACCAAGAAAGAAAAGAGACTACGGTGCTTGTATCGTTTTAGTACCGGGAGTATTACAACGTAACATATATCGTTTTGGTGCCCGTTGACCTCGGAGTTCAGACACGGACTCATAAGGAACCAGTTTACCACGACGCAACGAGGGATACGAAAAAAAAAAGACATCGGCCGTAATTGTAACAGAAACTAACGTAAACGAAAGAAAGAGCGAGTCAAACAACAAAGAAAAAGGACCCACGTGTGACGAAAAAAAAAGGGGAGTGACCTGTTGAGAAACGAGAGAGAAAAAAAAAAAACAAAAAAACGAAAAAAAAAAAAACAGGAGAAGTAAAGAAAAAAGAAAGAAAAAACAACAACATCGAGCATTTGAGGAGAAAAAGGGCTTAAAACCCACGTGTGAAGAAAACAAAAAGAATTTTTAAAAAAAGAAGGACCCACGTGCGAAGAAAACAAAAAGATTTAAAGAAGAAAAAAAGGACGAAAAAAAAAAAAACAACAGCAACTAACAATTAAAGAAGAAGAAAGGACTTATAAAAGAAGAAGGAGAAACCCACGTGGAGAAAAAAATATATACGTCCCACGTGTGAATTTTAAAAAAAGAAAAAAAGAAGAAAAGACGGAATTAATGAACATTATAAAAAAAAAAAAGAACTTTTTAAAAAAGGAAAAATATACGTAGAAGTGACAAGGTAGGTGATAATTTTTTTTTCTTTGTTCTACAGTTGTGTATTTTTTTTCTCTTCACTGGTTATTGATATCATTAATTTAGTATAAGTCTTCTATTATTCTGTGACTGAAATTGTTTATGCGAAATGGAGTCTCAGACCATTAAAGAGTTTTTGCAGAATCTCACCGCAGGCTTGGTTGATGCATTAAATTCTGTAACGAGTGCTTTAAAAAGTGTTGAAAAGGGGTTGGATAGGGCCTATCAAAGAACTCTTTTAGAGGATAGATTAAGAACAAGTAACAATAGGAAAAAATTTAACAAGCAGAGTAGAAACGTACCTACAGTGAGGAATTGCAATGTGCATCCTCAGATAGGTAATAGAGACCAGACTGGACGTTGTTGGGGGTGTAATAGCAAGTATCACCTCATTAGAAATTGTCCCGTAAAAATTAATAAAAAGTGGATGGCACCTACCCCTAAAAGCACATCCGAACAAATTAAAAATAGAGACAAGCATGGGATAGCCCTCAAAAATCAGCACCACGCTTTGTCTAATATGAATGGCAAAACTAAGGAGGGCACACAAGTCCATTCTACGTCCTCGGAACATATCTCAGAAAATAAAGATAAATATACAGCTATTAAGAGAGAAAACTCCGATAAGGACACTAATACTTCACATAGTGATGTGGATACCGAGGGTACAAATCACACGGTGAAGGTGATAGGAACAATGAACAACTATGTCCCAATAGAAAAAGAAAAAGAAAGAGAAATTGAACAGACAGGTGGACGTTAATAATAATAAAAATGATTTGGGAGTAATGGCTAAAATGGAAAGCCACAAAATAACTCCAACAGTGAATAGCATCACAAAAGATTCCCCTAAAACAGTAAGGGCTAAGGTAAATACCACACCGTCAGATAGTGACTACAGAGAAATAAAAGAATATGTTCCCCTAATGGAAAGGAAAATAGCTATGCTTAGAGTTGCAATGAAAGAAAGTATTGAAAACACTGGGAGTACAAATGATTATGGTAGTAGCAGCGAGCTCACCCGGGGTCAACCAGTACTGCCCACAAGGAAACATGATACCTCCCCAGACAGAGACTATGAAGATAGCTTTAAAGGCCTGTGGTTCAAGTGTTTGTTCACACAGCAGATACCTTCCAGAAAAACCTAGTTTTGGCGCTCGGAAATAAATTAGAGATAGATGAATGAAAAAAAAAAAAAAAAGAAAGAAAAAGGATGAGAAAAATGAGTAAATGAAAATACGAATGGAATAATGACGAAAAAAAAAAAAAGATAAATAAATGAAAAACTGAAAGGGATTAAAATGAATAGATACAAAAAGAAAGGAATAATAGAGAAAAGAATTATTGACCAGCTGAAGAAGGCGACGATAACGCCGTTGCTTGAAGAAAAAAAAAAAAGCTATAAATCAGTATAGGTCTGCAATTGATAAGAATGAAAAATAAATGAGTAATTTTTTTTTTAAATTCAAATTGGGGAGAGTATTTCCAAAAAAAAAAAAAAAAAAAAAGGAGAAAAAAAAAAGAGAAAGAAGAAAAAATGAACAAATAAGTAGGTAAGGTTAGAGCACAATTGTGGAACAAAGAGGAGAATATCACCTGCATTAATGATTTTGTAAATGTTCTTTTTACTTTATATATGTATGTGTTTTTTGTATTATTGTAAATTGAATGCTCGTGTGGCTCTATCGGAGAGAGGAAGGTCTATATCGGATAGAAGAAAAAAAAAAAGTCTAATGAATAATTACACATATTCTTGAAAAAAAAAAGAGATACTTTGAAAATTTTTTACGGGTAAAAATTTTAGAATGATGGTAAGGGAGGAATGTTGCAATATGGGTATATTCCGGACTTTTGTGAGCTAGAACTGCTAATGGAAGGAGGAGGAATAAATAACAAAGGCTTAAAAAATAGTGATGACCCAAAAGAGGAGAGCGATGGTTTTGACCGTAGCGTGACCCGAACGAAGAATTGGGGCAAGCGGAAGTCGGGTGTTGACGGAAGTCGGGTGTTGACCGGAAGTCACGTGGTGACGTGGGGGAAGGAAGAAAAGGCTTCGTTCTCTTTTTGCCGGCGTCCGTCGTGGGGGACAGACCTCATTAGAGCCCAGTAATCTAGTAGTGCTCTCTCTCTCTCGTTCTCTCTGCCTCCCTTCCTCCCTGGTAGAAGCCACTAGACGAGCACGTTAATAAAGGCTGGGAGTTGTGACGACATGTTTCTCGTGTTATGATTTTTTATCGGAGTTTTAGTACCAAGAAAGAAAAGAGACTACGGTGCTTGTATCGTTTTAGTACCGGGAGTATTACAACGTAACACTTAACTTAGATATATATGCTCTATTTACTTATAAATATAGGACACTATATTATCAATATTAAGACTAATACATAATCATATATGAGTGTGTTTGTGTGTTTGTGTGTAGGTCTAAGTACAGAAGTATGAAAAAAACAAATATTCAGAGGATGTTATTTAAAGAATGAATAAAGGATTGTGCCAACGTTCGAGTATTTCGGTTTTCTTGCATATTCGATATGCTAAACATGATATTTTCCACGTACCCCACTTGTACGGGTCAGGCACAAAGGCCCTATTTATGTGGGACCATCCACAAGCCGAGACTCATGGGGTGGCAGGTGAAAAATTGCGTCGATCCCGTCGGCATTCCCCCTGAAGGGGGTGCCTCAGGCACTGGGCAATAAACCCAGTCAAGGGGGCAGGTGTTGCCTGGGGGGATGGCCCCCTGGGATCGATGCTATTATTATAACAGAACCGGTCCAGCGGCCGAAGCTCACCGCACCCCCGATATGCTAAACATTATCAGGTCAATATTAAGTAGTGATATCATGAAGTTCCTTCAAAAACGTCATTTTCAAATGAAATGAAACGAAAACATGAGTTCGACACCGGTCCTCACCAACTCAGCGTAAGAGTAGCACAGGGATATCTGCGGTAAAGTAAGGAGCTGATGGCAGGTGTGGCGCCCAACCTTAGACGCAGAAACAATCTTCTTGGTCTAGCGCTAATGAAAAGACGATAGACTCCCTCGCTGATTGGCTGATACCGACTTTATGCCAGCCCGACGACTTTACTTTTACTTATTATTAACAGTGTTTTGCCACAATGTTGTTTCATCAAAGGATCTTACTAAGAGTTCTTTGTTCAATGGCATATTGACTTCTGTGGGTTATTTAATACCAAAGCCATTCCAAGTGAAAAAAAAGAAGTGGACTATTTAACCCATATATATGATTGACTCAAATAGTAGATATCAGATATCCTTGTTTTCCCTCTCCATCAGACTGGTAAGTCTCTCAAACTTGACTCTGTATATAGAAAGGACATTTATTTTGTTAGTCATTGATTAATTGTTTAATAAACCGTTACTTGTCTTTGTTAGTCTTAGAGTAAATGCTAACACGATATTATGTTTATCATCCAGATAAGAGTTTTATTCATTCACTTCTTTTTTTTACCGAACATTTACATTTTAAAACTACCTCGCAACAATTCACCTAGGGGGTGGGACCCCATGGCATAGTGTCTAACGTGTTGGACAGCGATATCGTAGTCCAACACATTCTAACTCCAGTTGCAATAATACGTTCCCTTTCGAACTACTACCCTTGTGAAAGGTATGAACCCTCTCACCCCTCAAGCTATGGGTTAAATACTACAACTACTGTTCTTATACAATGGTTTCGGTTGGTTTATAAGTGGGTTCATAGCATTCTCAAGGGTATTTGTCCGAAAGCATTAATACAGAAATCTGCAATGCTTCGGTGCAGCAAGTATTATCAGAAAGGTTATTGATATTTAAGGAAACTAGATGTGAACTGATATCAAGGACATAAATCCAAAATTCGTCAGTGTGAATTGTAATAATGGGAAGAATCCTGGTGATCCGAAGATGGATTAGTATCAAATGGATTCCTCTGATGGTCATTATTATGAAAACTGATATTGCAGTAAAATAATAATACAGTAGACTCAAATAGATTTAGGAATAGTACGATTCAAAAGGGCCGGGTTAGCTCAGTCGGTAGAGCGTTCGGCTAGCAAACCACAAGGTTCCTAGTTCGATTCCGGTCCTCGCCAACTCAGCGTATGAGTAGCACAGTGATCTGTGCGGTAAAGTAAGGAGCTGATGGTAGGTGTGGCGCTCCACCACAGATGCCAAAAAAAACAATCTCCTTGGTCTAGCGCTGGTGAAAAGGGGATAGACTCCCTCGCTTATTGGCTGATACCGACTTTAGGCCGCCCCGACGACTTTTACTTTTTTTATGATTCAAAACAGCAGCTCTACGACCCCTTACCTCCCATCTCACAAACCATCCGAGTAAGACGATAAGTAAAAAGGAACGTATGAGTAAAATTCTTGTCTCTGAAATAATGTTTACCTCTCAAACCCTCTTTCATGGGACCGAAGAGATGATGGTGATTATTGAAGTGACGAGGAAATAAAATCTGCAGTGAAGAAGTGGCTCAAAGAACAGTCAACAGAATTCTACAAGGCGGCGATACATGCTCTCATTCGAAGGTGGAACATTGCTATTGAGAGAAACGGTGACTATGTGGAGAAGTAGGGATGTGATCCACAGTGGACCAGTTTCATTTTGATGTATGATACATGTTCTTGTGTTGGTGATTCTACCTGTTCTAAACAAAATGGTATTACTTTTTGACTCCCCTATGTGGAGAAGTAGGGATATGATCCACAGAGGAGCAGCTTCATTTTGATGTATGATATATGTTCCTGTGTTGGTAATTATACCTGTTCTAAACAAAATGGTATTACTTTTTGACACACCTATGTGGAGAAGTAGGGATGTGATTCACAGAGGACCAGCTTCATTTTGATGTATGGTACATGTTCCTGTGTTGGTAATTATACCTGTCCTAAACAAAATGGCATTACTTTTTGACTCACTATCGTATTTGCATTAAACTTTGGTACATCTGTCTCAGTTTCTGGTACGGTGGTATGATTCATAGTCCGACGTTTATCATGTGAAATTGATTACATTCCACTGATAACCATTGGACGGTTTTATTGGGCTCAAACCTTCCCGTCTCCCTTCTGCTTATCTCGCCTTCAGGCATGTGTGGTTTTTGTTTTCAATTATATAAACTAGCTTGACTCTCAGAAATTTCACGGGTGTTGAAAACTGGACTTATTATTTCATGAATCTTCGTTTCGTTCATTGTTTGGCCACTGACTGTCTATCTTATCAGTTCTAATATTCTCTTGATTGTCCGCGTATCTTATCAAAATGTTATACAAACTGAGATTAGTTTCACATGCCAAAATGAATGAACAATGCACGTATATTTTATAATGAAACCTCACTTTTATATTTTTATGCTATATCCCTTCAAAATGAAAGAGTAATTTTCTCGTATATTGTATACTGTAGTCTCACTTTTATTTAGATTTTTCTCATCATTACTGTCGAACTCGGGAACCTTCATGTCATGATCGGAACCCTTCACGAAACTTCGAACCAAACCCTTTATTCAATCAACCGAAGTTCCCCGGATGCTCCTGATTACGACATGAAGGGCCCCGAGTTCGAAGTGAAGGTTCCCGAGTTCGACAAGAAGTCTCCCGTTTTCGAGAAGTTTCCCGAGTTCGAACTCCCCCCCCCAAAAAAAAAAACATACTTGAAGAAGGCCAGAGTGCACATCGACCGAAACGTTGTGTATATAATAATAAAGATGAGGACAACAGTCCGAAAAATCCAAATAAATCCAAATTATGAAGTTTCTTCTCAAAAACTCAAATTTATTAAAGATATCTTATCTTATTTAAAAAAAACCAAATATTTAAACTCCCACACCAAACCCTCCCCCAAATCCGAATATTTTGAACAGAAGTTTATTCAATAAAACCACGCTGCCCTAAGGGCGGTTCAGATCACCCCCACTCTCGGGATGACATCATGTTCAGATCAGGTCGTTTTAGGTCAACAATTATTGTGTGTAGAGGGGGGGGGCACTGTTCGGTCTCCTCCCTGACTACACACCACCCCACTCCACATAGTATGCAAATTTCAAATTAAAAAGCTAAGATGCCACAGGCTAGAGATGACACGATCGTAATAATTCTCAGCCAGCGACTCCGGGGTCATCCCAAGTTATGTGGGAGGGAGCAGCGTCCTTCCTGTCCCACCACACATTGCACACAGGGCTTGACAACCGTATCCAAGACGCTCTGAGAGATGAAGAGAAGCGGAATTGATGGTTTCCTCATCGATCCTGTCCCAGAAAACTATTACAGAGGAGGTGAAATGTATGGTTGGTTGGTTGGATTTTAGGGCATGTCAACCCTTGTTGGGTCATTCTATGCCAAAGATGTTTTGGTTTATTCATTCTTGATAGTTTTCAATTTTTTAAGACTCAATTTCCCAGAACTCATTTATACATATATATATATATATATATATATATATATATATATATATATATATATATATAATCTATCACTCTGTCTCTCTCTATATATACACGCACATACACACGCACATCATATATCTATAATGTGTGTGTGTGTGTGTGTGTGTGTGTGTGGAGAGAAATGTAGAAAAACACGCGATGTTACACTAGATGGCAGTTTATTATTGGTCGTAGTGTCGATGTTCGAACATTACGGTTCATATAGAAACTTTCTTCAGGACAATATGAAACAAAAAAAAAAAAAAGAAGAGTTTTTTTTGTTAAAAAGATGATGAATGTTTTGAACAATAAATCTTTTTTTCCCTTTACTTGTTTCATATTGTCCTGAAGAAAGTTTATATGCAAACCGAAATGTTCGACCAAAAATAAACTTCCATCCAGAGTAATATCCCGTGTTTGTCAACATGTCAGCACATACTGTCGTATTAAGACTTTCTCCTTTTAATCCTATATATATGTGAGAGAGTTTCATAATTTGCTTGAAGCATTGTGTATATATTGGTTAGGAGGTTGATTTTGAAGGCTATCACAATGCAGGTGTAAAGAAAAAATAAGGTAACAATGGTGTTGTTTGTTAACCTGTATTTTATTCTTTAATTTTCGAGATAAAATCTCTTTTTCAAAAGATCACTGGAACTGAAGCCGTCTTGTATATATATATGTATGTATTATATAGCATTTCTAGTTAATTTTTTTTTTAGCTAGAAAGGCCATGAAAAGACGGCTTCAGTTCCAGTGATCTTTTGAAAAAGAGATTTTATCTGGAAAATTAAAGAATAAAATACAGGCTAACACACAACACCATTGTTACCTTATTCTTTACACCTTCATTGTGATAGCCTTCAAAATCAACCGCCAAACCAATATATATAGTTAATTCTTTGTTAGTATTGAAGAAATGATAATAAAGTGCTGTAAAAGCTGTATTTATTTATTATCGTGTACAATACATAAAAAATAATAGATACAAAATTAACACTAGGAGCCGAAATATTCATCGACAAGAAAATAAGATGAAAGGAAACCCGAAAACCAGCGATGATCGATAAAATCACCATTGATTGCTGAGAGGAGAGGGGAACGTGGGCATGGGTCACGTGGGCAAGAAATAGTCCATGTATTCTCATAAGTGAAAATTCCTGATGAGGAGCAGTCATTAAAAATGACGCTCAGAAACCATTGGTAGAACGAATTCTGAAATGTATTGTACACTATAGTATATATATATATATATATATATATATATATATATATATATAAGTAAAGAAATAACAAAAGACTTAGAGATTTAGCATTATAGTCTATGTCAGGGAGCTTAGACAAAGTGTCTAATTCTCCCGACTCATCAGATGCGAATGATGAATTCTTTATTACTTTAAAGGCATCTGAAAACAGATTTTTATTTTTTTATTTTTTCGATTATATAGTCCTGTGATATGAAATCCTTGATGCTGCAAAAAAAAAAAATGTATGTTGTAGTTTCAAATATGAGCACTTCCGCGACAAATATCTCAGTCAATAATCCATGCATCTCTTAATGTATCTCTTATTGTAACAGATTTTGAAAAAGAAAGACATATTCCAAATTCGTCATCAGACTATAATGCGAAATCTCTAAGTCTTTTTGTTATTTCTTTACTTATATATTTGCTCTGTGACTTTAACTTTAAGAGCACACATTGAGCTCTCAAACTGCGACAGGTTTTTAAAAAATAAACTCTTGTGTCGTAAGGAAGATTTCTTCTCTGGACTTTTGGATTATATATTATATATATATATATATATATATATATATATATATAAGTAAAGAAATAAAAAAGACTTAGAGATTTAGCATTATAGTCTATTTCAGGGAGCTTAGACAAAGTGTCTAACTCTCCCGACTCATCAGATGCGAATGATGAATCTGATGAGTCGGGAGATTTAGACACTTTGTCTAAGCTCCCTGACATAGACTATAACGCTAAATCTCTAAGTCTTTTGTTATTTCTTTACTTATATATTTGCTCTGTGACTCTAAAATTAAGAGCACACATTGAGCTCTGAAACTGCGACAGGTTTTTAAAATAAAACTCTTGTGTCGTAAGGAAGATTTCTTCTCTGGACTTTTGGATTATATATATATATATATATATATATATAATATATATATATATATAAACGTCACGATGCCTAAAGGCTAAACACCTTCATTAGATATGTCATGAAACCGACTATATTACATAAACTACAGACGTCAAACTTGGAAGAAGTAAAAGAAAATGTATCAGTATTTTCTAAGAAAATATATTTTGTACATACCAAATAACATTTGAAACGAGATCTGCATAAAAACTAGTGTCAGAAGTCATTTCTTGACACACATGGGTGTGGAGAGCTTCCAATTTTTGGAAAGCTTTTTGACAACCCGAAGACATTGCTTCTTCTTTGGCACCGGCTGCCAATTGGAAACACTTCAAGTTCCAAGATAGTCGTCGGGCCAAATGTCAAAGTTTGAGCAGCCGTTTGGTTAACTGGGTGGAAACCCAAACACTGACACAAAGTCATTGACTCGGTGAAGCAAAATCTCTGCAAATTTTACTTATGCAACTAGTAATATAATATATGCTTATATATATATATATCTTATTATAATGGAGATTGTGTGTTTTTCTGTCTGTAACCGAAACTATATTACTATACAAATCACAATTCCCTTTCGTTATTTACATCACATTCTACCTGACTTTATTTTAATTAATCCTCAATTATTAATAAAATTGTTTTACATCATTAAGACTGTTGACCATATCTGCATACTAATAACATGCAATTTTATTTATGTATACTACAAAATAGCGGTTTACAGTATGAATGGAAAGGCTAATTTGCATATTGATCCTAAAAATGTAATTTTAATAAATATATGCTTAGTAGTATTGATTTCTAATTGTTTGGTTTTATCTTAATGATTATGAGCAAAAATCTCGACGAAAATCTTGAAAGAAATCCATTAACAAGAACAAATAACTGTTATGTTATTCTTTACTTCCTATTTTAACTAAATAGTTAAATTAAGAAAATTTACCAATGAAAGACGGGAGTAATGGAAAATGATGGAAGATTTAGTTTCAAAGTTGTTCTATTTTTCAATCATACCCCCTCCGTTCCAATTTTTTTCTGCATTCTTATTCAGTTTCATTAGCCTTTCTAATTTAATGTAATATTTTATTATATTAAAACTTAAATACTTGCACCCGGAGGGTGCATATATTTACTAGTAATATATAATATATAAAGTAAAATAAAGTCGTCGGTGTGGCCTAATGTCGGTATCAGCCAGACAGCGAGGGAGACTTAGGCGATAGAAGGGCCAGGTTAGCTCAGTCGGTAGAGCGTTTGGCTAGAAACCACAAGGTTCCTAGTTCGATACCGGCCCTCGCCAACTCAGTGCATGAGTAGCACAGGTATCTGTGCGGTGAAGTGAGGAGCTGATGGTAGGTGTAGCACTTCACCTCAGATGCTAAAATAATCTCCTTGGTCTAGCCCTATTGAAAAGGGGATATAATGTATAATATATATTAATAAATTCTTTTTTTTTCTTTCTTTTCGAAGTCCGTCGTAGACGACGATGACGTCACTAAATGTCGTCATTTGTGGGCCATATCGTGGCTCATTAGTCCCATGCTGGACTTGCAGATGCGGTCACTTATATTGCAGGGAAATTCCCATCTACATTTGGTTGTTCATGACGATGAAGACGTCACCGCTCTGCAGTCTTGTTTATCTCATTATTGAGCTGCTTAGCTCCTGTGCGGCAGGCATCTCGCCACTGTTGAAGGCCAGATCTTCCACGCTTGAAGGTGTGATGTTACATTTCTTTAGCGTTGTCTTAATATGGTCTTCAAACCACTTTTGGGTGTCTCCTGTCCTCCGCGTGCAATCTGTGAGTTCACTGTAAAGTAGTTTACGGAGGAGTCTTCACTTCATTAATATATACTTATATATAATATATAGCTAACAGGTACTACCATTCCGGGGCAAAAAGGACCAGGCAGTAATGGTGATGAAGGGGTACTCCACATTCTTTTAAGTTCCCGAATTGGAACTTCATGCTAGATGCAGTTTAACTGAGACCCGAAGCCACCACATACATGATAAAAAGAGTTGGGGGTTTGCCATAAGGGCAATAGGGTTGGGACGATCATATAGGTGCTAGGGCTTGATGTGACCAGCCGATTAATCGGAAGGGGCCTCTTCGACCACCTATCTAGTCTAAAATGGAGTTTTGCATGTCATGGATTGCTCAGTCACCAGAATTCCATCCTTAAGCAACACAGTTGCCACCCACGGACAACAAGAGGTCCTAATGGAGAGGGGGGTCTTACAAATACCAACATCCATTAGGCGACGTGATTAATAGTTCGGACATTGATTTCATTAGTCCAGTTTATCCCTGTAACCAATGTAGCATAACAATGGTCACGGTACAAGAACGGTGTTTGGCGCATAGTCCAACTCAAGTGGTAGTAGTAGTCACCGTTAGTAGTAGCAATAGTCGTTAATTCAGAAACAACATACACGCAAGTTGTATAATCCGTGTATGAAAAACCTCAAAAGACACGGCTCGATATAATGGCCGCCCTGTCGGCTGGGGAGTTAGAATGCATCGACTACACCTCTGCAGAGGGGTAAGACTCCCCCAATAGGGCCACCTGTTGGCCGTGGGTGGCGACCCGTGATGCTTAAGGATAGAGCCCAGGTGGATGAGCAGTTCATGACATGCAATACTCCACTTTGGTCCTATCTTGGGCTAGACGGGCGGTCGAAGAGGCCCCCTCTGATCAATCGGCTGGTCACGTCAAGCCCTAGCACCTATATGATTTTCCCAACCCTATTGCTCTAATGACAAGCCCCAACCCCTTTTTATCATATGGGTGCTAGAAGGCGGTGGCTGCGGGTCTACATGTCCTGGGAATGACGTTAAACTCTATCTGATGGTGAGGTTCAAGTTTTGGAGGTTTGGGGAATGTGGAGCACCCCTTCGTCACCATTGCTCCCTGGTCCACTCTGACCCGGAGTGGTAGTACCTGTTAGGGGCCCATCTATGGGTTAAATAGAAAACATGAGTTTATAAACAAAATTGTATTATCCATTAAGAATTGATTTATTTCAAAACTTTATCGGCATTAAATGACCCACTGAGGTTGATATGCCGTAAAACAAAACAAACCAAACCAAATCGATATAATGGAGATAGCTATGAAATGGTAATTAGAATCCTTCATTCCTTATTAAATTTGTAATAACTTTCTAGGTGTTCACGGTGCCATTGAAAATCTAATAAACCAAGATTAACTTAAATTTGTTAACTTTCCCTTGATATATTCTAAACAAAATTAGTCCTATCTTAGTACTCAATAAAGAAAAAAAAACTATATTGGTTGGTTTAATCACAGTGCTGGTAATCAAATCATCCACGATGGGTTCCGCTTCCATAAAACAAGAGTGAGGATAATTTTCTGAATCTACCTCGTGGTATGATTTTTTAGTTTAGCTTCATATATCAAGTTGGAAGAAACTCATATGGTAGGTTAGAAAATGTCAGGCTTGAAATTTACGTCACATTTCAAACATCTAGAAATTCTATTTGTTTTCATTTATAGAAAATTGAATATAAGTATAAGAAATATATGTTATCTACTCACAATTTTGTGATTTCTTAGATACATATTGTCTTATTACCACACACTGTATTAATCAACTTCATAAACAAGAAAAAAATTCTAATATATTTCTTGTTCAAAAAATTGAACATATGCATAAGAAATATATTTTATCTACTCATAATTTTGTTATTGGTTATATGCAATATATATATATTGTATTTTTAGGGGGTCTCCGTATGCTTTTCTCGGTATATAATTTTATGTTTTTTTTTTAAAGTTGGGCGTTATTACGAAGCATCTAAAAATAAATGAATGAACTCGATGTTATCTGTACATGCATTGATTGGACAATCGGCTGTAGCTTGCTATGATAAAATACTGGGGGTAGTTTTGAGCAACACGTTTTTTTATACCTCACGTTGTAAGTTGTTCTAGGATACACAAATACGAGAAATGGTGTGTTTGAAAATGATTTTCGGTGTTGGACAAGAATTTGTCACTTGTGAACTGGTGTTCCAGCATTCGGCGTTGGGCTAATGAGAAGGGACTCGCGTTTTACAACAATATATTTTTTCTGAAACACGTACCAATCGCTAAAAATCATACCGTGACACTTTCTTTACTAATTCGTTATTTTAGTTCTTTGGCTCGGTTGATCATCAATTTAGATCGAGTAAACCCAGCGGGTAGAAAAGGGTAAGGGATGACACGTGAAACAATATCCTCGCGGTTGGGGATTTGCCTGGGATTAATTTTGTTTTTGTTTTTAAATAAGCATCAGTAATTCGGTTTTGTTTTACGCGTCGTCTAATGCGTTCTGGAACATGAAGAATTGGTAAACGGTGCAGAAAGGCTAAAAAACAAAAAAACAAAAAAACAAACAAAAAACAAAAAAACAAAACAAAAGAAAAAAAAAAAATTAGCGCCAATAAACAAAAACAAACAAACTTTTCTCGCAGCTTGGGACCGACACTGAAAATTTAGAATAATATATGCTTATGTATATATACACATGCGTATATATATATACGCATGTGTATTATATATATATATATATATATATATATATATATGTATATAATTGTGTCTGGGTGTATGTGTTTGTGTGTGTATGTGTTTATAACTGTTTGTAATATCTGAATATAATAGATAGGCAAATGAAAATATTTATATATATCATGCTTATATATTCATCTATTCAGCCCACCTTCATCATATACATACATATAAATATATATATAAATATATATATATAATATATATATATATATATATATATATGCGTGTGTCCATAAATGAACTATATATATATATATATATATATATATATATATATATATATATATGTGATAGATATTCTGACATCAATCCCTGGTAATATATATATATATATATATATATATATATATATATATATATATATATAACGATATTTATATCTAAAGAACTCACCTGTCGATCACAACGCATGAGGGCACAAAAGATCAGGTAACAGTGTGAAGACACACACACACACACACACACACACACACATATATATATATATATATATATATATATACATGATGGCAGAAAACTTGTGTTCGAGCCATTGTATGATAAATGATACTGAAAAAAAAAAAAAACAAAAAAAAAAAACAAACAAAACAGCCCAACGGTGAGCTGTGCGAAGGTGTTTTTTTTAGCCAGAGCTACAGTCTTAAATTCTATGGCATGGGTGTTACAGATATGAACACCTCTATCAGCAGGTACTGGATAGGTACTATGTATTCTCCTATGTTGTTTTAAACCTCCTGTAGTTTTGCACGTTTTCCCACACTCATAATTTATTTCAGGGAGCACAGGCTAGTTTATTTAGGTAGTTCATATAGTGTGCTATACTAAACTATATATATATATATATATATAATATATAATATATATATAATATATATATATAATCTAAAAGTCCAGAGAAGAAATCTTCCTTACGACACAAGAGTTTTATTAAAAAAACTGTCGCTGTTTGAGAGCTCAATGTGTGCTCTTAATGTTAGAGTCACAGAGCAAATTTATAAGTAAAGAAATAACAAAAGACTTAGAAATTTAGCTTTATAGTCTATTTCAGGGAGCTTAGACAAAGTGTCTAACTCTCCCGACTCATCAGATGCGAATGATGAATTCTTTATTACTTTAAAAGCATTTGGAAACAGATTTTTATTTTTTTTATTTTTAAAATTTTATAGTCCTGTGATATGAATTCCAAACGAAATCCTTGATGTTGCAAAAAAAAAAAATGATGTAATTTCAAATATGACCACTTCCGCGACAAAAATCTCGGTCAACAAATATATATATATATATATATATATATATATATATATATATAATGTCTCAGACACTTACAGAGTATTGGAAAGGTGAAAAAGCTCGATAAATGGGTTCCTCATGAGCTCAATGAGCAACACACACTTAGGCGGTTTGAAGTGTGCTCGATGCTCAGTTTGCGTGACATCAATAACCCTTTTCTTGACCGAATAGTCACTTGTGGACCCTTTACGACGGTTGTCTCACCAAGTGTCTGAGACTTTTCTCTGACACTTTGTCGTGGATTTTGCTCAAAAACTGCCTGCAATTGTTCTTTGTCAAGATTGCATGTCCGTCCTCTACCTTCTTCATCTTCAAGACTTTCATCTCCACTGCGGAATTTCTGGAACCACCTTCGTACTGTCCGATCAATTGTGAATTCATCTCCCCATGCCTTGTTGATATTGGCAACAGTTTCGGAGGCATTGTGCCCAAGCTTGAACTCATACAACATAAGAAGGCGAAGGTCATGTTTAGGCATGTTCATCTTTGAAGGCCCCTATTTTTCAAAAATACTTTCTATCTGAAAATAAATTAAATTTTTTTTTGAGCACACATTAATTATTATATATGCAAAAATTCAGCTGAAATAAACAACAAATTCTATGTTAAAATGACATTTCAAAACCGAGCACTTCAATCGGCCATTATTTTTGTAACAACCTAATACATTCACTATCACCAGTGCTCGGTTTTTGAGCAAAAATAAAAAGATTTTATTTATATTTGGGAAGATATTTAAAAATTAAAATTTGTTTAGTAACAGAAGGTAATTGAAATATGATGTTGATTGATTGAATTAATCGCCTCATTTATATTGTTTTTTTTTTAATTGTAAATTATTGAATTAAAATTTCTTACTATATTGTTATATTTTTACGTGGTTATGTTATGGAGCATCCAGTGAGGATCTAACTTATGATAAGGAATAATGGATCTGCGAGACTAGCTTTTTAAAAATACCCCCTCTACCCAGGCGACGCCGGGTAGCCACTTCTAGTATATCATAAATTAAAAGACGAAAAATGTAGAAGGAAAACAAAACAAAACAAAAAACTAACAGATCAATACATAATTAAGTTAGGTATTCAATATATATATATATATATATATATATATATATTATATATATATGTGTGTGTGTGTGTGTGTGTGTGTGTTATGTTCTTGTGAACGTTGTTTGTTTGGTCTTTTTAAAGCATTGGAAATAAGAACAAAAACAAGAAAAACAGAACAAAAATCAGATTTTTTATATATTCAATCATTGCTCTGTTCCTGGTTTAATCTATTACGATATTTCGGGTGAACATTCACCCTTTCTCAAGGTATGTCCGACGGTTTGGAGAGAAAAAATGCAATGTTGAATATGAGGGAAA
Organism: Doryteuthis pealeii; assembly: GCA_023376005.1. Lineage (NCBI taxonomy): Eukaryota > Metazoa > Mollusca > Cephalopoda > Myopsida > Loliginidae > Doryteuthis > Doryteuthis pealeii. Next base: position 14,155,834 of record CM042156.1, read on the forward strand.
AAAAAAATTAAATGAAGTGAACGGATTTGGCGTTTTTGTAGCCATTCATTTTCTTTCAAAATTGTGTGACGTAATTCATCCGAAATACGATCATGGTAATTGTTCGAAATGTTGCATGACTTTGATCGTGAAAGTCATGTGCAACTTAAAGAAAAGTAAAGAATAAAAAATAATAAATAAATAAATAAATGATGATGTTACGTCACAGCATTAGTCTTCGGCTCCTCGCAGTGTTTTAGACCGAAATACGCGTTTTCATTGAATTTCTGCATTTTTTTCTGATATATATGTATATATAGCCATTATATATATATATATATATATATATATATATATATATATATATATATATATATAGCCATTCACAGACAGAGTGTTTCGACGTTTACGTCTCATCAATGTAGCCAGACTTAAAAGCTCCTTCTAGCCAGGCGTGAAACCCGAGCACCTTACCATCGGTCGACGTCAGTAGCTGTCAGTAAGAGGCGAAAATTTAACTGATACATACTTCTGCACATATATGTTTACAATCACCAGAGAGTTCAAGTCTGTAAACAGCAGACGAATAATGCCTTACGCTAAGCGGTGACAGTTCAATCACACACACACACACACACACACACACACACATATATATATATATATGTATGTATGTATGTATGTGTGTGTGTGTGTAGAATTAAACAAAAGGCACATCTCCTATTTAACAATTTTATTAACGATCTTTTCGAGCTTTCTGGCCAACTTTTTTTAAACATTTGGATGGAATCCGTGGATTAGCCCAACAAAGTTTTTATCCCAAGTACTTTCGGCACTTCAAAGTGCCATGATTAGGGGTTATCTCTTTGTGTTCCACGGATTCCATCCAAATGTAAAAAAGTTGGCCAGAAAGCTAGAAAAGATCGTTAATAAAATTGTTAAACCGGATACGCGAATTTTGTTTAATTCTACATGTATAAATGAAAGAATACTGCTCAAATACACACACACACACACGCACACACACACACACACACACACACACACACACACACACACACACACACACACTGATGGCGTGAGAAAACCACATAGTGCAGTTTGTAAATAAAGAAATGTTCCAGCTGATACCTAGGAAAAATATAAAAAATGAAAAGACCAAAATATCCAGAAACCTTCCAGAATGGACGGTCAAAAAAGGGCTACATGAAATGGAAAAAAAATAATGTTGTTGAAGTATTCATCAAGAACCCAGCAAAGCCTAGGCTATTTTGACAGTCAGCCCATGTCTTTGAATTGCAGTCGTGAGGACAAAAAAGTGCACTTAGTTGGCATGGAACTACATAGCTTCAAACTCAATGGAATTATCCATGACCCACAGTCATGAAGCAGAGGATCCTACAGCTGATGTAACACCTCAAGAAAGGCCCATGTAAGACCTAAAAGAAAAAATAATGAAAATGAATGTTACGTAGCCGTTCGTCACGGTACCAAATGGATATACGTTGTATACTTCTTACGTCTTACTCTGGTCTATTCTTCCGGCCGTCTTCTGATCGTCTAGTCTTCTGGCCTGTATGTCTTCTAAGGGTCTGGTATATCTTCTATCATCTATCTTGGTCTGGTCTTTCTTATCTGGGTTCCGTGTCTGGTTCTGCCGGGGAGCGTTCCTTATCAGAAGCCCTGTGTCATTGTTAGCTTCTAGTAATAACAACAAGACTTCGATTTACTTTTGATGTTATTTTATTCCAGAACCCCAGACCAGACAATGCGCGCGGAGAGTTACATCTTGCTAGCTTCTGTCCTAACTCTCAACTAACTAACTGCAACTAACTACTGCAACTGACTTACTGAGTTGCCCACCTTAAACCGGAAGGGGGCTTTCTATCGGGGTTCCGTTCTCACGATTCTATCCCCAGAAAGCAAGGTGAGAGTGAGGTCAAGCATTGTCACTCACTCTCAAGGCCATCAGCTGTACTGATCGCCATAAGGATTTCTATACTACCTTAAAAAGTAATAGGGATCCAATTAATATGTAACATCAAGACTGTATGTTTGCAACCTTTTTGTACACTTTGAATATATGTTTCTTTATCTTCGATTGTTGTTCTCGTCTTCTTTCATCCGAATTTACTGTACGAAAATAATCGTCGGTATCGTGATGAATGGCCAAAAGAAAAAAAAAACAAACAAAAAAGACTTGTCAAAGTTAAATATCTAAAAATTGACCGATACATAAGTAGGGGAAGGACTTAAGTGTAAGGACCTAAGGAGTCACTAACTGCCTATATATGTAGGTCCTTATATAGACCTTAGGTCATTCGCTTTGCATTTCCTTCGACTTAAGCAATATCACTATAATATATTATAGAACATATTTATTTATGTTATATTTATTAATTTTGCTTGTCCGTATTATATTTCATATTCATCTATCTATCTATTTATCTATCTATATTATTTCCACATATATCTATCTTATGTCATGCATATGTATCTATGTATCTATCAATACATATCTACTGATTTTAATTTGTAAATCACATAAGTGAGAAACGGACACTTTCCAAGTGCCTTTGATTTTATGCCTAGGATACTCTGAGATATATATATTATATATATATATATATATATATATATATATGACTTTATGCCTAGGATACTCTGTTATATATATATATATATATATATATATATATATAAGATAAATATATATATATAAGATAAATATATATATAATAAAGATAAATCTAATGAGTCAGATAAACCTACAAAAAGTCGGATCTTAGCCCTGAAGAGCATTAAGCGAAACTTTTAGAAGGTTTATCTGACTCATTAGATGTATCTTTATTATTTGTTCTACTTAGGTATTGAGCACTTTTTACTTATTAGCTTTAGTTTCCTGGCAGTTTTGTATGAATATATATATATATATATATATATATATATATATACAGATTATTTTTTCTTTTGGTCAAATATTGTACCAATAGATTATTTTTGGTTGGTACGATTATCTTGGTCTTTTCTTTTTTCCAATATTTTTTTTTTCTCCCCAGTTAATGTTTGGTAATATATTTTTACAATCAAACTATTTGCTGTTTTTTTTCTCACCGCGAGGATTTACCAACAAGTTTGGTATATTAAATTATATATATATATATATATATATATATATATATATATATTCTAATTATTTTTCTCGGCAACTTCACTTTCTTTCTTCCATTCCCATCCTTTTTTCTTTTTAATTACAATGAAGCAGATAATAAGCGTCAGATATATTAGCGCTATTACTTTCTATGACTTCATTTTCTCTCTACCCTTTCTTTCTTTCTTTCTTTCTTCCTTTCTATCTTTCTTTCTTTCTTCATTAATTAATCAATTTATTATTATATTTGCTTTCTTTTTTTCTTACCAATGTCCAGTGCAATCCTTTGCTTTCCTTTTCTCTTTCCTCGCATCTAAAACGGAATGGTCAATTATTTATCGTAGGTGATGACTGCACGTAACATTTGAACACATGTGTTCATGTTCCAATCCATTAATAACAGAGAAGAGGATTTGCTAAGTAATAATTAATAAATAAATCACAATGACAATGAATTGTGGGGTGGGGATACTAAATATGTATCTATGTATATTTAATTTTCACTATAAAAAATCACTTATGACTCAAATAAATTGAAAATAACTATTTTTCACATAAAAAATAATACATCTATTAATAATGGAGATTCCGGTTTTTGTCTGTAACAAAAACTACGTCACTGCTTACATCACATTACCCAAAATCGTCATAACATAGAAGAAATACACTCAAAATTTGAACATACAACATTAGACCGTCCTCATTGTTTTTAAAACAAGTTTTAATAAATATATGACTGGTATTATATATCTATATATATTTTGTTTTATTTTAATACATATTTAAAGTTTACATTTCAAATTGTTTTATTTTTTAATCCTTTAATGAATTTGATGATTTTACTTACTTAGGGTACAAACTCGCTGACATTGAATTTTTTACTCCCACCACTCAGGCAATATGTTTCAAAAATCTATTTTTACATTGCCCAGAGGGCGTTTTTTTTATTTTGCTAGTGATTAAAATGAACTGCCGCCATTGCAACCCCAATCCTTTTTAGCATAACAGTGCTAGAAGGCTGGGATTTTCGTGTCCTTGGTATTGTTAAGTTTTTAAATGCCATCCTTGGCCAGTTGAAAAGGGTTTAAAGTAAGTCCTGAGTTATGGAATCCTTTGGTAAGTGTATAAGTCCTATCTTGCAAATAAGTCCTATCCAGCGTATTGGTAAAGGTCCAATGATACAATCCTATGTCCCTCGTCCAGTGAGGGTTCAAAGTAATTATGGTCAGTGTTCTCAGTTTAAGTATTGTATTAACAGCAGAGTACTGCCAGTGATTGGCCAAGAGTATGATCACATGGTTATCGCCGAGTCTGTAAATAAAAGTGTGCATCTAACACACACCTTATATACAAAATTTCTCAACAGGTATAACGTTAAACTAGTGGTGAAGTTCTAATTCTTGAACTGGGGAATGTGAAATTGTTACGTAGCGCCTTCTTTACCGGCACTAATATCTATATGTTGTATAGCGGCTTCTTCAAACTCACGCTGCTAAATCGGCGTACGTATCGTAGCGGGTATCGTCACTAACCCTAGACGATATATATAGTTGTCGCTTAATGAAATCTACAACACATGCGTATAGTAGGAGTTTTGACTTTATTTCTTCTTTTCGGCTGGTAGGTGGCGAGCTTGACAATAGGAATGCCCAAGGGTTGACGATGACTACTACTACCGTTGGGATGACTGGCGATGTTGGGTAAAGGGGTGGCTGGTGGCGTCTCACCGCCCTTGGCCGCGACGGACCGTGTGCGTCGGTCACTCACTGTTTGCCGTCCGCTCTCTCCTGTCTGACTGACTGCTGTCGGCTCGACCCTCTGGCTTTTGTATTGACGACACGCCTACGCATCTTTTTCTTTTGATCTGATAACGGACGTTTGTTTTATCTTCTCGCTGCTTCCTTGACCGGAAAGACTCGCTTTCGTTTTTCCCTTTTTTAAATATATATTTTTATATTTTTCATTGCCTTTTTGCCGGAAACTTCGTTTTCCGGCCGAGGACAATACAACAAAATAACCATTCATCACCATTACTTTCAGGTTCACCATAACCTCTATGTTGAGTTTTAGGCCATGTGAGAAGATGAATGAAGGCATAATGTCACCATCACTAGTGACCACCCAAAACACCATGATGTGAACTGGGTGTTTAGTTTTCATCACTATCAGTACATCTTGTGGGGATAGAGCAAGCAAACAGTTCTGTGATTTCACCATTTGATTCTGGCGGAATTTTTTTCATCTGAGAAAAAGCAAAGTATGTTTGGTTAGAAGGGATGCTTGAGTTAGTTGAAAAGCTTTGCAGTGCGCTCTTTCATCTTGTATAGATAAATACCGAATGTGTTCATTTGAAATTCAGTTCTTTTCTTATCAGAGTGAGGCTGTACTTTCGGAAACACCATTTTGTTAATCCAACTCTTTTGAAACCTTTGCACTATTCTAAGATTGACAGCAAAGACACTCTGAAATCTTTGTGTGGGAACTTCTAGCAGTATAGCATAACTATACTATACAGTATACATGTTAGGGTCCCATCTATGGGTTAAATAGACTAACTGGAGATGGAGGAAGTACTGGAAGGCCTGTCTCTTGGTGGGTAACTGGGAACCACTGATGCTGGATGATGGGTATCCGACCAGGAAGGTTTCTGTAGCAGATCTAGTAGCAGGTCGGCGTAACGCTTGTCTATGGACTGCAGGTGGAGGTTCTGAGATGTCAACCTTGCGTCCTCGGAACTCCTTACTTAATGTCATAGTGAAGTTATTTTGTGGATTATCTCTGGATTCATTTGCAGGTTTCAACAGATCTGCAGCAAACATGGTAAAACCATTGTGAATTTGTGACTAGAGTGAAGTAAATTATTCAGATTGACTAGACTGCATGTTACACTTTTTCCTGTCGAATGTACTCTAATAAAGTACTAGTACTCTGTCAACACAAACATTTTTTACAGGTTTTATTAAAATTTTTCTGTAAAAATCACATGTGATATTTCCATAAATGTTTCTATGCATTTTGATGTTTCAGTCAGCATCTAATTACTTGCTTTATCCTGCTTATGCCAATTTATTGGTGGGAAAATAGGTGAAAACAAACCACAAAAACGCGTATATAATATAATTTCATGCTTCATGAGACAAAGGTTCCCAAAGTTTTAGACAAAAATGGTTGTGATATTCGGCTTTTCTAGGCCAAAAAGCATGGGATGGTATGAAAAAAGGAAAAAGTGGATTTTTGAACAGGTCTAACAATGCAGCCATTCATCAGGCCAGGTGGATGGCCAGAAACTTGTATTCTATGAAGATGTTCATGTTTGCTGAACATTTGGAGTACGAGAAAACTGTTATGAAGCTGGAACGCCTCAACCTCTTCCTAGGACTGTTCTATACACTCATGTGGATGACATCTACACTTGCTGCAGATGCTTCTGCAAGTGTTCTGCAGTTCATGAAGGACATAATGAAGTTCAAGAGAACAGATCCAGACATTGCTCAGGCAGTGCTACAAAAAACTTGAAAACCACAGGTACCTGACACAGAAGGTTGTGCCGTTCGCTCTCTTCGGTAGCAGACTCAGTGACAAAGAGAATCAAGACATTGCTATCCAGCTGCTTGCTACTGAGAAGCCAAATGGCTTCAGACAAGGAAACCTGTGTTCCCTCAGGTTACAGCCACGACGACTCTGGCTGATCTGGTTGGTTCAGAGTGTCATCTTCTGCTTGACACCCTTGGCATTGAGTCTGACTGGCTTCTGTAACCTGTAGCAACATGTCCAAGGAGTGATGACTACAGCAAGGCCCTGGAATATGTCAGCAATGTAAAAGTAGTGAATGACATCGTTGACCGGGGAGTCAAGATGATGAGTGATTTTGCAAACATCATTACCACAGATTCTCAGCAAAGAGAGTATCTTCTTCAAGCTGTGGAATACAACCATGAGCGATTTGATAGCTTCAAAAAGCAAACTCTGGACATATGACTCTGAAGTGTCCTTCTGACATGGACAATAGACTTTTCTGCTTCTTGAAAATAATTTTTAGGGTCTTTGTCATACATTTTCTGATGTCAAGATTGTAATATTTATGAAATTTTGATATTTTTCAGAATATGATGTGTCTTTTTTTTTCTTGAATGTT
>CM042156.1:14168098-14208098 GCA_023376005.1 Doryteuthis pealeii
CTGGCTGTTTATGTTTTACGGCATATCAACCATTTTCGGGTCATTTAATGCCAAATCAAGTAATTTTGATATCATGTCGCTTACAGTACTGTTGCATATCGTGCGGGCGGAAGTAGGATTTTCTTTTTAAACCGAAACAAGGAAGGGACGACAAAAATAACAAAGGACTTTTTCCTGTTAACGCGAACAAAGAAGGAAGTGTAGAACAATGAAATCGGAAGTAGATTTTTCCGCTGATAAGTATAACAAAAGAAAATACGTGGGTGGTTTATATACATAAAAGAAATGATAACAGGGACGACAGTTAGTCAGAAGACTCGGAACAGAGAACAAGTGAGCCCACGGTCCGCTCACGGTCCATCACGGCCGACGGGCTGTGAGCCGCACGTAGCCACTCCTTCCACATCAACAACCCATTTCAGCAGTCATTGTCAACGTTCGCCACCCACGCACATCCGAGGGAAAAGAAATAAATTCAGCAGTTTCTACTATACACATGTGTTGTGATTTTCTTAAGTCCGACTACTACATTTAAGCTAAATAGACAATATATACCAACGATATCAATTTGATTCCACAATACAACATATATCGCTTTTGGTACTGTGACCATACCCGCTACGTTACAGTACCTGATGTTGCTTAAATGGTCACCTATCTAAGTGTTGAACAGGCTCATCGCAGCTTATTATCGGTGATCAAGCGGGAACCGGTGCTTTCAGCGTGACTTGGCCGTAAGCATGTCCTTAAGCATACGGATATATATATATATATATATATATATATATATATATATGTGTGTGTGTGCGCGCGCGTGTATGTATACATGTGTGTTTGTTTGTGTGAGTGTGCATTATGTTTGTACATTGGTGTCTGTGTTAGCCTAAAGCTGTTTACAGTCAGTATTCCGTTTTCATATTCTATTCCCCCATCTAAGTTATGATTTTGTTCGACATAGCTTAACTTTGGTCCTCCAACGAAAACACCAGTGCTCTTAAGTCGAACTGACCAGAGGCCGTTTTTTTATTTAGATATTTATTCATGCCCATGCGCAGATATATATTTCACAAAATTTAATCTCATGATGGATTTTCTATCCATTGGCTAAACATTTTTTTTTTGTTTCTTCAAGTTTGCATCATAATTCATACCGGAAAAAGCGCAGGAAAACACTTAATGGGTCCCATTCTTTCATTTCCGTCGCTCTCTATTCTGGGCACGTACCGACATGTTTCTGAATATCTTTAGCGTTTATTGATCCTGATAAAAAAAATGAAAATTCGATCCGGCAAGCGTGTACAATGATAGGATATCCGAAATAACAACAACAACAACAACAGCAACAACAACAATAACGCATCCTTCATGGACACCATTAAAAACTGTAACAACTATATAAACGATAATAAAATAGTAAAATCTTACTGAAATGTACACCCCCCCCCATATATATATATATATATATATATATATATATATATATATATATATATATATATAAACAAATTTTTGGTACAGCTAAATTTGTATGTAATTTTAAAAAGTATCATACTTTATTGATCAGCAATTTTAAACGAATAAAAAGAAAAGAGCGCGAAAGAAGGAGGAACTTAAGGAGCCTTTCAACCGGTGCTTTTTCATTGGAATGAACTGAAATGCTATTAATTTTATTCCAGACCGCCAAATGAAAATTTTGTTGCGTCTTCTTCTTTGTTTTTCCCATATAGATGATAGCCCCGATGATGGTTTGCTGAACAAACTGAAATGTTATAGCATCGGCTAATTGAAAATAACATCCTTCTGAACGCCAGGGTTTTCAATTTCATATACTTGTATATCGTCGCATTCATTTCCAATTTTCCTGTTACACACACACACACACACATACACACACATACACATACACATATATATGTATATATTTATATATATATATATAATGCTGCGTGTGACCATAAAGAAATCGCGGAAACGACACCCCACAAGAAAGCAGCTGTACGGCCACTTACCTCATATCAAACAAACCATCCAAATGAGACGAAGAGGACATGCAACAAGTGCCGTTCTACTGAAGAAAACTTCACATGGGCACGTCAGTGGGGGACGTCCTGCAAAGACATACATTGCCCAGCTCTGTATGGATACTGAATGCCGCGCAGAGGACCTCCCGCGAGTGATGAATGATAGGGATGGTTGGCAAGTGATTGTCATGGATATCCGTGCTATTAGTGTGACATGATGATATACACACACACATTATATATATATATATATATATATATATATATATATATATATATATGGTATTTGTGGAAAAGGTGACTTACCGGTGAAAATGATCACAATGAATAGTTGATGCAAGTTTCACAATGATAAGACAGCAATATAACAAATATAAAGTGTCCAATACGTTAGTAGGGCAAACCTTTATGATAATATATATATATATATATAATATATATATATATATATATGTGTGTGTGTGTGTGTGTGTGTGTGTGTGTGTAAAATTTGAAAAAACACAGGTTCAAATAAAATGAGCGATATTTATTCAGTCAACGCTGCAGTGTTTTCAATCTGTTTAGTAGATCTTCTTCTACTTTTCCTTATATCAATAAAAGCTTGAAGAAGATCTACCAAAACAGATTAAAACACTGCAGCGTTGGCTGAATAAATATCACTGATTTTATTTGAACCTGTGTTTTTTTCAAATTTTTCACTATATTACATACGTCGGATTCACTTCCATTTTTCTCTTCACACACACACCACACACACACACACACATATATATATATATATATATATATATATAATATATATATAATATATATAGCGCCTTGAGAATAAGCTAGATGGGACCTGCACAAGAATGCTGCGAGCAGTCCTGAATAAGTCGTGGAAACAGCACCCAACAAAGAAGCATCTGTATGGCCACCTGCCTCTATTATCACAAACCATACGAGTAAGGAGGGTTAGGCATGCAGGACACTGCTGGAGAAGCAAGGATGAGCTCGTAAGCGACTTACTACTGTGGAGGCCAACACATGGACATGCTAACGTGAGCCGCCCAACCAGGACCTACATTGACCAACTATGTAAGGATGCTGGATGCTGCGCGGAGAGACTCCCAGAGTCGATGAATGATAGGGAGGGTTGGCGAGAGATCGTCAGGGTTATCCGTGCAAACTGCGCGACATGATGATGATGATATATATATATATATATATATATATATATATATATATATATATATAGAGAGAGAGAGAGAGAGAAAGAGAGAGAGAGATAGATAGATAAAAATAGATAGATAGATAGATAGATAGATATGTGTGTGTGTGTGTGCGTGTGCGTGTGAGTATGATTACGCGGGAATTAATCATATACATTATTTTTTTCCGTTGGAGATGTTGATGAGGCATTTTTCCTATGCTCTGAACACGAACATATTTCTTATTTAGAAATAACGACAGCCTATAAAACCATCAAATCCTACATGTACGTAACGCTAGACGCTTGTTAGCGGCCAGCCGAAAGGCGAACGGCAGCCATTTTTTTTTTTTTTTTTACTGACGTCACAAAATGGCCTACGTTAACTTAATTAACTTTTGAACGTTCCGTTCGTGTGTTTTTCAAACTGAAATACGGCTACCTGTGTTAATAATTATTCTATTAAAATTTTTTTGTTTGTTTATTTAAAAAAAATCTTTAAGCTTTTCTCATATCTAAATCAACCCTTTTAGTCCGTTTTGCATTATATCATTATCTTGGGTTCTACGTATATACTCATATGTTTTTATGTACTTTAGATAGTAAACTTTTATCCGCGCCCTTTGTTATGTTGGGCGTATAGCATTAACGAGTACAAGTGTTTTGTTTTATTTTGTTTTGTTGGAAAACTTACAACGTAATTCTCTAAACACACTTTAAAAAAATGCAAGGCGTTGGGGATGTCTCGTACAGTGTATTTATTAATTTAAATGCCCATAAAAATTAACAAAGAAATAAACAAAGAACAAAACAAGAATAACAACACACAATCTGATTTTAAAGTTTGACATGTGTTATAGAGGTGTAACCAGACTCTGAAATTAGTGGAAATTGGCCCATAAAAACCATACAAGAGCTCGTATTAAATAATGTAAAATTCATTCTAAATTTGTTTTTTCTTCGGCTTTGAAATCAAACTTTTGTAATTTCTATATTGTTACGTATTACGAGTGACTCGAAATTGATTATAGAACGAAACTCGAAATTTGAAGGGGAACACCCCAATACATTCTTGAAACTCTGTGACGTCAGAGCTGAGGTACGTATCACACTAAATGAACCCAATCTGGAGCAGAATTTCTTTGACCAGTTATTGTCACGTCGGCCGGTCTCTGTAGAAAAGGAAGGCAAAGAGATGAACAGAAATATACACCACCTCTTTTTGGGGGAAGGGAAGAGATCTCTATCACTAGTTTAGTTTTCACTCCGGAGCCTCTTGGCGAACACAGTTGGGCTACTCACCTCGTTGAGGATAGATGATGATAATCTTCATACAACCAAAAGAATAAGTTTACTACTATGGCCAGTTGGGATCCCGATATCACCTTCATGCGGACAGAAGTAATTAGACCCAGAATAGTCATCCACCCAGCCGGGAACAGAATCACTAAATTAGCGAAGCTTACCAAACGTAAGTCCATGGATGAATCGACAAAATTAAGATAAGTGTCCCATTCTGTCATGAATTCTTATAGAGATTACCACCTCATACTTTACTTCAATTTACATGTGTATATGTGGGTTCAAATTATCCCGATAAATATTCCCATTGCTGATATAAATATAATACATACAGGCCTATAAACTTTCCACCTTTTGCTCTCCTCCCAACTCCCGACTTCCCGAATAAAATGATGTCTTTAAAATATATATTATGTCTTATTGTTCTTTGCCAATTTTTGCATGTGCACCTTTCATTTTTCTTTGGTCTCTGATGGAACAGCGTGTAAACGTTTGAAAGCGATAGGTGAATGTAACACTATATATAGTGGTACCTTGACTTACGAGTTACTCGACTAACGAGTTTTCCTAGTTTTTGCTTTATGTTGAGAGCATAGGTTTCAGCGAGCTTCAGATACGTTTACAGTCCTATCAACAGAAGCAGTAGAATACACCGAGTGTATCTCTGCAGATGGGAAAAATCCCTCCAATGGGGCCACTTGTTGGCAGTGGGTGGTGACCCATGATGCTTTAGGATGGATTCTTGGTGGCTGAACAGTCTATGATCTGAAACAAACCCCAATTATATATATATCCCAAATATATCTAAATAAAGTTGTTGCGTTTCTAAGCTTAGTATTAGTAAACAACTTTATCTCGATATATTTGGGATTTAAAAGATAAAAATATGACACCAATTATTGAATGGAATATCCTAAGAAAATCTAAATGATCCATGCTAACTTTGTCTACAAGAAAAGTTAAGTATAATTAAATTACCGGATAATAAAAAGCTTTTAAATAATAGATTTGAATCAATCTACAATCGTAGACATAGTTTGGGTCGGTCACTAAAATATTGTTAGAACTACATTACTAAATTTAACTAAAATTTAAATTTAATTTTTTTTCTAAAATAGTTATTCATTTTAAATAGGATAAATACAAAAAAGAACAATAAAAACTATGAATTAGTAATATTAAACCCCTAAAATATAATTAGAATTAAATTTAACTGCTTTTACTAGCTATTATTTATAATTAGAATTGAATTGATTACAATATAAAAATGTACAGGCAGCACGTAAAGATTGAGAGAAAAATAACGTAGCGTTCAACCGTTATTATCCGAAAAATATCTTAAATTTAAGTAAGGAATTACATCGACTTAGTTACGTAAGGTAGGTCCTGAAGAAATCATTTCAATTTGATTGAAACCATGGTAGATCCTTTATTTTCCATCTAACAATAATATTATTAGTATTATTATTGCTCTATATTCTTAATATATTGAGCACTTTTGGATTATTTACTGATGCCACTGCGACGGAAAAGTTAAAAGCGGCAACTAGATACTATATATATATATATATATATATATAATATATATATATATATATATTCTGGAACTCTGTGGAATGTGGAGTACCTTACCCACCATTAATCCCAGGTCACTCTGACTCGATGTTGTAATACCCGTTAGGGTCCTATCTACGGTTAAAAACAAAAAAATAAGATTTAAAAATGTGTTAAAAAAGAACAATGAATAGAAAACATGTCTTTGGCATAAAATAACCCAACAAGGTTGACATGCCTTAAAATCCAACCAACCAATCTCAGTTCGATCAGTGATAAATACTCCAGCCGTCGAACACATTTTTCTCTCTTTTTTTTCCCCGTCTCAAAGTCTGCCAATTGGAACGACTTCAAAATCTTCTTCGGGGTCGGAGTTGAAGTTTTTCTCGGGGATGGGGGGAATGGCGGGTGGCGCTTAAGGAATTGACATTAAATCGTTCTCACGAGTCAAAGCGCTGATGTAACATTTTCTAAAAAGGTTAGACACGGTCAGAAATACTTCGGTGCAAGCCGATGGGCTTTTCTGTTTGGGAGAATTGAGGAATTTGTCTTCGAATGGTGAAAGGGGGGCGGTGTTGTTTGTCCGATCTCGTAACAGAGAGGTCAGAAATGGACGCACGCATGGCACGTCTAATCCGATAATTTAGAGAAAGTAGACTAAAATCCTATGAAAACTGATGAAAACCATTCATCTTGTAAAAATACAGATTGGACTACTTACGTATACTGCATGATTACATAACGACTGATAGAGTATGATCACTAATCTGCATTAAACTCACTAGCAATAAAAAAAACACCCTCCGGGCGATGTAAAAATACATTTTTGAAAGTTATTGCCTGAGGAGGTGGAAGTTAAAAATTAAATGTCGGAGAGTTTGAACCATAAATCATGAAATCATCAAATTTATTAAAGGAGTTTATTTGAAATCGAAACTAAGTTCTATTAACTTTGAATATCTATTAAAATAAAACAAAGTATATATAAATATATGATACTGGGGATGTATCTATTAAAACTTGTTTTAAAAAACAATGAGGACTTTCTAAAGTTGCATTCTCAAATTTTGAGTGTATCTATTCTATGTTATGACGATTTCAGGTATAGTGACATAAACAGTGACGTAGTTTTTGTTACAGACAAAATCCGGAAGCGAATCTCCATTATCAATACTAGCAAATATATGCACCCTCCGGGTGCAAGTATTTAAGTTTTGATATAATAAAATATCATATTAAATTAGAAAGGCTAATGAAACTGACTAAGAATGCAAATAAAAAGATCTACAACAGAGGGGGTATAATCGAAAAATAGAACAACTTTGAAACTAACTATTCCATCATTTTCCATTACTCCTTTTCATTGGTAAATTTTCCTAATTTAACTATTTAGTTAAAATAGGAAGTAAAGGATAATATTACAGTTATTTTTCTTGTAAATAAATTTCTTTTAAGATTTATCCACGAGATTTTTTGTTTATATTTCTTAAGATAAAACCAAACAATTAGAAATCAATAATACCAAGCACATATTTATTAAAATAAAATTTTAAATATCAATATGCAAATTAGCCTTCTCGTTCAAACTGTAAACCGCTATTCTGTTGTATATATAAATACAATTGCCATGTTATAGTACGTAGATTGGTCAAACAGTATTAATAATGTAAAACAATTTTTATTAATAACTGAAAGTTTAAAAGAATGAAATCATGGAGAATTTTGACGTAAATAATTAAGGAATTGTGACTTGAGTAGTAATATAGTTTCGGTACAGACAGAAACACACAATCTCCATTATAATAATATATATATATATATATATATATATATATATATATATATATATATTATTCTTTGATTTTTTGAAAGCAATTACAATGCGTATATCGTATAAAATTCGATAATTATTAAAAATGATCATGACAAGCAAACTCGGCGAAACAACGCGTGCGACGTGTGTAACACCGTACAGCTGTCTCAACTTTTATATGTCTCATCAGCAGTGTATAACCGAGTTGGCTTGTCATGATTACTTTCAATAATTATCGAATTTTATACGATATACGCATTGTAATTGCCTTCAAAAATATAAATAATAATATACTTTACTTAACAATGCTTCAAAAGCAAATTATCAAATACTATTATCCTTACGCCTGAACAAGGCCTAATTTGCGATTCTCTCAACGCTCATTGTACTAAGTTCTCTATAGCAGTGGTGTGTTTATCATTTGACAGGTTAATTTGGGGCTGTATTTCGGTGTGCAGCGTGCCGGTGGCTCAGGGGTAGTAGTCTCTGACTCTGTGCGTGGCTGGGTTCCTCCGGTTCGATGTCTCTGTTGGACGGAGATCGTAGGTATAGTACCAGCTATTAGACCCTTAATAATGTTTTGAAACAGAGCTTTTTGCGTAGCATATAATATATTAGATCATGCTCACATGACGCAAATGTTTTCGAGATGTTTCACTACACTATTCAAGTGTGGGCCTAGACAACAGTGAGACAACTACCCGGACTCACTGACCATTTTTGGGAGACAATAAAAACCTTATCCGTTGATGCGTTGAGCTACTTCCGCTAAGTGCACCGATCCGTTCACTTATTCATCAAAATACACGTAGTCTTATTAACTGCGCTGAAAATGCATCTTGGGCGAAAACTCTCTCTGCGATATGCCCCATATCTTCCCTTAATAGCTCATGACAGACTGCCCCCTGCTATCCTAGTGGGGTCCATCTTTTGTTTACCATAACTATTAAATATGTGACCTACTTCCTCACACTATCTAAACCTTTCATTATCAGAAATAATACATAATTATGTTTGAGTACTAACGATCACAATCGCAAGAGAGTATTCAATATTGTTAATGCATCGACAAATTGGCATTTCTACAGACCCACTCAACCTGCTTCTAAGGGAGTATATAGAGCTCGGCTCGAAGAGTCACCTAAACCCTAATCACCAGGGAGAGTTTTTTGCACTCCATCTCAAAGTCAGCTCCTCTAGAATTCCTGGGATTAGAATCCATGGAGAAAAAACAATAAAATCGATAACGTACACTGTGCACATAAAAAATTTACGTGAGTCTTATAAATGAGAGGGCTTCCGAAAAAAGTTAGGCATTTGGGCAAACTATTGAAGCTCCCGCATGAATCTCCCTTAATAGCCAGCGCCACCCATCATAATATATATAACTGCTATCTTTGTAATACCTAGATGTGATACTAAGCATGAACAATTATACGAGAAGCGTCAATATCCGAGAAACGATAAATAGATTGTTGGTAAAAAACTATTATTTTAATTAAATCCTACGTAGTACCGTGTTTCGGTTATTTTACACACAAATTTGCCATTCTAGTGTGCCCTCTTCACGATTGAGGGGGTGATTCACAATTAGGAGCCTCGAAAAGGTTCACATCATTCTATAAAACTCCTAATTCTTCCACTCAGGTTTTTTTCTATTACCAAATCATAAAATTTACACACAAGAATGAAAATGAGTAGATCTTTTTTTTAAATTTTAAATAAATTCGTTGGAACTGCCGTCGGAGAGATTTCGAATGTATACATATAATATATCCATATAGTATAGTGATAATATACTAGGACATTTAAGATATCCACATCTGAAAGAAAAAACAATAAATATATCGATAACGTAACACTTTCATCAAAAATAACGTAAGTTCTTATATAATAGGCTTGAATAAAATGGTCATTTTGGGACATAGATACTTGTCTGAAGCGCCTGCGGGCTCTCAAATCACGGAAGAACAACCTTAAATTCCACAATATTGTTCGACTACCATATATAAAATACGATAGGAACGGTCCCTGTCTTATAACATATATGGGTAATATCTGCCTCATAGTCGCGAGAACTCAATAATTTCTAGTTAGATTCTATAAACTGATATTATGTTTGTACTTATTACACCATCAATGCACTTTTATGCCCTTTTTTTGCCCTCTCCTCAGGGGGTTATAGAGCCTCGAAAATTCACCTAAAACTCCTAGATTAACTCAGTTTTTTTCACCAATTCAAGTTAAATTCAAACAGGGCCATAGAATCATAGACGAAACACAACACCAATAACAATCCGCGATTAACCGATAAATTTTCAACATAAACAAATAATACGAATAGGTAATGAAATTATAGAAGATATGGCTCGTAATAAAATGGCGAAAACTTTGGGCAAACTCCTTGCAAGACCGTAGTTTACGCACAATAAAATCGTCACACTCGCTTTAATACTCAACACACAACTGCAAGAAAATATAGCGCCCATGCCTGATCACCATCTGTTTCACTATCGAATCTAGTTTGATACCTTGGACACTCTAACATATAATCCGCGAGCGAAACACCAAAATCAGCAAGACAAAAATAACATGAAATTAGCGATGTTGTACAACTTATTATTTTAGACATCACACAAAATTTGCCGTAATTGGGAGCCAAACATCTATCTCAAGAGGAGGATCATAGAGGCCGCTAGAGAAAATTCATAACTAAAAGAACTTGCATAATTGTCCCACTGGATATACAGCGTTATATCACCACTTGCAGACCTAATAAAATTGCGCTGCCATTAAAGAACCCCATTGAGAACAATAAACATCTATAAAAATCGAAATAACGGATAACATTTGTCAGATTTTCATAATAACGGTAGTTACTAAATAATGGCTAACAAAAAATCTCTGGACAATTATAATGCGCGAGAAGAGAGGAGAAAGCACGACCCATATCTCCCGTTAATAATCTCACACACAAGCGATCCACCAATAGCAGGATCCAACTACTCACCTTACCCTATAATAGTGCCAATATAACGTATTCCTTACATCTAACACGAGAGAACACCTACACCAACGAACAAAACATAATGTGATATGGTGTGATAAACGAACACATTACTGGTAGAGATATGGAGTATGCACATAAATTATATGTCTAACACACAATTTGCCATTTTTTGCCCTTCTCCTCAAGGGGGCTAATAAGAGGCCTCGACACATTCACCACTCACACAAAATTAAACCTAAACACTACTCCTATTAGCCAATCACACTAGACAGCAATACTTATTACAAACATCACAGTAACATATTATCTTTCTGAGCACATTACGAAATCCATCGAAAAAACACAATAAGAACAATGTGATAACGTACCACCTACCATAAAACAAAACAAAATTAAATCGAGTCTTATACAAATGTGACTAGAAAATAAAATGGAGCTAGTTAGATTGGGATACAAAAATAGCTGTGTCAGCCCAGATTACATCCCACTTAAAATATACTCAAATACAACAGATGCACTAACCTAATCCAGCATTACCTTAACTGGAATGATGCAAGTAACCTCCTGCGATTAATCAGAACTTAGAATCTAGAGTAAGGAAGACATAGAAGTAAGTATAGATATAACTAAAATAGAATATCAGAATTAGATGAGTATATGAGACAAAATAAGATAGATAAGATAAGATAATGATATGAATATGACATAATACTGAGAATAAAACACAGACACACAATTTTTGTCTACATTAGATTTGTCACACCTCAAACCTCAGGCGGCGGTTTAATTGAGAAGCCTACAAAAAATCACCTAAAACGTACCTTAAGTATATTTACCATCAAGGATCTCTATATTATCTCAGCACACTACAGATCTATAGTAGAAACAAACACAGAGAGGAATATAAATTAGTACAGGAGAGCATTAGAGAGACCATTGTATTGGAATAAAATATACGAATATTCAAGGATGAATGACTAGCGTACACTTATCAGTATATGGATATAACTTACAAGAAATACGGATAGTAGCTCATATAACAGAAGGCCTCTGAGACAAATCAGCAGACTTGATTAGGGAGTACAGATCAAGACAATGGAGAGAAGGGCACCTTGCCCATAATCTTCCGCTTTAAATATGAACATCAAAAATAAGGATAGATAGATAGAGTAAATGTACGGCATCCAGCACCATGATAAAGTCTTATCTGAAATTGATAAACTTCTCTACAAATTAGAGCTGAAACCCTTTAAATCTATTCGAAAAAACAATTATCATAAGCTTTCTTATGGAGTATCAGTATGTAATCTTTATACAGCAGCAGAGAGCCAATTTTCTATATGAGCCCTCCTACGAGGCGGGTTTAGAATATCAGAACTCCATGAAAATACACTACATAACAGACTCCTCATAATACTCAACAAAACAGGTTATATGCTCAACCACATATTATGCAGCATCAATAATATCTGCGTGAGGCACCACTATAGCAACACCATCCATGAGAAACACCACTCAAAACGTAACGTCACAAACTTTCAAAAGCGAATAAAATACGGAAATTTAGTATGCACTATAGAAAGGCATGAAAGTGAGCTAAATTTGGATGGTCTCTACACAGTATTCGCGAGAAGCAACCAAATACCCTACACAACATTCAAACATTACAACCCTGATATATCACACAATAGAAACATCTGATGAACGTTATCAAGGACAACCCAAATAAAAAAGGAGCTATAAAAAAAAGTTCATCAGATAAAAAAGGTTATATCCATCCTTTTACAATATTTAGATGTCGGGAATAATGACTTGATTACGTTAAAGCAACCTGCAAAACAACCAAAAACCAAGCTCCTCATACAGCGAACTCTATCAGAAACACTGTCTATTAAATAGAAGAAGACTAATGTTAAAAAGATGATATATTCCCATGTCCAAGCTAAACCTCCACGAAAACAGGAAGAGAGTTGAAAATACCCATGGTTGTATGTATATATATACACATGGCATAAAATTCATTCTTCATAATTATCGAAAGTCAAAGCCTGAAGAAAGATACCAGAAGATCTGAAACGAGCGTGTTTGCTATATGTAAATTACATTTTTATAAAAAAGAATTAATTTTTTATATCCGAGAACAAAATAACAATTTTGCGGACTTTCACTTTATTTATAATATATATTAATACAGCATTATTATATTCTGACCGTCACTGTAATTTTCACTGTTGTCTTTTTGGCTGCAGGTCCCCTGGTCCGCACGTCTCTGGAGGAAATCGGTTAAGTATATGTACCATGCCTGATAGAGACTTAAATAAAGCGTCGATCAAAGCGAGTGTCGCGTGTTACGGTATTCTATACAGCGATCGAGCCCATACATTTGTTGGATTTGACCTGTGTCAGGTTTTTCAATTTTACCTATAAGAAAAAGTAGCGGAATTTTTATGCGATAGCAGCGTGTAAGTTGCATTCAAAGTAAAAAATTGGTAATAATATATACCTATATATATATAATATATATAGTCGCGATATAACCGTAATTAGTGTATCCCACATACATAATTTGAACAAAAAGTTGTATACACATTTCTCCATTAAAAATTGTTAGATTTATCTCACATTTTGCATACCCACTCACATACTAATAGTGACATTAACTGAGATGAGACAAGTTACTAAATCCCTAGTATACTAATACTACCGGAATTCCCTGAAGCATAACAGTAAAAACATGTACAAGGTCGGCTAGATGTGGGGCTAAAATGTCTAGTATCAGCTACGACAACACCTGGGAGATTCGGTCCCTCTTTTTCATCTTAGCGCGATAGTAACGCTCTAGGATATTATGTTGTTCGCTATCTTCGAGGTGAAGCGCTTGCTTAAGGGTGTTATGCTACACCTATTGTCCATTCTGCCAAAGACCAATTAGCTCCCTTCACTTTAACCTGCACAGGATCCCTGTGTTACTTCATAAAGAGCGTGACATATGTAGTTTGCAGCGGCGAGGGTTCAGGCCGGTAATCGAACTAGGAGACCTTGTGATTCCTAGACCGAAAGCTCACAAAATCCAGTGCAGAGAGAACTGAGAGAGAGAGAAGATAGCAAATCCACCGCGCGCATTAATATATGAAATTCCTTGTTGCAGCATTGAGATGCAATTGAATTAATTAGTTACACAGAAATCAAATTTAAAGTTGTTTATTTATTATTCTCTCTCTCTGTCTCCCCGATCCCTCGTCTCTCACCCGTCTCTTCAGTCAGTCTGCTCTGTATCTCCCTCTCTAAAACCTCTGTCTGTCTGTCTGTCTCTCTATAGTATAGCGCTGCTGCACTTTAGTTCGTTCACATTTGCACAAATTGGCCTATATATAATATAATAGATTATAGTAATAATCACAAGGTCTATTTACAAGTATCTTATATATTTATATTACTTCTTGCAGCACAAAATATCGGGTGAGGTCTATTAAAATGCAGGACATGTGAAAGACTATTAAAATCATGTATTAGAGTGCGAAATAACTAATTTCCATGAAGATTTTTCTTTGTTATTAATTGATGGCGACATATATAGTGCCAAGGTTATTTCAAAGTTGCATTGATATGGCATCTATGTGGTTCCGCCAAATGTGTTATGATTCTACTGTACATCGTTCCCGTTTGCAAACGAGAATCCTGAATGACATCGCTGAAGGCTTGCAATGCTGTTTTCTTGACCTTTAAATTTCTTTTCTTTATCTTTTCTTTTTTTTTTGTTTTGTTTCCTCTTCATAACTCTGCGAAGTCGTGATTAGGCGGCAAGGTTGAACTCCCAGTCCACCTGAACAAGATGCAATACGAAAAGAAAAAAGAACAAGTTATAAAAGTTCCTCCCGACCTGAATATGACTATTAAAATGTGCTAACACTCCCACACCAATTGAGGCCGATTTTTTAACCATACATTAATGCTGAAATTGTTTGAGATAAATAATATCTTACGAGCTAGGGGGTGCAGAGAAAAATAAGTACCTTACTACATGAACCTCTGGCTCTACCACAGTAGGATGATAATTTAATTATCACAACGTTTAATAACTTTGCTTTGAGCTAGTGCTTTATACTTTTCAATCGTATCATGTAAACAAAAAAGTAACACAGAACGTCAGGGGCAGCCCTACCATGTCCGGTTATCATCTTCAGACAGTGGGGAGTCCTATCCCCCATTCACTAGCCGCTATGACGCAAGGGAAGATTATTCTTACGTGCGCCCTTCACTGGAGAGTAGCCAACACCTAACCACCCTAGTCACACATTACCGCATAGATCCCTGTGCCACTAAATGAACGCTGAGTTGGCGGGAGACCGGTAATCGAACTAGTGAACCTTGTGGTTTCTTAGCCGAACGCTCTACTCTGTGACTTGAGCTAAAAGACCTCCGAACGGTTTAAAGTAAAAATAAAAATCACAGGAAGAACGTGACGTAAATAAAAAAGGGAATTGAATAATATTGAGTAAGTGATATAGTTTTAGTATACGAACAGAGCAACCATACAAAATCTCCAGTTGTCGGGTGTGTCTAAAATGTGGATAGGTATTAAAAAACAAGCTATTTCATTGAAAATGTATTCTAACTTAAATAAGACCATATCAATTGGTAGAGCATCCACAATAGGAACCACAAGAAGTTCAGATTTGATAACTGAACCTCTCATCAACATCTAGTGCATGAGTAGCATAGCTTGACCTGTGTGGTAAAGTGGGGTAAGCTGATTGTAGGGTTGTTGCGCTCATCAGCACGCTCAAGATGCAAAAAACAATCCTCCCGGTCTATGCTATGAATAAAGGGGAATGAGACTTATCCTTGCTTAGCTGTCGGCTTGATAATACTGACATTTGTTTTGAGGTCTCTATCTTTTTCTATATGTCTTATTATTATCTTGAGTTTATTTGTTAAGAAAAATGAGACAATAACAACAAATATACAAACAGAACTTTTGAACTAATTCTTAAATTTGATTAATATATTATTACTTAAGAGGAACAGTAAAAAAACTTTTAATATAACCTTTTAATGACTTCTATCTAAAAAAAAAAGAAAGTATTGGGACATAGAGGTAATGCAATTTAATTAGTCTTTTGACAAAGCTCAAGTGGAACTGATCTTGAGACAGACTTGAATGATTTAGAAGGTTCCCTTTATTGCTCGTTGTTTATGATACTCGTTTTCTTAATATTTCTTTTGCTACATTTGTAATCGAAGAAATGGATTTTTAAGTTTTCAGTTTCTCAACGTTTTTTAGAATGCGGATTCACTAAGATTATTATTTCGCCATGTGACTAAACAATGGAGATTCATATGATTTTTGTCTATCAGTCTATTTCTCAATCTATAGTTGACACTCAGAATTTTCCGTTGAATGAATTGGGTATCACTTAGATTAATATCACTTTCTGCTTCCTTTTTTGTTAGATCGCGTTTTTTTTTTTTTAATGATTTTGTTGCCCGATAAGTGTAGAGTGGATAGCTATATTTTCCGTAATAAGATTCTAGCGGAATAAGAGTATCTTTGAAAGGGTGGTACTCCTATAGACTTTTTTTTTTATACTTTGCGAAAATCGGGCAACTGTAGTGTGATCGAATTTTAAAGCCTTTTAGGGAGTTTCAGAGGATAGGAAAAATGTGTCTTCCTTCATGACCCCTTGCCCATATCAATCATTATCTAACGAGTAACGTGTGCGGCTATGTATTATTCGTGATTACATTGTGTTGTATTCCATTTGACATTACTATATATGCTTAAGACTAGTTTATGTATAGTATAGTTAAAGATATTTTTAATTAAGGTATCATATAATTAAGTTATTATCTCCAGTATTTTGGAGTGTTATTTTTATGAGAAAATTAACATATATTATAAGTAGCTCTTATGTGGCCAACTGTATGGGCGTCATTTTTATGTCAGGAAAGGAGAGGATTGTGTCAAACCGTTTCAGTGAGGCTCCTATCTCTCTGTATCGGTTAAGAAATTAGCTATACACCTTAGTGACCAGACATTTCCTCTGACTTGAGAGTATTAATGTAATTGTGAGCCTTTTTTTTTCCTCCAATCACATAATAGCTCCAATGCACAGCACGTGCGGTCACATCATCAAACTGAAAAATAAGACGGTGAAACAAATGACCCGATATGATGCCAGTAAAAACAGATACGCTGCTAAAGGTCAACACACGTTGATTAGATTAATAAAAAAATGCCTGTCCTATATATATATAATAATTGAATTTTATTTATAATATACTAAAATGAACTTCCTCTTCTAAAATAAAATGCATCGTCCATTTGTAAGATTTTAAAAAAATAATCAGCGTTAAGCATTATAGGTTATTAAAATAAGACTCAAAAAGTCTGATGTATTGTTTAATGAGAAAGTGATAAACTCATGTATAAAAAAGTGTTATATAAAGATAATCAAAAATACGGGGTATCATCTTTACCCCGTCTTTATTTGTTTGATGACTGACCACTGTGCAGTCGAGCAATTATATTGAGAAGGGTCCTCATATCAGTGAGGATGGGCCCGGAGTGTTGCTTTTCTAAACCGTATCGAAGAGAATTATGGCTCTGACACCCACGTTATGCGCACACTTCTCTCGATGAGGCCCGTGCCAGTTGTTTTTGCGAACACCTTTTTTGTTTTTGTCTTATAGTGTGTGCATATTCATAGCGTACTGGATTTTCATTTGATTTTACAAGCATGTGTTGTTTTTAGGTGGGTATATTATGAGTTGGAAGACCACTCACATATATACTTAGTAGTAGGTAATAGGTCTATGTATGACTTATGATGTACTTGTGAGGATTAGTGTCGTTATATAATTGATTTTAATATATGTTAGTCATTTTTTTTATTATTTTTTTAATTGTTCTTCCGTGTTATTTTTTCGAGAAACTATTTTTAAATATTACCATAATGATAAATTTATACGACGATATCGTTTTATTACTTTTCGTTCTACATTACACAGCTATATTCACGTTGAGAGGATGCAATTCGTTTTGGCGCCATTATTTTAGTGTCCTTCTTTCGATCTTTACGCACTTATGTTTGCACAAATTATGTTTTTGAGCATTTTGGATACGTGTTGGTTTTTTTTGCTTTTTTGGGGGGGGGGGGGGTCATTTCTTTCGTCAAACAGAAGCGCGCATATATGAATTAAAACGGTTAACAGCATCAGATGCACACAAACCACTATCATCAGCACTTAAACGATCTTTATTCTGGTTGGCCTGCATCTACAAGAGTCCTGAAGAATGGTATAGGGAATACCCGAGGAAAATAACTTGGAGTAATATGGAGACAGCCGTACTAAAAAAAATTGTTGTCCCTGGATCGTAACATCCTGTGTTTGCTTATCATTTTAAAAAATAGATTTTTTCTTATCTCTATATATGTATAGTATAACATTATAATATATCAATGATTTGAAGGCAATTCCAATAAGCGTGATAAAAAATAAAACAACCTAAATAATTGGTAATGCCTTCAAATCATTAAATATATATATGACAAGTCACATACCTTAAAAAACAAAGCTTCAAGCAACCAAATTACAAGTACTTTTATATATAATAGGTATATATATATAAGCAATCTGCAACGCGTGTTTTCGGGTGTTTTATCCCTCATTAGTGCAGTAGACTTATTTTCGAGTGTTCAAGCTACCTCTTGGTCGGGACGAGACCCGAACGAACTTCGCTCGTTCTATAGTCTCTTACTGCGATGGGTCCACAACAGCTGCCCTGAAGTAGAATGGCAGATATTAATCGCATATGTTTCCACGAGAGCGCGGTGAAAAAGTAAAACTCACCAGAGGTCTCTAATACTTGTATAACCAAGTGAGACTTAGTCATTTCGGCCGAGAGTCGGTTGAATTTTCTCGTCTAATAGGTTTTCCCTCTCAGATCAGTAGGCTTAATGGTTCCTGAAATAAATTGGGGAGCGTATTATTTATATAATTATTATCATTATATACTATCTAATTTATTTCACTTACTTTTTTGTCTGGATTAATTCCATTTTATTTTCAACACTGATTTTTACACTACTACTACACACACACACAATCACTTACAACATCATTTTACATTATTAATATATATATTATTATATATTATAGTAATTATATTATTGCTGAGCAGGTTAACGTTTTTGTCCCTGGGTCACTGACGCACTAAAATCTAAAAGGACGCAGTCAGATTGTATCGAATGGTCACCCAGTGATTTAATTTCTTCCCCCACCATTTCCAGTCTTGACAGTTAAATACATTTATTTTCTTGTTATTTTTTTGCAGTTTTGTCTTTTTTTCCTTTTTTTTTTTTTTTTTTTTCCTTTTTTTTTTTTTTTTTTCCCTTCAATTTTTTTTTTTTCTTTTTTTTTATTTGTTTTTTTTTTATTTTTTTTTCCACACATTCCGGCTAATTTCGGAGNCCAAGAGAGAGATGCCAATTTTTAAATTAATCTCATAGGCGAGAAAATGTCAGTAACCAAGCGCCGTTGACTTCATGTTCACGTTACCTTATCTTAGAATATATATGCTCTATAACGATATGGAGCACTATTTACTTATAAATTAGGACACTATATTATCAATATTAAATAATAATACATAATCATATATAAATGTGTTTGTGTGTGTTTGTGTGTGGGTCTAAGTACAGTAGTATGAAAAAAACCCCCAAAAATCAAAAAAAATTTCAGAGATATTATTTTATGAATGAATAAAGGATTCTGCCAACGTTTGAGTGTTTCGGTTTTCTTGCATATTCGATATACTAAACATTATCAGGTCAATTATAAGGAGTGATATCATGAAGTTCCTTCAAAAACGTCATTTCAAATGAGATGAAACGAAAACATGAGTTCGACACCGGTCCTCACCAACTCAGCGTATGAGTAGCACAGGGATATCTGCGGTAAAATAGGAGATGATGGCAGGTGTGGCGCCCAACCTTAGACGCAGAAACAATCTTCTTGGCTAGCGCTAATGAAAGACGATAGACTCCCTCGCTGATTGGCTGATACCGACTTTATGCCAGCCCGACGACTTTACTTTTACTTATTATTAACAGTGTTTTGCCACAATGTTGTTTCATCAAAGGATCTTACTAAGAGTTCTTTGTTCAATGGCATATTGACTTCTGTGGGGTATATTAATACCAAAGCCATTCCAAGTGGTGAAAAAAAAGAAGTGGACTATTTAACCCATATATATGATTGACTCAAATAGTAGATATCAGATATCCTTGTTTTCCCTCTCCATCAGACTGGTAAGTCTCTCAAACTTCACTCTGTATATAGAAGGACATTTATGTTGTTAGTTATTGATTAGTTGTTTAATAAACCGTTACTTGTCTTGTTAGTCTTAGAGTAAATGCTAACACGATATTATGTTTATCATCCAGATAAGAGTTTTATTCATTCACTTCTTTTTTTACCGAACATTTACATTTAAAAACTACCTCGCAACAATTCACCTAGGGGGTGGGACCCCATGGCATAGTGTCTAACGTGTTGGACAGCGATATCGTAGTCCAACACATTCTAACTCCAGTTGCAATAATACGTTCCCTTTCGAATTACTACCCTTGTGAAAGGTATGAACCCTCTCACCCCTCAAGCTATGGGTTAAATACTACAACTACTGTTCTTATACAATGGTTTCGGTTGGTTTATAAGTGGGTTCATAGCATTCTCAAGGGTATTTGTCCGAAAGCATTAATACAGAAATCTGCAATGCTTCGGTGCAGCAAGTATTATCAGAAAGGTTATTGATATTTAAGGAAACTAGATGTGAACTGATATCAAGGACATAAATCCAAAATTCGTCAGTGTGAATTGTAATAATGGGAAGAATCCTGGTGATCCGAAGATGGATTTTTATCAAATGGATTCCTCTGATGGTCATTATTATGAAAACTGATATTGCAGTAAATGGAAAATAATAATACAGTAGACTCAAATAGATTTAGGAATAGTACAATTCAAAAGGGCCGGGTTAGCTCAGTCGGTAGAGCGTTCGGCTAGAAACCACATGGTTCCTAGTTCGATTCCGGTCCTCGCCAACTCAGCGTATGAGTAGCACAGTGATCTGTGCGGTAAAGTAAGGAGCTGATGGTAGGTGTAGCGCTCCACCACAGATGCCAAAAAACAATCTCCTTGGTTTAGCGCTGGTGAAAAGGGGATAGACTCCCTCGCTGATTGGCTGATACCGATTTTAGGCCGCCCCGACGACTTTTACTTTTTTTATGATTCAAAGCAGCAGCTCTACGACCACTTACCTCCCATCTCACAAACCATCCGAGTAAGACGAGTATAAGTAAGAGCGGATAAGTAAAAAGGAACGTATGAGTAAAATTCTCGTCTCTGAAATAATGTTTACCTCTCAAACCCTCTTTCATGGGACCGAAGAGATGATGGTGATTATTGAAGTGTCGAGGAAATAAAATCTGTAGTGAAGAAGTGGCTCAAAGAACAGTCAACAGAATTCTACAAGGCGGGATACATGCTCTCATTCGAAGGTGGAACATTGCTATTGAGAGAAACGGTGACTATGTGGAGAAGTAGGGATGTGATCCACAGTGGACCAGCATTTTGATGTATGATACATTTCCTGTGTGGTTCTGTCCTGTCCTACCTGTCATTACAACACTTGTCATTTGCATTACTTTGGTACATCTGTCTCAGTTTCTGGTACGGTGGTATGATTCATAGTCCGACGTTTATCATGTGAAATTGATTACATTCCACTGATAACCATTGGACGGTTTTATTGGGCTCAAACCTTCCCGTCTCCCTTCTGCTTACTCGCCTCAAGGCATGTGTGGTTTGTTTTCAAATAATAACTACTTGACCCTCGAAATTCACGGGTGTTGAAAACTAGACTTATTATTTTCATGAATCTTCGTTTCGCTCATTGTTTGGCCACTGACTGTCTATCTTATCAGTTCTAATATTCTCTGATTGTCCGTGTATCTTATCTGAGATTAATTTCACATGCCAAAATGAATGAACAATGCACGTATATTTTATAATGAAACCTCACTTTTATATTTTTTGCTATATCCTTCAAAATGAAGAGTAATTTTCTCGTATATTGTATACTGTAGTCTCACTTTTATTTAGATTTTTCTCATCATTACTGTCGAACTCGGGAACCTTCATGTCATGATGGAACCCTTCACGAAACTTCGAACCAAACCCTTTATTCAATCCACCGAAGTTCCCCGGATGCTCCTGATTACGACATGAAGGGCCCCGAGTTCGAAGTGAAGGTTCCCGAATTCGACAAGAAGTCTCCCGTTTTCGAGAAGTTTCCCGAGTTCGAACTCCCCCCCAAAAAAAAAAACATACTTGAAGAAGGCCAGAGTGCACATCGACCGAAACGTTGTGTATATAATAATAAAGATGAGGACAACAGTCCGAACAATCCAAATAAATCCAAATTATGAAGTTTCATCTGAAAAATTCAAATTTATTAAAGATATCTTTAAAAAAATCCAAATATTTAAACTCCCACACCAAACCCTCCCCCAAATCCGAATATTTTGAACAGAAGTTTATTCAATAAAACCACGCTGCCCCAAGGGCGGTTCAGATCACCCCCACCCTCGGGATGACATCATGTTCAGATCAGGTCGTTTTAGGTCAACAATTATTGTGTGTAGTGGGGGGGGGACACTGTTCGGTCTCCTCCCTGACTACACACCACCCCACTCCACATAGTATGCAAATTTCAAATTAAAAAGCTAAGATGCCACAGGCTAGAGATGACACGATCGTAATAATTCTCAGCCAGCGACTCCGGGGTCATCCCAAGTTATGTGGGAGGAAGCAGCGTCCTTCCTGTCCCACCACACGTTGCACACAGGGCTTGACAACCGTATCCAAGACGCCCTGAGAGATGAAGAGAAGCGGAATTGATGGTTTCCTCATCGATCCTGTCCCAGAAAACTATTACAGAGGAGGTGAAAAGTATGGCTTTTGGTTGATTTTAGGGCATGTCAACCCTTGTTGGGTCATTCTATGCCAAAGATGTTTTGGTTTATTCATTCTTGATAGTTCTCAATTTTTTAAGACTCAATTTCCAGAACTCATTTATAACATACATACATATTATATATTAATATATATATATATATAATATAATATATATATAAAATCTATCACTCTGTCTCTCTCTATATATACACGCACATACACACGCACATCATATATCTATAATGTGTGTGTGTGTGTGTGTGTGGAGAAATGTAGAAAAACACGCGATGTTACACTAGATGGCAGTTTATTATTGGTCGTAGTGTCGATGTTCGAACATTACGGGTTTATATAGAAACCTTCTTCAGGACAATATGAAACAAGAAAATAAAAAGAAGAGTTTTTTGTTAAAAAGATGATGAATGTTTTGAACAATAAATCTTTTTTTCCCTTTACTTGTTCATATTGTCCTGAAGAAGGTTTATATGCAAACCGAAATGTTCAACCAAAAATAAACTTCCATCCAGAGTAATATCCCGTGTTTGTCAACATGTCTGCACATACTGTCGTATCAAGACTTTCTCCTTTTAATCCTATATATATGTGAGAGAGTTTCATAATTTGCTTGAAGCATTGTGTATATATTGGTTTGGAGGTTGATTTTGAAGGCTATCATAATGCAGGTGTAAAGAAGAAGGTAACAATGGTGTTGTGTGTTAACCTGTAATTTATTCTTTAATTTTCGAGATAAAATCTCTTTTTCAAAAGATCACTGGAACTGAAGTTGTCTTGTTATAGCATTTCTAGTTAAAATTTTTTTTTTTTAGCTAGAAAGGCCATAAAAAGACGCTCAGAAACCATTGGTAGAACGAAATCTTAAATCTATTGTACACTATAATATATATATATATATAATATATATATATATATATATTATATAATATTATATAAGTAAAGAAATAACAAAAGACTTAGAGATTAGCATTCTATGTCAGGGAGCTTAGACAAAGTGTCTAATTCTCCCGACTCATCAAATGTGAATGATGAATTCTTTATTACTTTAAAGGCATTTGAAAACAGATTTTTATTTTTTAATTTTTTAGATTATATAGTCCTGTGATATGAAATCCTTGATGCTGCAAAAAAAATGTATGTTGTAGTTTCAAATATGAGCACTTCCGCCACAAATATCTCAGTCAATAATCCATGCATCTCTTAATGTATCTCTTATTGTAACAGATTTTGAAAAAGAAAGACATATTCCAAATTCGTCATCAGACTATAATGCGAAATCTCTAAGTCTTTTTGTTATTTCTTTACTTATATATTTGCTCTGTGACTTTAACTTTAAGAGCACACATTGAGCTCTCAAACTGCGACAGGTTTTTTAAAAATAAAACTCTTGTGTCGTAAGGAAGATTTCTTCTCTGGACTTTTGGATTATATATATAATATTATATATATATATATATATATAATATATTTGTATATGTATAAGTATAACTTACCGGTGGGTATAAGAACGATCGTTGGAAGCGCACAATATCCAGAGGTTAAGGTTGAGAAAAAACAAATACAAAGTGCCCAATACAATGTAGAGCATAAATTTATTTAAGAATGGAAATGAGTAACCTACTTGAGTTTCATCGATAGATTCTTCAGGGTTACTTTTAAATTAATCGAGTTTACGATTCATCTTTGGTGTTATAAACATGCCCGTTGGAATGGGACTTAAATTCAGTAGAGGAACGCTTGTTTACACTAAATCTCTAAGTCTTTTGTTATTTCTTTACTTATATATTTGCTCTGTGACTCTAAAATTAAGAGCACACATTGAGCTCTCAAAATGCGACAGGTTTTTTAAAATAAAACTCTTGTGTCGTAAGGAAGATTTCTTCTCTGGACTTTGGATTATATATATATATATATTATATATATATATATATATATATATATATATATATATATATATATATATATATAAACGTCACGATGCTAAAGGCTAAACACTTCATTAGATATGTCATGAAACCGACTATATTACATAAACTACAGACGTCAAACTTGGAAGAAGTAAAAGAAAATGTATCAGTATTTCTAAGAAAATATATTTGTACATACCAAATAACATTTGAAACGAGATCTGCATAAAAACTAGTGTCAGAAGTCATTTCTTGACACACATGGGTGTGGAGAGCTTCCAATTTTTGGAAAGCTTTTTGACAACCGAAGACATTGCTTCTTCTTTGGCACCGGCTGCCAATTGGAAACACTTCAAGTTCCAGATAGTCGTCGGGCCAAATGTCAAAGTTTGAGCAGCCGTTTGGTTAACTGGGTGGAAACCCAAGCACTGACACAAAGTCATTGACTCGGTGAAGCAAAATCTCTGCAAGTTTTACTTATGCTACTAGTAATATAATATATGCTTATATATATATATCTTATTATAATGGAGATTGTGTGTTTTTCTGTCTGTAACCGAAACTATATTACTATACAAATCACAATTCCTTTCGTTATTTACATCACATTCTACCTGACTTTATTTTAATTAACCCTCATTATTAATAAAATTGTTTTACATCATTAAGACTGTTGACCATATCTGCATACTAATAACATGCAATTTTATTTATGTATACTACAAAATAGCGGTTTACAGTATGAATGGAAAGGCTAATTTGCATATTGATCCTAAAAATGTAATTTTAATAAATATATGCTTAGTAGTATTGATTTCTAATTGTTTGGTTTTATCTTAATGATTATGAGCAAAATCTCGACGAAAATCTTGAAAGAAATCCATTAACAAGAACAAATAACTGTTATGTTATTCTTTACTTCCTATTTTAACTAAATAGTTAAATTAAGAAATTTACCAATGAAAGACGGGAGTAATGGAAATGATGGAAGATTTAGTTTCAAAGTTGTTCTATTTTCAATCATACCCCTCCGTTCCAATTTTTTTCTGCATTCTTATTCAGTTTCATTAGCCTTTCTAATTTAATGTAATATTTTATATTAAAACTTAAATACTGCACCGGAGGGTGCATATATTTACTAGTAATATATATATATAAAGTAAAATAAGTCGTCGGTGTGGCCTAATGTCGGTATCAGCCAGACAGCGAGGGAGACTTAGGCGATAGAAGGGCCAGGTTAGCTCAGTCGGTAGAGCGTTTGGCTAGAAACCCAAAGGTTCCTAGTTCGATACCGGCCCTCGCCAACTCAGTGCATGAGTAGCGCAGGTATCTGTGTGGTGAAGTGAGGAGCTGATGGTAGGTGTAGCACTCCACCTCAGATGCTAAAATAATCTCCTTGGTCTAGCCCTATTGAAAAGGGATATAATGTATAATATATATTAATAAATTCTTTTTCTTTCTTTTCGAAGTCCGTCGTAGACGACGATGACGTCACTAAATGTCGTCATTTGTGGGCCATATCGTGGCTCATTAGTCCCATGCTGGACTTGCAGATGCGGTCACTTATATTGCAGGGAAATTCCCATCTACATTTGGTTGTTCATGACGATGAAGTCTTGTTTATCTCATTATTGAGCTGCTTAGCTCCTGTGTGGCAGGCATCTCGCCACTGTTGAAGGCCAGATCTTCCACGCTTGAAGGTGTGATGTTACATTTCTTTAGCGTTGTCTTAATATGGTCTTCAAACCACTTTTGGGTGTCTCCTGTCCTCCGCGTGCAATCTGTGAGTTCACTGTAAAGTAGTTTACGGGGAAGTCTTCACTTCATTAATATATACTTATATATAATATATAGCTAACAGGTACTACCATTCCGGGGCAAAAAAGACCAGGCAGTAATGGTGATGAAGGGGTACTCCACACTCTTTTAAGTTCCCGAATTGGAACTTCATACAAGATGCAGTTTAACTGAGACCTGAAGCCACCATACACATGATAAAAAGAGTTGGGGGTTTGCCATAAGGGCAATAGGGTTGGGACGATCATAGGTGCTAGGGCTTGATGTGACCAGCCGATTAATCGGAAGGGGCCTCTTCGACACACTATCTAGTCTAAAATGGAGTTTTGCATGTCATGGATTGCTCAGTCACCAGAATTCCATCCTTAAGCAACACGGTTGCCACCCACGGACAACAAGAGGTCCTAATGGAGAGGGGGTCTTACAAATACCAAAATCCATTAGGCGACGTGATTAATAGTTCGGACATTGATTTCATTAGTCCAGTTTATCCCTGTAACCAATGTAGCATAACAATGGTCACGGTACAAGAACGGTGTTTGGCGCATAGTCCAACTCAAGTGGTAGTAGTAGTCGCCGTTAGTAGTAGTAATAGTCGTTAATTCAGAAACAACATACACGCAAGTTGTATAATCCGTGTATGATAAAACCTCAAAAGACACGGCTCGATATAATGGCCGCCCTGTCGGCTGGGGCGTTAGAATGCACCGACTGCACCTCTGCAGAGGGGTAAGACTCCCCCAATGGGGCCACCTGTTGGCCGTGGGTGGCGACCCGTGATGCTTAAGGATAGAGCCCAGGTGGATGAGCAGTTCATGACATGCAATACTCCACTTTGGCCCTATCTTGGGCTAGACGGGCGGTCGGAGAGGCACCCTCCGATCAATCGGCTGATCACGTCAAGCTCTAGCACCTATATAATTTTCCCAACCCTATTGCCCTTACGGCAAGCCCTAACCCTTTTTATAATATGGGTGCTAGAAGGCGGTGGCTGCGGGTCTACATGTCCTGGGAATGACGTTAAACTCTATCTGATGGTGAGGTTCCAGTTCTGGAGGTTTGGAATGTGGAGCACCCTTCATCACCATTGCTCCTGGTCACTCTGACCCGGAGTGGTTGTACCTGTTAGGGTCCATCTATGGTTAAATAGAAAAATGTATTTATAAAAAAATTGTATTATCCATTAAGAATTGATTTATTTCAAAACTCTATCGGCATTAAATGACCACTGAGGTTGATATATGCCGTAAAACAAAACAAACCAAACGAAATCGATATAATGGAGATAGCTATGGAATGGTAATTAGAATCCTTCATTCCTTATTAAATTTGTAATAACTTTCTAGGTGTTCACGGTACCTTTGAAAATCTAATAAACCAAGATAAACTTAAATTTGTTAACTTTCCCTTGAAATATTCTAAACAAAATTAGTCCTATCTTAGTACTCAATAAAGAAACAAAAAAAAAAACAAACTATGTTGGTTGATTTAATCACAGTGCTGGCTATCAACTCATCCACGATGAGTTCCGCTTCCATAAAACAAGAGTGGGGATAATTTCTGAATCTACCTCGTGGTATGATTTTTTAGTTTAGCTTCATATATCAAGTTGGAAGAAACTCATATGGTAGGTTAGAAAATGTCAGGCTTGAAATTTACGTCACATTTCAAACATCTAGAAATTCTATCTGTTTTCATTTATAGAAAATTGAATATAAGTATAAGAAATATATATGTTATCTACTCACAATTTTGTGATTTCTTAGATACATATTGTCTTATTACCGCACACTCTATTAATCAACTTCTTTGAAACAATCTTCATATACAAGAAAAAAATTCTAATATATTTCTTGTTCAAAAAATTGAACATATGCATAAGAAATATATTTTATCTACTCATAATTTTTTTATTGGTTATATATATATATATATATATATATATATATATATATTGTATTTTAGGGGGTCTCCGTATGCTTCTCTCGGTATATAATTTTATGTTTTTTTAAGTTGGGCGTTATTACGAAGCATCTAAAAATAAATGAATGAACTCTATGTATCTGTACATGCATTGATTGGACAATCGGCTGTAGCTTGCTATGATAAAAGACTGGGGGTAGTTTTGAGCAACACGTTTTTTTATACCTCACGTTGTAAGTTGTTCTAGGATACACAAATACGAGAAAGGTGTGTTTGAAAATGATTTTCGGTGTCGGACAAGAATTTGTCACTTGTGAACTGGTGTTACAGCATTCGCGGAATGAGAAGGGACTCGCGTTTTACAAACAATATATTTTTTCTGAACACGTACCAATCGCTAAAAATCATACCGTGACACTTTCTTTACTAATTCGTTATTTTAGTTCTTTGGCTCGGTTGATCATCAATTTAGATCGAGTAAACCCAGCGGGTCGAAAAAGGGTAAGGGATGACACGTGAAACAATATCCTCGCGGTTGGGGATTTGCCTGGGATTAATTTTGTTTTTGTTTTTAAATAAGCATCAGTAATTCGTTTTGTTTTACGCGTCGTCTAATGCGTTCTGGAACATGAAGAATTGGTAAACGGTGCAGAAAGGCTAAAAACAAAAAAACAAAAACAAACAAAAAACAAAAAAACAAAAAAGAAAAAAAATATTAGCGCAATAACAAAAACAAACAAACTTTTCTCGCAGCTTGGGACCGACACTGAAAATTTAGAATAATATATGCTTATGTATATATACACATGCGTATATATATATACGCATGTGTGTATATATATATATATATATTATATATATATATATATATGTATATAATTGTGTCTGGGTGTATGTGTTTGTGTGTGTATGTGTTTATAACTGTTTGTAATATCTGATATAATAGATAGGCAAATGAAAATATTTATATATATCATGCTTATATATTCATCTATTCAGCCACCTTCATCATATACATACATATAAATATATATAAATATATATATATATATATATATATATATATATGCGTGTGTCCATAAATGAACTATATATATATATATATATAATATGTGATAGATATTCTGACATCAATCCCTGGTAATATATATATATATATATATATATATATATATATATATATATATATATATATATAACGATATTTATATCTAAGAACTCACCTGTCGATCACAACGCATGAGGGCACAAAAGATCAGGTAACAGTGTGAAGACACACACAACACACACACACATATATATATAATATATATATATATATATATATATATATAATATATATATATATATATAATATATATATATACATGATGGCAGCAAACTTGTCATCGAGTATTGCCATTGTATGATAAGTTTACTGAAAAAAACAAACAAGCAAAACAGCCCAACGGTGAGCTGTGCGAAGGCGTTTTTTTAGCCAGAGCTACA
Organism: Doryteuthis pealeii; assembly: GCA_023376005.1. Lineage (NCBI taxonomy): Eukaryota > Metazoa > Mollusca > Cephalopoda > Myopsida > Loliginidae > Doryteuthis > Doryteuthis pealeii. The sequence goes on from CM042156.1 coordinate 14,198,142, forward strand.
GTCTTAAATTCTATGGCATGGGTGTTACAGATATGAACACCTCTATCAGCAGGTACTGGATAGGTACTATGTATTTTCCTATGTTGTTTTAAACCTCCTGTAGTTTTGCACGTTTCCCACACTCATAACAATTTATTTCAGGGAGCACAGGCTATTTATTTAGGTAGTTCATATAGTGTGCTGACTCAACTATTATATATATATATATATATAATTTATATTATATATATATATATATATAATAAAGAGTTGTTATGGGTCCAGGGAGAAAAATAGATATTTTTTTTAAAGTTTGCAAAAAGGATTATGTTTTTTTATAATTTTTTTATTAACTTACATATGAATGCGACACGTGTTTCTGATCTGTTGTCTTCTTCAGAGCTTGAATTATTATTTTGGCAGAATATCTCGATATTTGATAAGTTGTGTGTGTTTTTGTAACTTTTTATTATAATGCATATATATATATATATATATATATATATATATATATATATACTTGTAATACATAGATAAATGGGAATATATATAATATATAATATATAATAATATATTAATATATGTGTGTGTGTGTGTGTGTGTGTGTGTGTGTAAAATAGAAAAACAAAGTATTCTAAAGTCTAGACGGGAAGTCAAAGTTAAAGCGTTTTGTTTTTTCTCAAGCTTTCATCGGAAATCAGGATATTGTCTGAACAGTGCTAGATATCTTTTTAAAATAAAGTGAGAGATGAGGAAGTTTATTAAGAAAAATATTCTTATCCGTTAACAGCGTTTGTTTTTGAAAAATGGTGAAGGGATTTTGTCAGGAGGAAACTTTGAAAATAAAGCAATTAAGGAAAAAGTAAATATATATATACATTCACTATCACCAGGGCTAGGTTTTTGAGCAACAATAAAAATCTACAAACTTATTATATGTTTATATTGTTCATGACTGTAAGCAAAAACAAATAGCCAAAACAGATAAGAATGTTCTACATTTACGGATTTTTCCATTCACATATTAATTCTTCTTTCGATGGCAGTTGTGTATATGTTTATATCCGGAGCAAACTTCGAAAATAAAACAATTAATGCCAAAGTAAATATATATATACATTCACTATCACCAGGGCTTGGTTTTTGAGCAAAAATAAGAAGATTTATTTATATTTGGGAAGATATTTAGAAATTAAAAACAGTAATTGAAATATGATGATTGATTGAATTAATCGACTCATTTATATTGTATTTTTTAAAAATTGTAAATTATTGAATAAAATTTTCTTACTATATTGTTATATATTTACGTGGGGATTTTATGGGGCATCCAGTGAGGATCTAACTTGTGATAAGTAATAATGGATCTGCGAGACTAGCTTTTTAAAAATACCCCTTCTACCCAGGCGACGCCGGGTAGCCACTTCTAGTATATCATAAATTAAAAGATGAAAAATGTAGAAGGAAAACAAAAAACTAACAGATCAATACATAATTAAGTTAGGTATACAATATATATATATATATATATATATATATATATATATAGCCATTCACAGACAGAGTGTTTCGACGTTTACGTCTCATCAATGTAGCCAAACTTAAAAGCTACTTCTAGCCAGGCGCGAAACCCGAGCACCTTACCATAAGTCGACGTCAGTAAGTTGCGAAAATTTAACTGATACATACTTCTGTAGATATATGTTTACAATCACAGAGAAGTTCAAGTCTGTAAACAATAGACGAATAATGCCTTACGCTAAGCGTGACAGTTCAATCATATATATAATATATATATATATACATATATATATATATGTGTGTGTGTGTGTGTGGTGTGTGTGTAGAATTAAACAAAAGACACATCTCCAGTTTAACAATTTTATTAACGATCTTTTCGAGCTTTCTGGCCAACTATTTTTTTAAAATTTGGATGGAATCCGTGGATTAGCCCAACAAATTTTTTATCCCAAGTACTTTCGGCACTTCAAAGTGCCATGATTAGGGGTGATGTGTTTGTGTTCCACGGATTCCATCCAAATGTAAAAAAGTTGGCCAGAAAGCTCGAATAAAATTGTTAAACAGGAAACAGCCTTTTTGTTTAATTCTACATGTATAAATGAAAGAATACTGCTCAAACACACACACACACACACACACACACACACACACTGATGTCACGAGAAAAAAACATAGTGCAGTTTGTAAATAAAGAAATGTTCCAGCTGATACCTAGGAAAAATATCAAAAATGAAAAGAACAAAATGTCCAGAAACCTTCCAGAATGGACGGTCAAAAAAGGGCTACATGAAATGGAAAAAAATTAATGTTGTTGAAGTATTTATCAAGAACCCAGCAAAGCCTAGGCTATTTTGACAGTCAGGCCATGTCTTTGAATTGCAGTCGTGAGGACAAAAAAGTGCACTTAGTTGGCATGGAACTACATAGCTTCAAACTCAATGGAATTATCCATGACCCACAGTCATGAAGCAGAGGATCCTACAGCTGATGTATCACATCAAGAAAGGCCCATGTAAGACCTAAAAGAAAAAATAATGAAAATGAAGACTGTATGTTTGCAACCTTTTTGTACACTTTGAATATATGTTTCTTTATCTTCGATTGTTGTTCTCGTCTTCATTCATCCGAATTTACTGTACGAAAATAATCGTCGGTATCGTGATGAATGGCCAAAAGAAAAAAAACAAACAAAAAAGACTTGTCAAAGTTAAATATCTAAAAATTGACCGATACATAAGTAGGGGAAGGACCTAAGTGTAAGGACCTAAGGAGTCACTAACTGCCTATATATGTAGGTCCTTATATAGACCTTAGGTCATTCGCTTTGCATTTCCTTCGACTTAAGCAATATCACTATAATATGTTATAGAACATATATATTTATGTTATATTTATTCATTTTGCTTGTCCGTATTATATTTCATATTCATCTATCTATTTATCTATTTATCTATCTATATTATTTCCACATATATATATTTTATGTCATGCATATGTATCTATGTATCTATCTATATATATCTACTGATTTTAATTTGTAAATCACATAAGTGAAAAACGGACACTTTCCAAGTGCCTTTGACTTTATGCCTAAGATACTCTGTTATATATAATATATATATATATATATATTATATAAATATATATATATATATATATATTATATATATATATATATATATATTATAAGATAAAATATATATATATATATATTATAAGATAATATATATATAATAAAGATAAATCTAATGAGTCAGATAAACCTACAAAGAGTCGGATCTTAGCCCCGAAGAGCATTAAGCGAAACTTTTAGTAGGTTTATCTGACTCATTAGATTTATCTTTATTATTTGGTCTGCTTAGGTATTGAGCACTTTTTACTTATTAGCTTTAGTTTCCTGGCCGTTTTGTATGAATATATATATCTTATATATATATATATATATATATATATATACAAATTATTTTTTTTTGGTCAAATATTGTACAATGGATTATTTTTGGTTGGTACGATTATCTTGGTCTTTGCTTTTTTCCAAAATTTTTTTTTCTCCACAGTTAATGTTGGTAATATATTTTTACAATCAAACTATTTGCTGTTTTTTTTCTCACCGCGAGGATTTACCAACAAGTTTGGTATAATTAAATTATATATATATATATATATATATATATATATATATATATTATATATATATATATTCTAATTATTTTTCTCGGCAACTTCACTTTCTTTCTTTCATTCCCATCCTTTTTTCTTTTTAATTACAATGAAGCAGATAATAAGCGTCAGATATATTAGCGCTATTACTTTCAATGACTTCATTTTCTCTCTACCCTTTCTTTCTTTCTTTCTCATTAATTAATCCAATTTATTATTATATTTGCTTTCTTTTTTCTTACCGACGTCCAGTGCAATCCTTTGCCTTTCCTTTTCTCTTTCCTCGCATCTAAAACGGAATGGTCAATTATCTATCTTAGGTGATGACTGCACGTAACAATTTGAACACATGTGTTCATGTTCAATCATTAAAACAGAGAGAAGGATTTGCTAAGTTAAATTAATAAATAAATCACAATGACAATGAATTGTGGGGTGGGGTACTAAATATGTATCTATGTATATTTAATTTTCACTATAAAAAATCACTTATGACTTAAATAAATTGAAATAACTATTTTTCACATAAAAAATAATACATCTATTAATAAGGAGATTCCGGTTTTTGTCTGTAACAAAAACTACATCACTGCTTACATCACATTACCCAAAATCGTCGTTAGAAGAAATACACTCAAAATTGGAACATGCAACATTAGACCGTCCTCATTGTTTTTAAAACAAGTTTTAATAAATATATGACTGGTATTATATATCTATATATAGTTTGTTTTATTTTAATACATATTTAAAGTTTACATTTCAAATTGTTTTATTTTTTAATCCTTTAATGAATTTGATGATTTTACTTACTTAGGGTACAAACTCGCTGACATTGAATTTTTTACTCCCACCCCTCAGGCAATATGTTTCAAAAATCTATTTTTACATTGCCCGGGGTGTTTTTTATTTTGCTAGTGATTAAAATGAACTGAAAATTACTATTTTTCACTTATAAAATCAATTAGGATCAATCGGCAGGACGGGTCAAGTACTAGCACCCATGTGATTGTTTCAACCTTATTGCCCCCATTGCAACCCCAATCCTTTTTAGCATAACAGTGCTAGAAGGCTGGGATTTTCGTGTTCTTGGTATTGTTAAGGGTTTAAATGCCATCCTTGGCCAGTTGAAAAAGGCTTAAGTAAGTAAGTCCTGAGTTATGGAATCCTTTGGTAAGTGTATAAGTCCTATCTTGCGAATAAGTCCTATCCAGCGTATTGGTAAAGGTCCACTGATACACTCCTATGTCCCTCGTCCAGTGAGGGTTCAAAGTAATTATGGTCAGTGTTCTCAGTTTAAGTTTTTGTATTAACAGCAGAGTACTGCCAGTGATTGGCCAAGAGTATGATCACATGGTTATCGCCGAGTCTGTAAATAAAAGTGTGCATCTAGCACACACCTTATATACAAAATTTCTCAACAGGTATAACGTTAAACTGCATCTAGTGGTGAAGTTCCAATTCTTGAACTGGGGGAATGTGAAATTGTTATGTAGCGCCTTCTTTACTGGCACTAATATCTATATGTTGTATAGCGGCTTCTTCAAACTCACGCTGCTAAATCGGCGTACGTATCGTAGCGGGTATCGTCACTAACCCTAGACGATATATATAGTTGTCGCCTGATGAAATCTACAACACATGCGTATAGTAGGAGTTTTGACTTTATTTCTTCTTTTCGGCTGGTAGGTGGCGAGCTTGACAATAGGAATGCCCAAGGGTTGACGATGACTACTACTACCGTTGTGATGACTGGCGATGTTGGGTAAAGGGTGGCTGGTGGCGTCTAACGCCCTTGGCCGCGACGGACCGTGTGCGTCGGTCACTCACTGTTTGCCGTCCGCTCTCCCCTGTCTGACTGACTGCTGTCGGCTCGACCTCTGGCTTTTGTATTAACGACACGCCCTACGCATCTTTTTCTTTTGATCTGATAACGGACGTTTGTTTTATCTTCTCGCTGCTTCCTTGACGGAAAGACTCGCTTTCGTTTTTCCCCCTTTTTTAAATATATATTTTTATATTTTTCATTGTCTTTTTGCCGGAAGCTTCGTTTTCCGGCCGAGGACAATACAACAAAATAACCATTCATCACCATTACTTTCAGGTTCACCATAACCTCTATGTTGAGTTTTAGGCCATGTGAGAAGATGAATGAAGGCATAATGTCACCATCAATAGTGACCACCCAAAACACCATGATGTGAACTGGGTGTTTAGTTTTCATCACTATCAGTACATCTTGTGGGGATAGAGCAAGCAAACAGTTCTGTGATTTCACCATTTGATTCTGGTTGATTTTTTTTTCATCTGAGAAAAAGCAAAGCATGTTTGGTTAGAAGGGATGCTTGAGTTTCTTGAAAAGCTTTGAAGTGCGCTCTTTCATCTTGTATCGATAAATACGGAATGTGTTTATTTGAAATTCAGTTCTTTTCTTATCAGAGTGAGGCTGTACCTTCGGAAACACCATTTTGTTAATCTAACTCTTTTGAAACCTTTGCACTATTCTAAGATTGACAGCAAAGACACTCTGAAATCTTTGTGTGGGAACTTCTAACAGTATAGCATAACTATACTATACAGTGTACATGTTAGGGTCCCATCTATGGGTTAAATAAACTAATAAAAGAGTATTAAATGTGTTTTTGAAAAGTTGAGTTTGAAAAAATAATTGAATACTCATCAAGATTGAATAAAAGAAAATGTATTCAGCATAAAATAACCAATGCCGTAAAACCACCAACCAACCAACCAACGAACCAACCAACCAACCAACTACCACCAATTTAATACCTACCACAGCGAGTGGTGTCCGAGTTCATCGGGGCGACGATTCCATTTCCCATGACTTTAACCATTACACCACACACTTCTTGTGGGTGGAAAGCGTATATGGGTGGGTGGGATGTGGGTGAGAAGCATATATATTTAGTCATGTATATATATATATATATATATATATGGCACATGTCCCATTTCTTAAGCGAATTTTTTAATAGGTCTGAATTTTCCTTCCCCTAGTCTTGTAACCTAACCAAGTCTCCCCTACTGTTTACCCATAGCTAGAGGGAGACAGTTGGATGTATACATTATCCACGGGTATTAGCACTATGTGAAATACAAGCAGACTCGTCCAGGTTTTGAACTAGGTTCGCCGTGTCCATTTCCTACGATGGTGACCGTTACTGTTAAGTTTTTTATGGGCAATCCTGGACGTGGTAATTGCATTTCACTTAACGCCAATACTCTTGGGAAAGGTATGAATCCTACTCTCCCTCTAGCTATAAGTAAATAGTAGGGCAGACTGGGCTCTTTAACCTTGGTTAGGCAACCGGTCTAGGAGAAGGAATACTCTGAATTCAAACCTGTTAAACTCCGCTTAAGAAATTGACCTTGTGTCGCATCCTGCTCGTGTGGAGGGGTTGGCAAATATATATATATATATGCTTCCCACCCCTGGAATGTTGTGAATTTTGGAGAGTAGTTCGTTGACGGCCACTAATTACGCTTAAATGCAATACTCTCCTATGACGGATCGAACTCTGACCGTCTTTAGCATATATACATATGTATGTATTTATCAGTAAAATTCTCGCTCCATGTTGTTGGTGTTCTGATTGCCCAGTAGTTAGGAACTTTGATTGATGATAAATTGGTCGGGTTTCGATCTCAGCTGGAGGCAGCCTGCTATGTGTAGCCACACCGAGTATTCGTGATACGTCGAAACACGGTGGCTGTGCATGACTCTCTCTCTCTCTCTCCCTCTCTCTCTCTCTCTCTCTCTCTCTCTATATATATATATATATATAATTCAAATGTCAAGAGAAGAAATCTTCCTTACGACATAGGAGTTTTTTTTAAAAAACCTGTCGCAGTTTGAGAGCTCAATGTGTGCTCTTATTGTTAGAGTCACAGAGCAAATATATAAGTAAAGAAATAACAAAAGACTTAGAGATTTTGCTTTATAGCCTATTTCGGGGAGCTTAGACAAAGTGTCTAACTCTCCCGACTCATCGGATGCGAATGATGAATTCTTTATTACGTTTAAGACATTTGAAAACAGATTTAAAAAAAATATTGTCCTGTTTGCTCATGTAATAAAAAAGATATTTGACTACTTGTCAAAATAGGCTATAATGCAAAATCTCTAAGTCTTTTTTTTTTCTTTACTTATATATATATATATATATATATATATATATATATATATATATATATAAATATATATATATATGAGGAAAAAATGAGAAAAGAAAAGAAATGTAGATGGATAAAAATGAATTTTATCGATATCACTTTTAATCGATATCACTTAAACCTGTGTTTCGGTCTGTTTATCAAAATGTATACGGATTTCCGTTATTATTATTATTAAAATAATCAGATGGAATTGAAATGATGATGATAATAATAATAGGAAAAAATGCATAAAATGTTCCGTACACAGATTTTGCCGACCTTCATCAGAGTAGTATTTTTATTTTTTGAGTTGATATTAAAAATACTACGATTAAAAGTGATATCGATAAAATTCATTTTTATCCATCTACATTTCTTTTCTTTACTCATTTTTTCCTCACATTGTCGGATTCATTTCCCATTCTCTAAAGTTAAGTCCCATTCCAACGGGCATGTTTATAACACCTAAGATTAATCGAAAACTCGATTAATTTAAAGTAACCCTGAAGAATCAATCGATGAAACTCGAGTAGGTTACTCCTTTCCATTGTTAAAATAAATTCATGCTCTACATTGTATTGAGCACTTTGTATTTGTTTTTTTCTCAACCTTAACCTCTGGATATTGTGCGCTTCCAACGATCGTTCTTATACCCACCGGTAAGTTAATACTTATACATATACAAATATATATATATATATATATATATATATATATATATATATATATATATATATATATATATATATATAATCCAAATGTCCAGAGAAGAAATCTTCCTTACGACATATTATTGATTAAGATATATATATATATATATATATATATATATATATATATATATATAATATATATATTCAAATACGTTTTGAAGGGTTTTCGGGTTGGGACGAACAATACTTTATTTAACTTTCCTGAGAAGAGGCATCTTCAGTTGTGCTTAAGCCTTGCCGACGTCATCAACTTCTCGTAATCAATCTCGCTGTTTCTTGTTCCGCCTTTCCTCTCATTCCCACCCCATCCCATCCGTATGTCCGATGTCGGCCCGGTTGCCATGGTGATTAATTCGCTCATATCTGACGTCAATGGGCAAAGGTAATTCTTAATGAACACGGCTAATTATATTAAGTCATTTTCTTGACACTCAACATCTTATTGGTTGCCACCAGCACGTTTTCCATCATCTCTTAAACAGAGCCCTAAATCTATCGAAAAATAAGGCGTCCCCCATCTCCTGCCCCTGGGCTTAAAAAAGAAAAGAAAAGAAGAAAAAGAAAGAAAAAAACCCGTATAATATCTGTTATGATCTGTAGGGTGAAGCGTATAAATGTACGAGGGTGAGTCAAAATGTAATGCCATTTTGTTTAGGACAGTTATAATTACCAACACAGGAACATGTATCATACATTAAAATGAAGCTGGTCCTCAGTGGATCACATCCCTACTTCTCCACATAGGTGAGTAAAAAAGTAATACCATTTTGTTTAGGACAGGTATAATTACCAACACAGGAACATGCATCATACATCAAAATGAAGCTGGTCCTCTATGGATCACATCCCTACTTCTCTACATAGTTAAGTCAAAATGTAATGCCGTTTTGTTTAGGACAGGTATAATTACCAACACAGGAACAGGTATCATACATCAAAATGAAACTGGTCCTCAGTGTATCACATCCCTACTTCACCACATAGTCACCGTTTCTCTCAATAGCAATGTTCCACGCTTAACAAATTGACCTGTGTCACATCCTGCGCGTGTGGAAAGACTGGTATATACATGTATATATATATATATATCTATATCTATATATATATGTGTGTAGGGAGATTATGTGCTTAACTAAAGCCATACCTAATTTGTTAATTAATTATAATTAAATGAATTAGGCGTAATTAACAAATTAGGTATGGCTTTAGTTGAGCACATAATCTCCCTATAAATTGTCGGCCTTCGCCATTTTCAAACACATCGTTTGAACACTTCATATATATATATATATATATATATATATATATATATATATATATATATATGGAAGTAAGTAAACAAACAATGTATTTATTTTTGATATGGACTTTTTAGCCGACAATTTTTGGAGGATATGAGCTTAATTGA
>CM042156.1:14215598-14223098 GCA_023376005.1 Doryteuthis pealeii
AAATTTAAATTAAATTAAAAGAAAAAATAGTTATTCATTTTAAATAGGATAAATACAAAAAAGAACAATAAAAACTATGAATTAGTAATATTAAACCCTTAAAATATAATTAGAATTAAATTTTAACTGCTTTTACTAGCTATTATTTATAATTAGAATTGAATTGATTACAATATAAAAATGTACAGGCAGCACGTAAAGATTGAGAGAAAAATAACGTAGCGTTCAACCGTTATTATCCGAAAAATATCTTAAATTTAAGTAAGGAATTACATCGACTTAGTTAACGTAAGGTAGGGTCCTGAAGAAATCATTTCAATTTGATTGAAACCATGGTAGATCCTTTATTTTCCATCTAACAATAATATTATTAGTATTATTACTGCTCTATATTTTAATATATTGAGCACTTTTGGATTATTTACTGATGCCACTGCGACGGAAAAGTTAAAGCGGCAACTAGATACTATATATATATATATATATATATATATATATATATATATATATATATATATATTCTGGAACTCTGTGGAATGTGGAGTACCCCTTACCCACCATTAATCCCAGGTCCACTCTGACTCGATGTTGTAATACCCGTTAGGGTCCTATCTACGGGTTAAAAACAAAAAAATAAGATTTAAAAAATGTGTTAAAAAAGACCAATGAATAGAACAACATGTCTTTGGCATAAAATAACCCAACAAGGGTTGACATGCCTTAAAATCCAACCAACCAATCTCAGTTCGATCAGTGATAAATACTCCAGCCGTCGAACACATTTTTCTCTCTTTTTTTTCCCCGTCTCAAAGTCTGCCAATTGGAACGACTTCAAAATCTTCTTCGGGGTCGGAGTTGAAGTTTTCTCTGGGATGGGGGGAATGGGGGTGGCGCTTAAGGAATTGACATTAAATCGTTCTCACGAGTCAAAGCGCTGATGTAACATTTTCTAAAAAGGTTAGACACGGTCAGAAATACTTCGGTGCCAAGCCGATGGCTTTCTGTTTGGGAGAATTGAGGAATTTGTCTTCGAATGGTGGAAAGGGGGCGGTGTTGTTTGTCCGATCTCGTAACAGAGAGGTCAGAAATGGACGCATGGCACGTCTAATCCGATAATTTAGAGAAAGTAGACTAAATCCTATGAAAACTGATGAAAACCATTCATCTTGTAAAATACAGATTGGACTACTTACGTATAACTGCATGATTACATAACGACTGATAGAGTATGATCACTAATCTGCATTAAACTCACTAGCAAAATAAAAAAAACACACTCCGGGCGATGTAAAAATAAATTTTTGAAAGATATTGCCTGAGGAGGTGGAAGTTAAAAATTAAATGTCGGAGAGTTTGAACCATAAATCATGAAATCATCAAATTTATTAAAGGAGTTTATTTGAAATCGAAACTAAGTTCTATTAACTTTGAATATCTATTAAAATAAAACAAACTATATATAAATATATGATACTGGGGATGTATCTATTAAAACTTGTTTTAAAAAACAATGAGGACTGTCTAAAGTTGCATTCTCAAATTTTGAGTGTATCTATTCTATGTTATGACGATTTCGGGTCTAGTGACATAAACAGTGACGTAGTTTTTGTTACAGACAAAATCCGGAAGCGAATCTCCATTATCAATACTAGCAAATATATGCACCCTCCGGGTGCAAGTATTTAAGTTTTGATATAATAAAATATCATATTAAATTAGAAAGGCTAATGAAACTGACTAAGAATGCAAATAAAAAGATCTACAACAGAGGGGGTATAATCGAAAAATAGAACAACTTTGAAACTAACTATTCCATCATTTTCCATTACTCCCTCTTTTCATTGGTAAATTTTCCTAATTTAACTATTTAGTTAAAATAGGAAGTAAAGGATAATATTACAGTTATTTTTCTTGTTAATAAATTTCTTTTAAGATTTATCCACGAGATTTTTGTTTATATTTCTTAAGATAAAACCAAACAATTAGAAATCAATAATACCAAGCACATATTTATTAAAATAAAATTTTAAATATCAATATGCAAATTAGCCTTCTCGTTCAAACTGTAAACCGCTATTCTGTTGTATATATAAATACAATTGCATGTTATTAGTACGTAGATATGGTCAACAGTATTAATAATGTAAAACAATTTTTATTAATAACTGAAGGTTTAAAAGAATGAAATCATGGAGAATTTGACGTAAATAATTAAGGGAATTGTGACTTGAGTAGTAATATAGTTTCGGTTACAGACAGAAAAACACACAATCTCCATTATAATAAGATATATATATATATATATATATATATATATATATATATATATATTATTCTTTGTATTTTTGAAAGCAATTACAATGCGTATATCGTATAAAATTCGATAATTATTAAAAATGATCATGACAAGCAAACTCGGCGAACAACGCGTGCGACGTGTGTAACACCGTACAGCTGTCTCAACTTTATTATGTCTCATCAGCAGTGTATACCGAGTTGGCTTGTCATGATTACTTTCAATAATTATCGAATTTTATACGATATACGCATTGTAATTGCCTTCAAAAATATAAATAGTAATATACTTTACTTAACAATGCTTCAAAAGCAAATTATCAAATACTATTATCCTTACGCCTGAACAAGGCCTAATTTGCGATTCTCTCAACGCTCATTGTACTAAGTTCTCTATAGCAGTGGCGTATTTATCATTGACAGGTTAATTTGGCGTATTTCGTGTGCAGCGTGCCGGTGGCTCAGGGGTAGAGTCTCTGACTCTGCGTGCTGGGTCCTCCGGTTCGATCTCTGTTGGACGGAGATCGTAGGTATACACAGCTATTGAGACCTAATAATGTTGAAACAGCTTTTGCGTAAGCTATATATATAAATCATCCACAGACGCCATGTTTCGACGTTTCACATCTCTTCAGTGTGGCTAGACACAACAACTACCACTGACCAAGAGCGAAACCCGACGGACTCTTCCTCAGCCCGATTCGTTAACCTCTCGGCCATTTGACAGCTGCTGTTTAGGGGGTTGTTTAAACTATTAAATACATACATTTGTTTATATATTTTACGATCACCAGAGAGATCAAGTCTGTAAACCACAGACGATCAATGCTTTATGCTGGCAGGGAAAGCTAATTTAAGTCCCCTCTAGAGAGCTCTACCGTATATATATATATGTTGAAAAGAGAAATAAAGGAAAGAAAGTATTGAATGGATAAACAGGATTATTTTAATTAATCTAACTTATACGTGTTTCGGTTAGGAGTTTATCCATGTGTACATTCTTCTATCTATTATTTTTTTTTAAATAACAAAATGAAATGAGTAAATCCTTATTTTTTAAAATGAAATTCGTTGGAACGCGGAGAATTTTCGAAATGTATATATATATATATATATATATATATATATATATATATCATCATCATCATCATCATGTCGCGCTATTAGCACGGATATCCATGACAATCTCTCGCCAACCTTTCCTATCATTCATTTTCCCAGGGAGGTCCTCTGTGCAGCAACCTGCGTCTTTGCTTAGTTGGTCAATGTAGGTCCTTGATGGGCGGCCCGCACTAGCATGTCCGTGTGTTGGCTTCCACAGAAGAACGTCACTTATGAGCTCATCCTTGCTTCTCCAGCAGTGCCCGGCATGTCTTGTCCGTCTCACTCGAATGGTTTGTGAGATGGGGGGGCAAGTGGCCATATAGCTGTTTCGTCGTGGGGTGCTGCTTCCACGATTTGTTCAGGACTGCATATATATATATAATATATATATATATATATATATATATATATATATATATATAATGTTGTTCTGGTTCCAACGGAAGAAAATTCAATATTTTATAAAAAAGGAAGGTCCGCAAAATGTATTTTGTTCTCAGAAAAATTTTTTAAATTCTTTTTGTTTTACATATGCTACCCCCCCCCACAATTTTCAAAATAAATAGAAATAAATAGAAATCTTGACTGTACCTCAAAAAATGTAGTTTACATAATAGAATGCACAAACTGCAAGAAAATATACATTGGATGCACATCATCACTGAACAAAATAATCTCACTAAACAAAAGCAACATTAGATTAGCTAACAATAGAAAACTATACGTATCGAAACATATCCACGAATGTAATCAAGGAAAATTTAAAGTGATGCCGATATATCAAACTGATGACTATACTCTACTCCTAATTAAAGAAAAACATTTCATAGATAAATACAAACCCGAATTAAATCGGATTTAACCACACACACACAATCACACTACTCCATAAGCACATATGATTTACTAAATAGAATCCACAACCTATGTGTATGTGTAAAACACATATGTAGGAACACAAATAAGCACCCAAAACACACAAATTAAACCTAACCAAGCAAATACATATACACAACAATAAAAACAACTTTACTACACAAACATGTAAACCACAAAACAAAATATACAAATTATATAATATGAAATATAGAACAGTCCAAGATACATACATACATACATATATTGCATACATAGGAACAGACTGGGGTAGATAGATAGATAAAAATGAAAAGAATAAGATAGATAGATATGAACAGAATAAGATAGATAGATAGATATATAGATAGACAAATATGAAAAAACAGAGATAGATAGATAGATATAAACACATTGAAATAGATAGATAGATTCATAGATCCATATATCGATAGATATGAACAAACACAGAGGGATATATAGATAAATAGATTGATAAATATGAACAGACTGAGATAGATAGATATATATATAGATAGACAGATAGACATAAACACACTGAAATAGATAGACAGATAGATAGATTGCTATATCATTAAAAAAATAGAGATAGATAGATAGATAAATAGATAGAAAGATAGTTATGAATAGACTTAAATTTAATTCTTAATTCAAAATTCAACTCTTAAGTATGTATACATATGTACACATATACACACTGAATACAACCATATACATACGCACACACAAAAAGTAAACATAGGCACATATACGTAGGCACACACATACACACACCCAAAAAGTATAAATTTAAGTAGAAAAGCATAGAATGTCTTCAGAACAAAAAACAAATTACAAACACACACACACACCTGATATATCAAATGAACATCTGATGAACTTTATCAAGACAACCCAAATAAAAAAGTAATAAAAAAAGTTATAAAAAAAGTTATAAAAATTCAGCTAATGACTTTATTAGTAAACCACCCAAAAAACAAAAACACCTGTTTAAAAGACTAATGTTAAAAATGAAATTCCATTCCACTCCCACAAAAACAGGAAGAGGAGTTGAAATACCCATGTGTATGTATATATATACACATGCATGTAAAAATTCATTTTCATATTATCAATCAAAGCCTGAAGAAGATACCAGAAGATCTGAAACACGTGTTGCATATGTAAAACAAAAAAGAATTAAATTTTTTTTTCTGAGAACAAAATACATTTTGCGGACCTTCCTTTTTTATAATATATATATATATATATATATATATATATATATATATATATATATATATATATATATATTCGCATATACCTAAATATATATCCACATACATAATTTGAAAAAAAAAGTGTATACACATTCTCAAATCCATGCATACCCTCACATGTGTAACTTCGCATTGATAGAAATTTAAATCCCTGTATTCTCGGCAATTCCTACAGTAAGTAAGTAAGTAAAGTCGTCGGGGTGGCCTAATGTCGGTATCAGCTAGACAACGAGGGAGTCTGTCTCCTTTTCACTAGCGCAAGACCAAGGAGATTATTTTAGCATCTGAGGTGGAGCGCCACACCTACCATCAGCTCCTCACTTTACCGCACAGATCCCTGTGTTACTCATACGCTGAGTTGGCGAGGGCCGGTATCGAACTAGGAACCTTGTGATTCCTAGCCGAACGCTCTACCGACTGAGCTACACCGGCCCTCATATTCCTTGTTGCAGCATTGATGCAATTGAAATTAATTATTACAATGAAACAAATTTAAAGTTGTTTATTTCATTTATTCTCTCTCTCACTTTCTCTCTCTCTCTCTCTGTCTCTCTGTATCTCCCTCTCTACCTCTGTCTGTCTGTCTGTCTGTCTATATATATATATATATATATATATATATATATATGCGTCTGCACTTTATTTCGTTCACATGTGTGTGCAAAAATTGGCCTTTATATATATATATATATATATATATATATATATATATATATATATACATTACTTCTTGCACAAAATGAAGCTATAATCCATGTATGAGAGTGCGAATAACTAATTTCCATAATTTTTCTTTTCTTTTATTGCAATAAAAGTGCCAAGGTTATCAAGTGCATTAATAGACATTTCGTGTTCCGGTGTTATGATTGCTACTTCCGCTTCCGTTGCAACGATCCTGAT
This sequence comes from Doryteuthis pealeii, assembly GCA_023376005.1. Lineage (NCBI taxonomy): Eukaryota > Metazoa > Mollusca > Cephalopoda > Myopsida > Loliginidae > Doryteuthis > Doryteuthis pealeii. Next base: position 14,222,033 of record CM042156.1, read on the forward strand.
GTCATCTGAGGGCTTCATGCTGTTTTCTTACCTTTTTTCTTTTCTTTTCTTTTTTTTAAATAATTTTGTTTTTGTTTTTGTTCATAACCTCTGCTGAAGTGCCGTTGATTGGCGGCAAAGTTGAACTCAGTCCCCTTGAACAAGATGCAATCGAAAAAAAAAAAAAAGAACAAGTTTAAAAATGTCCTCCCGACCCTTGAATAATGGCTATTAAAATGTGCTAACACTCCACGACACCATTGAGGCCATTTTTTAACATAATACTCTGAGTTTGTTTGGAGATAAATATATCTTTCACGAGTAGGGGGTGCAGAGAAAAATATATGAACCTCTACATCTACCACAGTAGGATGATAATTTAATTATTACAACGTTTAATACGTTTGCTTTAGAGCTATTGCGATATATTTCAATATGTAAAAAAAAAGTAAAGACGTCAGGGCGGTCTAATGTCAGTATCATCCAGACAGTGGGGGAGTCTATCCCCTTTTCACTAGCACTAGACCAAGGAGATTATTTTAGCGCCTGAGGTGGAGTGCCACACCTACCACCAGCTCCTCACATTACCGTATAGATCCCTGTGCTACTAAAACGCTGAGTTGGCGAGGACCGATATCGAACCAGGAACCTTGTGGTTTCTAGCCGAACGCTCTACTGACTGAGCTAACCCGAGGTTTAAAAAAAAATAAAATCACGGAGAACGTGACGTAAATAACAAAGGGAATTGTAATTTGAGTAGTGATATAGTTTCGGTTACACAGAGGCAAACACACAATCTCCATTGTCGGTGTGTCTAAATGTTGGATAGGTATTAAAAACAAGCTATTTTCATTGAAATGTATTGTCTACTTAATAAGACCATATTCAATTGGTAGAGCATCCACATAGGAACCACAAAGTTCCAGATTTGATACTGACCCTCATCAACTCTGTGCATGAGTAGCATAGCTTGGACCTGTGTGGTAAAGTGGGTAGCTGATTGTAGGTGTTGCGCTCCACCTCAGATGCAAAAACAATCTCCCTGGTCTAATGCTAGTGAAAAGGGAATAGACTACCTAGCTGTCTG
>CM042156.1:14230598-14293098 GCA_023376005.1 Doryteuthis pealeii
GCTCTGTCGTCATGACCTTTTTGATGTCGTGCACATCCTCAACATGGGTTCCTAAATCACACCCTTGAGCTTGGGCAAGTGAAAGAAATCCCATACAGCCAGGTTGGGCGAGTAGGGAGGTTGCTCCAGCACAGTGATGTTCTTCTGAGCCAGGAATTCTCGGATACTCAGTGGGCATGTGCGTTGTCATGGTGAATCACCCACGATTTGTCCTGCCACTTCTCTCGCCTCTTCTCACGCACCGAACGAAGCAAACACCGCTGTATGTCTTTGTAGACATACTGGCTGATCGTCTGGCTCTGTGGCAAGAGCTCCCAGTGGACGATACCCATCAAATTGAAGTTTTCTGACATACTGGAACTTTTCTGACATACTTCGTATGGTTAAATTCTACTTAACTGAAATAAATTCCACCATCGTATGTCACCCCGTCGAAAGAAAAAAAATAATAAAAATCAAAGAAATAACTGAATTTAATGAAATTTTCCGTGTTGATATATTAATGAATGAAAAATATAATTCACCAGTCATTTTAATTTGAAAACTCTTACATTTTTTTCAGATTAGTTAACTTTGTAGCACATATCTTTGAGGCATAACACAGATTCACAAACATACGTGGTTCAAATTTAATTGACCAAAAAAAAAATGTAAAAAGTTTTTAAATAAAATAACTAGTGTATTATATATTTTATTCATTAATGTATCTACACTGAAAATGTCATTACATTCGGTTTATTCCTTGATTTTTAGTAATTTTTTTCTTTCAGCGGGATGACATACAATGGTGGAATTTATGTCCGTTAAGTAGGATTTAACCCTTCGTATATACCCAACAAAAGACGTGGGTATATAACATTTTCTAACCATTTTTTTTTGTACATTTCCTCGCACTTTATTTGTTTATGGAACATTTTGTACAGTTTAATCGTTGGGGACGCATATATTATGTTATTTTGTTGTTGCATGTATATCTAATTGAATCTGGTGAGGTGGATATGTGGACACCCAACATCACCAAAAAACAACAGCTGACCAAGAGCCGACGAACTCCAAGAGAACCAACGGCCATCCACACCGACAGTAGGAATTGGTGGATAGCGCTGAAGTTCATAGCAGCATAGGTACACCAGCTTTGGGTTCGTTTTCGGGGTTGACTCCTCTAGACTTTTCCTTGGAATGAGGTATAGCCGCTAGGCAGCGGAGGTTTTATAATAGATTGATTGCCAACCAAGGCTAAGGAGCCCTATCTACCCCATTTCACTTACTACTCACATAAATCCACAAATGGGGTAGATAGGGTTCCTTAGCCAAATTTGACCACCACCAACTAGGCTTAAAAAACACGTTCTCCTATAAAGAGATGGAGCACTCTCTGGCGACCTTTACAGATATAAACATGTATGTATTTATTAGTTAAAATCCGTCTTCCAGTTTGTAGGTGACGATGGCCGAGTGTTTAAGCAACCTGACTGATGAAGAATTGATCGGGTTTCCATCCCGGCTGGAGGTAGCCTGCAAAATGTCTAACCACACTGAAGAGACGTGATACGTCGAAACACGGTGTATGTGGATGACATCCGGGCTTTCACAGGCACAACATTCTGCCATCGGTGACCACCTCTGTAGCATAAATAGTTGTAAAATCAACTACAATGATCAGCAATTTTCTGTTCTACACAAGGCTACGACAAGCCACCACCTTAATGTCCTCGAGGCAGTCTCCATTTTTTCTAATGTCCGTCCTTGTGTAGACAAAGACACTTGAAACACTCCCTGTCAATTTTTTGCTGGGGATGTGACAGCTGAAGTGGGGATTACATGAAGGTATAATATACAAACATTTTTACCCCCCTTTGCATTCATATTGCCCCACCATTTTGTATGGTTTAATCTCCCTCTTTTACCCAATTCATATACAGTGACTTTTACCGGTCGTTACTTTAGAAAAAGCACCGGTCGAAAGGGCCCTTAAGTTTCTCCTTTTTTTTTTCTTTCGCTCTCTTTTCTTTTTACTATTCAAAATTGCTAATCAAATAAAGTATGTTATTTTTTAAAATCATATATAAATTCAGTTGTACCAAAAATTTGTGTATATATATATATATATATATATATATATATATATATATATATATGAATTAAACATTTTTAGAAAAAACAAACAAATGATGTTATAGTTCGCTGACAGAAATCTGTTTTTACCTTTTATTAAAGCGGTCTTCATCAAGAGCGAAATATTTATGATGGAGAGACGGAATAACTAAACCGTTACAAACAGGAGGGGTACAAACGAATGTTCCTGTTCGGAGCCGGAATTTTTAAATTTTGAAAATTCATATTCTGTGTTAAAAATAAAATGAATTTTATTTTTAAAAAATCAGAAGCATTATAATCCACAAGAAAACTCAAAAGAGTTTGTTGTAAAAATATATAAAAAGTGTATAAAAAGTATAAAAAATGTTCATGATTCCAGCCAAAAAAAAAAAACAAGTTAAAAGTCCACTTAAAAAAAAACAAGTTAAAAGAAAGATGGAAAATATCCGAGGTGATGTAGATCAAATTAACCTCCGGAGATTTTCATATATATATATATATATATATATATATATTTATTATATACATAATTTTTTTTCATATATATATATATATATATATATATATATATATATATATATATATTCATGTTGTATTTTAGGGGTCTCCGTATGGTTCTCTCGGTATATATTTTTATGTTTTTTAATGTTTTTTTTATGTTTTTTTATGTTGAATTATATATATATATATATATATATATATATATATATGTGTGTGTGTGTATACCAACAATAAAGCATGTGTATCAATCAAACATACATATGTGCATTGTTCATGCGAGTTACTTGTTTTTTCTTACCGAATGTTAAGTGTTAGTGTATCCATGGATGTATTAATACATTATAAGAACCTAGTATTGGTTATAAACTAATAGCCACGATTCTTATAGAATTATATTCATTATTTATTCATTAAATTCATGCTCGTGCGTATGGAAATTAACCCATAATATTCGGAAAGTTAACCATTTCAACCCCAGAGAGAAGGAATTCAAACTTTGCGATTTCTTTGAATAAATTCAATTTATAGCAAATATTCATCCAACCCATTCGTCACGGGTACGATGTGCCATAAAATCGCAAGTATGGGGCATCGTACACGCTATTCAGTAGTGATGGATCAGAGAAACTAGATTGCTAACCCTTATACCACGATAGGACGCCCTTAATTAATTGTTGTATCACGAGGTGGAAAGATACACAGAGGAATGGTGTGCTTAATACATTTATTAAGCACCAGCATCCGGTACCAAACGGACACATACAAACACAGAACAAATAAAGTACAAAATTTAGCAAGACAAACTTACACTAAATAGAGGAGGGTCAATACGATATAGCCAACGCAGCAAAGTCAGTCTGAATATTATTCAGCTAGTTAATCAACTTTAATCGTAGGCTATTTTATGGCCATGAGCCAGTCCATCTGGTAGAATGCTAAAGGGGTGTTAGCTACTATACAACATTAATCTATAGTGTTTCAAGATATTTCCATGTAATTCTGGTGAATATATCTGGTTAAGTTTGGTTGATTTTACGGCAGGTCAACCCCTTTTGGGTTATTTTATGTCGAAGACGGTTAGTTCTATTCACGCTTGATGGGTATTCAAAGTATTTTTTTAAATCAGATTTTTTTAAACACATTTTTTAAACTAATTTTTTCCTATTAAACCCATAGATGGGACCCTAAAAGGTACAACCAGTCCGAGTCAGAGTGGACCTGGGATTAATAGTAATAAAGACATTCCAGAATGTGTACTTCACGACTATGTTAATTAATAACACAGGTTCAGTGGCCGAACCACATCAGACCCCCACCCCGAAGGCCGGGTTATAAATGTTTAAAATCCTGCAATTAATTATCATTAAGAAATAATTTTTTACATAGTAAATGGTGTGAATAATTTGCATATCGGTTTTAACAAAACTGTGTTTAATAAATAATTACTTGGTCTTATTGATTTCTAATAGTAGTGTTTTATTCTCAAACCTATTAAAAGCAATCCTATGCATAATTTAACATTGAATTAAATTAGAATAAAGTAAGATAAGTAGGCTTTTTTGTGGTCTTATTTAATTTTATTAGGCTCTCTAATTCAGTATAACATTTATTATATGAAATCTTAAAAAGTTATGCCAGGAGGGCGCATATTCTTTTTAGTATATATATTGGGAGAATATGTGCTCAACTGAAGTCGTACCCAATTTTGAAATTAATTAATTAATGATTAATTAATTAGGCCGGAATGCCTATTTAAATGTAAGGCTAAACAAACCGAGAAAAATCAATCTCTGTATGCACACTTCGGCCCATTAGGCCTCATCAATTTGTCGGCAAAAAGCCATATCCAAACACCTCGTGTTTACATACTTATCATATATATATATATATATATATATATATATATATATATATATATATATATAAGTGTATTTAGGCAGCATTTTTCTTTTAAACATGTTGCGTTAAACTCTACTGACGATTCTTGTCGGACGAGTTTTTGTTCGATCATTTCTGTCTGGCTATCTTTTAATGTTAGGGTGGAACTGGTCTAGCAATCATTTAAAGGTTTCATTGCGAGCGCTTCCGGAATGTATATATTCAGGTGTAAAACTGATGGAATGTTTTAGGTGTCTCGTTTTTAAAACGAGCAGTAGCGTAGGAATTGGTAGTGGGAGGTAGTAAGAATTGGTAGTGAGAGGTAGTAGGAATTGGTAGTGGGTTCAAACGAACATTGGCAGTAGAGATTTTTTTGTGAAGAAACCTTTGGTGGATTGCTACACCAGTTCCACCCTGACATTAAAAAGATGGCCAGACAGAAAGGATCGAACAAAAACTCGTCCGACAAGAATCGTCAGTAGAGTTTAACACACGTTGAAATGCCGAAACACGTGTCTGTGGATGACTTTATTAATATACATGCTCCCATAAATTTGGTAATGAGCTGTCTAATTGGTAATTTAAATTAACTCTCACTACTAAGTAAATAAGCAATGATCATTTCTCCGGAAAATTGATCTCTCAGTGACCGAAAAATACATTCCTATGTACTTAATAGTTTAAAAACACCGGTCCCCGCATCAGCTGTCAGTGGGCGAGGGGATAAGATATCGGACTACCATGCGGTCAGTCTGAGTTCGACCCTACCCAAGGACAGTTGTGTCTAGCCACACTGAAGAGGCATGAAATGCCGAAACACGTGTCTGTGGATGACTTTATTAATATATATATATATATATATATATGAGATGTAAATACACAAGCGATGTGTTTATGATATGTTTTTTTTTAGCCGACAATTTTTTAGGAAATGTGCTTAATTCAAGTCGTACCTAATTTTGAAAGTAATCAATTAATAATTTTAATTAGGTGGGCATACCTATTTAAATGTAAGGCTAAACAAATCGAGAAAAATCAATCTCTGTAGGCCGAAATGTACATACAGAGATTGATTTTTCTCGATTTGTTTAGCCTTACATTTAATACGTATGCCCGCCTAATTAATTATTATTAATTAATTAACTTTCAAAATTAGGTATGACTTCAATTAAGCACAATATATATATATATATATATATATATATATATATATATATATATATATATAAATTGTGAATGTCGGCATGCATGTCTTTATAAAACTGACGAAACCGGAAATAGGAATCTGGTGAAATGAGAGGGTACTTTTTTTTCTTCTTTTTCGTCGAATATCCGGGCTTCAAGTTGAGATAAATCAACCCATTTAAATCAACAGGAAGCGACGGCAAATTCAATTTCGGTTTATTTTTCCATTCCATATTTTAGAAAACCACGTATTTCAACATTATTTTTCGTCTGTTTTTTTTATTTGATTTTTTTTTCTTTCTGACCAGCCAATTATATCTTTATTTATTTACATAGTTTTTACTATCTCGTAGCCGCATTAGCAAACAGAACGATACACACACACACACACACACACACACACACACATATATATATATATATATATATATATATATATATATAATTTAATATACCAAACTTGTTGGTAAATCCTCGCGGTAAGAAAAAACCCAGCAAATAGTTTGATTGTAAAAATATACTACCAAACATCAACCGGGAAGACCAAGATAATCGTACCAACAAAAAATAATCTATTAGTACAATATTTTGGCCAAAATAAAAAAACAATTTATATGCATATATATAAGATATATATATTCATACAAACCCGCCAGCAGACTAAAGCTATAAGTAAAAAGTGCTCAATACCTAAGTAGAGCAAATAATAAAGATAAATCTAATGAGTCAGACAAACCTAATTTTTTATCTTTATATATATATCTTTATGGGAGTGAATATGGAAATTAAATATATAAAGAAAATTTTGAAAAAACAAGTGTTCCGAAAATGGGATGAATTTAATTATCGATGTTTAAACATTTCGGTTACATTGAACCTTCATCAGGATGTATCTTGGGGTGAAGAAAATGATGGATGTTTTTATATGTGACAGGAGATGAAAATCTTTTTAGTTATGTAACTGTATTTGATCAGCGTTTTATTTTTGAAAGTCAAATCGCGATCCACACATGCGAAGATGCCATGAAGCGTGACGCGTGACGCAACTCGAAGAAATGCAAAGACGAGAAAAGTATTAATGGACTGATTATTTTTAAGAGAACAACGGGAACAAAGTGGGAATGATAATTAAATAAATAATTAAATGAAGCCTAGTATTTAGTAATTATTTAACACTATTTTATCTAGAAACGGAGATATATTAAAGAATCATTGTTGATTATTAAGGGAACAAATTCGCTTTTGCCCTCGCTTAATAATCGACATGGTTTCAATAATATATCTCAGTTTTTAGCTAAAATAGTGTTACATAATTACAAAATACCAGGCTTCATTTAATTATTTATTTAGTTATCATTCCCACTTTGTTCCCTTAATAATCAACAATGATTCTTTAATATATCTATATCTATATCTATCTATCTATCTATATATATATATATGTGTTTGATAGGATTGTTTTGCCGGCAGAGAGGGGGATTTTTAATTTCATATATATGTAGAGTCAGATTTTAGCCCTGAAGAGCTTTATTGCGAAACTAATTGTAGGTTCGTCTGACTCAGTAGATTATCTTTATTACTTGGCTCTACTTAGGTATCGAGCACTTTTTACAAATTAGCTTCTCCTAGCGGTTATATGAATATATATATATCTTATATACATATATATACATATAAATTGTTTTTTCTTTTGGCCAAATACTATACCAATAGATTATTTTTTGTTGGTACGAATATCTTGGTCTTTTCTTTTTTTCAAAAAATTTTTTTCTTCCTGGTTGATGTTTGGTAGTATATTTTTACAATCAACTCTCTGCCGGGTTTTTTCTCTCCACAAGGATCTACCAACACGCTTGGTATATTAAATATATATATATATATATATATATATATATATATAGATAGATAGATAGATAGATAGATATCATTAAGAAACCCATCTCCTTGCCGTTAGATATTCTAGGGGAAATTCAACTCATTTTTCCCGTTCATTCATCTCATTCTTTGGGCCTTTTAGTCGTTTTAGAAAATTTTTTGAGCCTTTTGGTCATTTTAGAAAATTTTTCATTTAGTTGATGTTTTTAAAATTTTATTTTGTGGAATTTTAACAATTCACCAAAATAAAAATTTAAAAAACATCAACTATATGAAAAATTCAGCTTTGCTTCGGCACATCGACTTTCCCTATTTCTCCTTTGTGAAGCTTATTTTCAACAATTCTCAAAGATTTTCTCCGGACGAAAAGTTGCTTAAAAGATCTCTCACGATCGAAATATTTTGATATTTGAAGACTTCCACTATTATTATTATTATTATTATTATTATTATTATTATTATTATTATTATTATTATTATACTAAAGCTAAGTGGATCAATGTTTGTCTCCTAAAGTCTTTTTTACTGTTTAGTTTATTGACAAGAAAGTAATACTAAGTTATTCCTTACTTTTATGATTCATTTTAATTGCTTCAGATTAGTCATAATTTTTAATTAAGTCAAAAACTGACCCATCTCTTACTTTCCATTCTGCATGTCACTTTCTCCCTTTCTATGTATATCTTGATTACCTCCTCGTTATATATGTTAGGTTCTCAGTGAGGAGAGAGAGAGAGAGAGAGAGAGAGAGAGAGAGAGAGAGAGAGAGAGAGAGAGAGAGAGAGAGAGAGATTGGAGAGAGATTGGAGAGTTTGAAAAAGATTTGATAATACACACACACACACACACACACACACATATATATATATATATATATATAATTTTGGTACCAACCAAAAACCGCCAGGAAACTAAAAGCTAATAAGTAAAAAGTGCTCAATACCTAAGTAGAACCAATAATAAAGATAAACCTAATGAGTCAGATAAACCCACTAAACTTTCGCCGTTTTTTATTATATATATATATATATATATATATATATATATATATATTATTATATATTGGTAATCTTTTTATGATTGGAAAATTGGAAAAAGTACAAAAAATCTCGATACTGTTTTTACACACATTGTATATATATATATATATATATATATATATATATTTGTTGTGGTTGAACCTTTTAATATGTGACACGCACACGTGCAAACCCACTCACACATACACATATATATATATGTATATGTATATTGTGTCTATATTCTCTCTGGTTTTTCTTCTCCTTTCCCCCCTCTCTCTATTTATGTGTTTGGGAGTGTATATTCTTTGTTGAAGATTATAGACACTCATAAGCCTATTATGATTTTCCATAAGCTTTCAGATTTGTTTGTCTAAATGATATAAAACACTGTCAAAAGTTAATGTCCCTAAATAAATAAGTTTCCTGAATTTTGGGTCACCATCGAATGACACTTGTACCCGGCGAGGGTTAACAGAGTAGCCTACCCTGGTGGATTGAATAAAGGGTTCGGTTCGAAGTTTCGTGAAGTCTATCGAATGCTCACGAGATCGACAAGAATATCCCGAGTTCGAAGAGAATGTTCCCTAATTCGAGAAGTTTCCCGAGTTCGTCAGTCCGAGAAATCCAAATAATACAAATCGTTCTTTGCTTCTTTTCTTTTTTCTTTTTCTATATACTAGCAAGAATATACGCCTTCCGTCGGACGTAAGTATTTAAATTTTAATGTAGTGAAATATATTAAATTAGAAAGATTAACGAAATCAAATAAGAACGCATATAAAAAGATTTTCTATATAAAATCATTCATAGGATTGATTTTAATAGTGGGAGAATAAAATAATAACATTAGAAATCAATAACCCCAAGTAATTATCCATTAAACCCGGTTTTGTTAAAACCAGTATGCAAATTAACCACACCATATATTATGTAAACCTTTACTTCTTAATGATATATAAGACATGTTCCAGGATTTTAAATGCACTGATAACATGGGCCTTTCGGTTCCCCCAGGCAACACCTATCCCCCTTGATTTAAAGGGGCAGGGCTGTTAGCTTAAAAACTATTGCGAAATAATTCAATATGTAAAAAAAAAAAAAAAATCTTCATTTAACTTTCTCATACACTTTTCCTTTCTTTCAATCTTTTCATTATGTTCGATTGAAACAGATTAGCGGTATCGCTTCCGCATGCTCACTTTCTTTCTTAATTTTTTTCTATGTAGCATGTACTTTTCTTGTCTTTTTATGATAAAAACGTAATGGTCCATTATTTAGCTGAGGTGACAACACTCATAAGAAATAAGAATTCGGCGAATAAGCAACACTAGATAATGAGATAATTTCATCTTGGACGATTTGAATGATCTGATTTTTAACCAGAGGGTGTTGTAAGATTATAACGGTCGGAAGATTAAGGAACAAGCGTATTAATATATAGAGGGTGTGGGTTACTTTGCATACTGGTTTTAACAAAACCGTGTTTAATCAATAATTACTTGGTATTATTGATCTCTTATATTACTGTCTTATTCTTCAACGTATTAAAATTAGTCTTATGAATAATTTTATTAGAAACCAATTAGAATATTACTGAAATAAATGTAATCTTTTTATATACGTTCTTATTTGATTTCGTTAATGTTTCTAATTTGATATATATTTCATTACATTAAAACTTAAATACTTACGCATATTTGTAACAGTACGGTTTACTATTAAAAAAAATGAAGCTGCTACGATAATCTCGTAAATTCACACTATTTGATTTCTTACTTTAGATCAGGTTTCTGTTTTCCACACCACCACACGAAACCTTCAGTACACACAGGAAGTAAAGACTATAATATTGTGTCAAGTCCTTCGTCGCCACGCACAGTAACAGAGTTAGCAGATTACGTTCAATCAATACGCATGCGAAGCCTGTGGAGAACTGCCCCGCCCATGTCCACTCGCCTGTTTTTAAAAATGTGTCACTGCCATCTTATGCAAATAAGTCTGCAGCATAAAAATGGCAGTTTGGCGAACGGCTCCCAGAGAGTAAATTGACACTCGAGTTAGCGAACGCGTTTAGCTTCGGTAAGTCACTGTTACTTCTATTGCATATTACATGCACAGGTCCAGCCATCCCATCTGGGTGAAATGGTTATCAAGCTAGTCTTGCAGATCCATTACAACTAAAAAGTGAGTTTACTTACTTTACTTACGGTTTACTAGAAAAAAATTGAAGCTGCTACGATAATCTCGTAAATTGACAATCTTTAATTTCTTACTTTAGATCAGGATTCTTTGTAGCAATATTGCATTTGGCAAGGACTACTAATGGAAGGGGGGGGAGGAAGAAATAAATAAATAAGAGATGATAAAGGTTTAAAAAATAGTGATGAGCAAAACAGGATGAACGATGGTTTGACCGTAGCGTGACTCTGGATGGAGAATTGAGTGTCAACCGGAAGTTTCGGGTGTTGACCGGAAGTCACGTGGTGACGTGGAACAACGAAGAAAGGTATCGGTCTCTTTTTGCTTTCGGACGCCTAGGGGAACGGACGGGCCTTTGGTGCCTAGTATGGGGTCACAGTAATCAAGTAGTGTTCTCTCTCTCTCTCTCTCTGTCTTTCCTCCTCTCCGATACAGCCCACGGGACGAACCTACCCTGGAAATAAAGGCTAGCAGTTGTGACTACATATTTCTCGCGTTGTAATTTTTATCAACACCATTTTAGCACTGTGAATTTGGAGGCACGTGGACGAGACCCGCTATACAATATACACCGCCGCCGCCGCCACGTTACATATAACGTTTTAGTGCCCGGAAAAAAGGACAACGTTACACTTTTATCCACACCAACACACAAAACCTTCAGTACACACAAAAAGTAAAGACTATAACAGTCATGTCAAGTCCTTCGTCGTCAGGCATGCGAAGCCTGTAGGAGAACTGCTCCCCACACGTCCACTCCCTGTTTTTTTTAAAATATGTCCCATCTTATGCAAATACGTCTGCAGCATAAAAATGGCACTTTGGCGAACGGCTCTCAGAGAGTAGATTGACACGCGAGACAGCGAACGCGTTTAGCTCCCGGTAAGTCAAGGTCACTTCTATTACAATATTCTTTTTAGTTGCTTTGATAATCATGTTACTACGACGTGTCGTTTTTGTTCCTCGAAGATTAGGTGCATAATAGGTCGACTGTGATAATAAGGGCGTAAATCTTGAACCGAGAGTCAACCAGTTAAGTGGAAACATGTGTTATGTTCTTTCCTTTGTTTTTCTGTACGTGCTAAAGAGTTAAAAAGAAAAAAAAAGAAAAAGAAAGAATTGTTGAACTATAAATTTGAACTATGTAGAATGTTTGTTTTGATTTCCCAGTCTCAATTTGACGTTTTCGTCTCGTTAGTCAATTCAAATCTAATATCAACGAACGAGCACTTCATTACTGGACTCTTGTGAAAACGTTAAGTTCCACGTTCCGGGAATTTCCCGTCCAATTTCACGTTCAATGTCTTTCTTGCTGTCCTCATTTGCAAAATATGCAGCGGGTTGGGGGGGGATAGGGGGCTGCATTTGTATCTGACAATTACACAACAGGGAGGGAAAAAAGCAACAAAAACTGGTGAATTGGTTTGGTGTTAAGCTCAGTCGATAGAGCGTCCGACTAGGAACCACAAGGTTCCGGGTTCAATGTCAGCCCTCGCCAACTCAGCGTATAAGTATTCACAGGAATCTGTGCAGTAAAGTGAGGAGTTGATGGTCAGTGTGGTACTCCGCTTCAGACGCCAAAACAATTTCCTTGGTCTAGCGCTAGTGAAAAGGGATAGACTCCCTCGCTGTCTAGCTGTTAAGCCACTCCGACAACTTTACTTACTTACTTATTTAACGGTATATTAACCCCATAGGGGTTATTTAATGCCGAAATGGGATTTATTGTTTGGTTTAGTTTGGTGTATTTTTAACGGCATATCAACCCTTGATGGATCATTTAATGCAAACATTTTATTCCTTTTTTGGTAAGTTAGGTTATTTGTTTAACAGCATACCAACACCTTATGGGTTATTTACTGCCAGATTTTGATTCATTTGTTATGTTTTGTTTCGTTTATTTGTTTAACGGCATATCAACTCCTTATGGGTTATTTAATGCCAAAATATGATTTATTTGTTTTGTTTAGTTTGGTCGATTCGTTTAATTGCATGTCAACGTTATTTAATGCCGAAATTTTATTCATTTGTTTGGTTTGGTTTATTTTTAACGGCATACCAACACTTCATGGGTTGATTAATGCCGAAATTTGTAAATATTTGATTATAATCTTAACTATTTATATTTTCAATGTTCCATGCAATTATATTTGTAAATTTCACGTTTCTATTTGACTATTATCATATGTTTTCTCAAAGTTATATGGTGTCAAGTATTCCCATCTAATACAAATGATTTTCACGCGGCTATATGGCTTTAAGTGTTCCTCTCTGGGACTTTGAGATAAAAAGGGATAACCTTATCCCAGCAAGAAGACCAGGCATAGTGCTGATTAACAAAAAAGAAAGAACTTGTCAACTGGTGGATTTTGGAGTTCCAGCAGATCACAGGGTGAAGCTGAAGGAAAATGAAAAAATGGACATATACCTAGACCTTGCCAGAGAACTGAAAAAGTCATGGAATATGAAAGTCAAAGTGATACCAATTGCAGTTGGTGCACTTGGAACAGTCCCAAAAGGATTAGAAAAGGGTTTGGAAAGTTTGGAAATCAGAGGAAGGATTGAAACCATTCAGAACACTGCACTGCTGCAATCTGCCAGAATACTCAGAAGAGTCCCGGAGACCTGAGGAGACTTGCTGTCACTCAGACTACAGTGAAAGACCATCAGCTAATACTGATGTGAAATTAATAATAAATGGAGATTCGATTTTAATGTGTCTGTAACCGAAACTACGCCACCGCTTAGGCCACTTTATCCAAAATCCTCAATACATTGAATAAAGAAATTAGGAAAATTTATTTAAACTTTTTAAAAACAATTTCTTTCAGAATGAATTTTCTTCTGAAGATGACCTAAGGTTGAAACAAGGTGAGAACAATTAGAAAATATATAAAATGATAAGAAATATTCTTTGTCTTATCAGTTTTTTGTTCATCTTATATATATATATATATATATATATATATATATATATATATATATGTGTGTGTGTGTGTGTGTGTGTGTGTGTGTGTATGTGTTTGTGTAAATCATCCACAGACACAGTATTTCAATGTTTCGCATCTCATCAGTGTGGCTAAACACAGCAACTAACTCCGACCAGAAAGCGAAAACCGACTGACTTTACATCTGCCTGATCCATTAGCCATTAAGAAGCATTGTTTGAACTGTTTTAAATACATACATCTGTGTATATACTTTACGATCACCAGAGAGATCAAATCTGTAAACAGATGATCATTGCGTTATGCTGGCGATGAAAGTTTATTAAAGTCACCCCTAAAGAGCTCTACCGGGTTACGGGAGCATATAATAAGTCATCGCAGACACCACATATATATATATATATATATATATATATTATTGGATCCTTTCCGTCCACTAAGGACGATGATGTAATATCCAAAATAAAATAAAAGTTTTTATCTGCATCTGCGCAAGTGAATCTGCAGGCCAATTCTTGAGTGACAGTCTTTGGTACACTAAATGCACACAAACTGTGATACTTTCTGTGGCTGCTGGCTTTTCTCTCTCTTTCTGGCTCTCTTTTCTGTCATGGCTACTCTTCTCTCTGTCTCACTCCTCTCCCGTGTTTGTGTCAATATGGCATATTCTCATAGCTCTCCTGTAGACATCTTTAAATCGTAGGCGTGGTCTACCGACCGATCGGGAGCCTTTTACTAATTCACCGTACAAAAGATCTTTTGGGATGAGTCCATTTTCCATTCTCCTGACATGTCCAAGCCAACGAAGCCGCCTCTCACAGAGAATGGAGAACATGCTGTTCATGTCGGCGCAATCCAGCACGACTGTGTTGGGCACTTTATCCTGCCAACGAACGTGTAGAATACGTCGTAGACAACGGAGATGGAAACTATTGAGTTTCCTTTCGTGGCCTGTATATGATGTCTACGCTACTGTAGAGGAGTGTACTGAGGACACACGCTTTGTAGACACGCATCTTTGTTTTCTTGTTGAGACTGGCATTATTCCAGACTCTCTCGCTCAATTTGGCCATGACTGCTGCTGCTTTGGCTATTCTGCTGTTGACTTCAGAATCAAAGGAGACAGAGTTTGAGATAGTGGACCCGAGGTACTTGAAACTCTCCACGGATTCAAGGTTTCATCCATCAGTATTGATGTTTAGATGAGAGTCTACGTTTGGTGTCATGACT
Organism: Doryteuthis pealeii; assembly: GCA_023376005.1. Classification (NCBI taxonomy): domain Eukaryota; kingdom Metazoa; phylum Mollusca; class Cephalopoda; order Myopsida; family Loliginidae; genus Doryteuthis; species Doryteuthis pealeii. The sequence continues at coordinate 14,245,534 of CM042156.1, forward strand.
TTGGTCTTACTTTTATTCATGGAAAGTCCGAACTCTTTTACAAGCATGTGTGAGGTGACTTACAAGCTGTTGCAGGCCTTCTTCAATGTGTGACGTCAAGGCTGCGTCGTCAGCAAATAGCATTTCACGAATGAGGACCTTATTGACTTTAGCCTTGGCACGAAGACGTGGAATATTGAATAACTTTCCGTCAGCTCTTGTGTGTATGTACATTCCTTCGCTGCAGTCCCTGTAGGCATATTGGAGAAGCATAGAGAAAAAGATTCCGAACAGTATCAATCATGGGACGCAACACAAGATCCAATTTTAAGTGGGATTTATTTTCCTTATACTAGACCTCTTGCTATACCAAGGTTAAAGAGCCCAGTATACATTACTATTTTATTTATATCTGGAGGGAGAATAGTTGAATGTATATATTTACCAACTCCTCCGCACGAGCAGTATGCGACACAAGGTCAATTACTTAAGCGCAGTTCAACAGGTTTGAATTCAGAGTTTTCCTTCTCGTAGACCGGTTGCCTAACCAAGGTTAGGGAGCCCAGTCTACCCTACTATTTACCCATAGCTGGAGGGAGAGTAGGATTCATACCTTTCCCAAGGGTATTATCGCTAAGTGAAATGCAATTAGCACGTCCAGGATTTGAACTCGGGGCGACGGTCCATTTTCCATGACTTTAACCATTACACCACGCGCTTCCTAGTTGAATGGATACCTTTACGAGTTTAAATCCTGGTAAAAGTGTTTGCATTTCATATAGCGCTAATATCCTTGGGAAAGGTACGCAGGTATGCATCCTACTACTCTCTTCCTGGTATTGAGTAAAAATTGGGCAGACTGGGCTCTTTGACCTTAGCTAAGTAACGAGTCTAGAAGAATAAAACTCTGAAACCCGTTAAACTCCGCTTAAGAAATTGACCTTGTATCACATCCTGCTTGTGCCGAGAGGTTGGCATATATATATATATATATATATATATGTGTGTGTGTGTGTGTAGGTGTTATCAATTTAACCCCTTTGATCATTATCTTGATTTTCCTCAACTTATATCACTATTTTGCGCTCATCTTTTATCATCTCCATCTAACCCCATCCATCCCTTACGCCCCCCACCTCCCGAAAAAAACGAATACCCTTTCCGCACCCGTCCGCCTTCTTCCCCCCCCTCTGTACTTGACCACCCTCTGAAGAACTCCGACGAAATTTGACTAATGAATCAAAGATGCACTCGCCACACCCGGCAATAAACAATAAATCTCATCTTTTAGTGCCGAAGGGCAATTCCTGTCCTCATCTCAGCCAATCAGAATAATGTTCGCACCTACACACAAAACCAAATGGACGCAGATTTTTACCTACACAACCCCCCACCCCCATCCACCAAAGACGCACAAGCGCGCATCCATCTTCGGGCTAATTGACGCTGTTCGATACCATCTATGATGGGGTCTGCCTCTCCTAACATGACTTGTTAGAGGTTACCTTAGTCCATCACAGGTCTACACAGAGACATCAATTAGTTCATAGACTAATGAGGTAAGAAACGGATGTGTTTTATGCAACAACTTGCTTTTCAAAATAATCCATCTTCTCTTAATTCAGAGGTTACAAGGTAAGAGGGAAAAAAGGTAAGATACATCTGCTAAAAAATAAGATGAGGATTTGGTAATAGGCGATAGGCTGCAGATTTATTGATATCTTATCATATATATATATATATATATATATATATATATATATATATATATATATGTGAATAAAGAGGCCTTAAATAACATGGGTATCGTGATTATGGACCATTTCCACCCGTGAATATCTGGGGCCCACAGAACATCGTCAGACAACGTATATCTTTTATTTAGACAAGCACATGGCCAAATTAATTTTACATTTTACATGTAAAATGTAATTTGGTCATAAAAGATATACGTGGTCTGACGAAGCTCTGTGGGACCCAGATACCCACGAGTGAAAATGGTCCATAATCCCTATACCCATGGTATTTAATGCCTCTTTATTCACAAATAAATTTGCTCTGTTTATAATAATTAAACATTGAGCTCTCACACGTAACTGAACTCTACAACAATCTACTGGTAGAGAATAGGACCAGCCTAGAATCACCTTGTACCAAGACACTTGGTACACAACAAAGAATAAGAGTATATATATATATATATATATATATATATATATATATATATATATATATATATCGTAAAGGCATTCCTATAAAAAATAACCTTTCTTAATCCCCCCATATATATATATATATATACTAATCCTATTAGTAAACACTTACGGTAAGAAAAAAAGGTAAATAATTTGTCAGTAAGAATATACTACAAAACTTCACCTGAGGAAAAAAAAAAAAAGGAAAAGACCATGAGAGTCGGACCAACTGAAAATAATCGATTAACACTAGAACTTGGAAAAAGAAAATACATAATATATATATATATATATATATATATATATATATATATATATATATATATATATATATATATATATATATATATATATATATATATACCTGCCAGTCTAAAGCTAGAATATAAAGAGTGCTTGATACCTAAGTAGAACAAAGTAATGTTATCCTAATGAGTCAGATATACCTACTAATAGTTTCGCTTAGTAGCTCATCAGGGCAAGAATCAAATTCTTGCCATGATGAGCTACTAAGTGAAACTATCAATAGGTATATCTGACTAATTTGGATTAACACACACACATACACACACACACACACACACACATATATATATATATATATATATATATATATATGAAAAATGTGACTTACCGGTGAAAATGGTCACAATGCTTAATTGATGCAAGTTTCACAATGATAAGACAGCGATATAACAAATATAAAGTGCTCAAAAAGAAAGAAAAAAGTTAAGTGCATATTAACAAAATCTTATATTCCACCACACTAAATAATTATAATAATCTATTATTATTTATTAACAATAAGGCCATTTAAATGGAAAAATACACCCGTATATATATATATATATATATTATATATATATATATATATATATATATATATATCCTTTTAATTTTTAATAAAATAAAATAAACTTTATGTATATATCAGCAAAATCACATTTAGTTACACCAAACACTATAATCATATAGATAATCCTTATAATTCTTATAAATTATTAAACCAATAATATAAAGAATATTTCTCATAATGCTTATATTTTGATCCTTTCGAAGAATATCACTTCCGCTCATTCTCAAATTTTAAACTCAGCGTTCCTTGACTGCGAGTCTGTCACTAACCGTAAATGCCAAAAAATACACACGTACAATCGGCTGTAATTAATCAATATCTTGATTAATTCAGTGGATTTAACCCTGAAGATCCTTATGGTGAAACTCGAGTAGGTTATTACTATGTACCATTATAATGATAATAATAATAATAATAATATATATATATATATATATATATATATATATATATATATATATATTGAAAGAATGAATAAAGGAAAGAAAGTATAGAATGGATAATATAGAATATCTTAATCAATATTACTTACACGTGTTTCGGTCAGGAGTTTATCCATGTGTACATTATTCAAACTATTATTATTTTTAAATTATCAAAATTTTCTTTTGATCATTTAAAAATAATAATAATTTGAATAATGTACACATGGATAAACTACTGACCGAAACACGTGTAAGTAATATTGATTAAGATATTCTATATTATCCATTCATACATATTACTTACACGTGTTTCGGTCATGAGTTTATCCATGTGTACATTATTCAAACTATTATTATTTTTAAATTATCAAAATTTTCTTTTGATTATTTAAAAATAATAATAGTTTGAATAATTTACACATGGATAAACTATTGACCGAAACACGTGTAAGTAATATTGATTAAAATATCCTATATTATACATTCTATACTTTCTTTCCTTTATTCATTCTTTCAACATACCGTCGGATTCACTTCCAATTTCATTTTACACACACCACACACACACACACACACACACACACACACACATATATATATATATATATATATATATATATATATATATATAAATGGTTATTGAGAAATGTTAAAACATTTTACGGAAGTGCATTTATGATATAATTTCAAAAGACTCCAAATGTTAACCATACCTGTCAACATATTTCTGGAATTTTATCCAGGTGGTTTTCATAATCTATGTTCTCCTTTCTAACGCTGTTCCCACTGGTGGAATTTCTCAGGAATCTGATAGCACAGATTATAAACAGGAGGAGAATGTTTGAAATTATACCAGAAAGATAACGCATATGCAAGTTAACATTTTTTTAAATCCCCCATTTTATCTTTCACTCTCCCTTTTATATATACGAGAGTGAGTCGAAAAGTAATGCCATTTTGGTTAGGACAGGTAGAATTACCAACACTAGAACATGTATCATACATCAAAATGAAGCTGGTCCTCTGTGGATCACATCCCTACTTATCCATATAGGTGAGTTAAAAAATAATGCCAGTTTTTAAGGACAGGTATAATTACCAACACAGCAACATGTATCATAGATCAAAATAAAGCTGGTCCTCAGTGGATCACATCCCTACATCTCCACATTGGTGTGTAAAAAAGTAATGCAATCTTGTTTAGGACAGGTATAATTACCAACACAGGAACATGTATCATAGATCAAAATGAAGCTGGTCCTCTGTGGATCACATCCCTACATCTCCACATTGGTGTGTAAAAAAGTAATGCAATCTTGTTTAGGACAGGTATAATTACCAACACAGGAACATGTATCATACATCAAAATAAAGCTGGTCCTCCATGGATCACATCCCTACATCTCCACATAGGTGAGTCAAAATGTAATACCCTTTTGTTTAGGACAGGTATAATTAACAACACAGGAACATGTATCATACATCAAAATGAAGCTGGTCCTCTGTGGATCACATCCCCACTTATCCATATATGTGAGTTAAAAAGTAATGCCAGTTTTTAAAGACAGGTATAATTACCAACACAACAAAATGTATCATACATCAAAATGAAGCTGGTTCTTCGTGGATCACATCCCTACTTCTCCACATAGATGAGTCAAAAAGTAATGCCATTTTATTTAGGACAGGTATAATTACCAACACAGATATGGGCGACTGCTAAAAGATTGTTGCGTGACGATAAACTTTGTCGTCGAACTTTGCAGTTGAAGAAAGAAATTATGCGAATCAATTTCACAACCTATAGAATCTTTTACTTACACGCAAATCTTATTATAATGGAGATTGTGTGTTTTTCTGTCTGTAACCGAAACTATATTACTACTCAAGTCGCAATTTCCTTTAGTTATTGACATCACATTCTCCATGATTTTATTTTTATCTAAACCTCAATTATTAATAAAATTGTCTTACATTATTAATACTGTTAACTATGTCTACATACTGACAACATGCAATTATATTTATATATACAACAAAATAGCGCCTTACAATGTGAACGGGAAGGCTAATTTGCATATTAATATTAAAAAATCGAATTTAATAAATATGTGCTTAGTATTATTGATTTCTAACTGTTTGATTTTATTTAATGAATATAAGAAAAATCTCTTCAATGAATCTTAAATGAAATCCATTAACAAGATAAACTAACTGTCATTTTATTCTTTACTTCCTCTTATAACTAAATACTTAAATTAGAAAAAATAACAATGAAAGACGAGAGTGATGGAAGAGTAAGTTTCAGTTGTTCCATTTTTTATTATACTCCCTCTGTTTCAAATCTTTTATTATACTCCCTCTGTTTCAAATCTTTTTATCTGTATTCTTATTTAGTTTCATTAGCCTTTCTAATTTAATACAATATTTTATTACATTAAAACTTAAATACTTGCACCCGGAGGGTGCATATATTTGCTAGTATATATAATTCAGCTCAATCGCTTAAAAATTGACCTTGTGTCACATCCTCTTCGTACGTAGGGGTTGGTATATAAGTATATATATAAAATATTCCGTGCAAATAATTTTTGTAATCAGGGTCGGGTGAGTTCAGTAACCAATAAAATCTCGTAGCTCTAACGCGTTCAGTCAGAATCTTTTATACGTAAATATAAGGGACTTGTTTAGCTCATTCACTTAAAATTGACCTTGTGTCACATCCTATTCGTACGGGGGGCGGGGTATATAAAAAATATTCCTTGCAAATAATTTTGTAATCAGGGTCTGATGTGTTTAGTAACCAATAAAATCTCGTAGCTCTAACACATTCGGTCAGAATCTTTTACTTATACGTAAATATATATTTACCAACCCCTCCGCACGAGCAAGATGCGACACAAGGTCAATTTCTTAAGCGGAGTTCAACAGGTTTGAATTCAGACATTTCCTTCTCCTAGACCGGTTGCCTAACCAAGGTTAAAGAGCCTAGTCTGCCCTACTATTTACCCATAGCTGAAGAGAGAGAGAGAGAGAGAGAGAGAGAGAGAGAGAGAGAGAGAGAGAGAGAGAGAGAGAGAGAGAGAGTAGGATTCATACCTTTCCCAATGATATTAGCGCTAAGTGAAATGCAATTACCGCGTCCATATGTCTTATACGTAAATATAAGGGGCCTGTTTAGCTCATTCACTTAAAATTGACCTTGTGTCACATCCTATTCGTACGGAGGGGTTGGTATATAAGTATATATATAAAATATTCCGTGCAAATAATTTTTGTAATCAGAGTCGAATGAGTTCAGTGAGCAATAAAATCTCTTAGATTTAACGGGTTCGGTCAGAATCTTTTACTTATACGTAAATATAAGGGGCCTGTTTAGCTCATTCACTTAAAATTGACCTTGTGTCACATCCTATTCGTACGTAGGGGTTGGTATATATGCATATATAAGATATTCCGTGCAAATAATTTTTGTAATCAGGGTCGGATAAGTTCAGTGACCAATAAAATCTCTTAGATTTAACGGGTTCAATTTCGATTCCGGTAAAGTTGTTTTCTTCCCTTTTTTTTTTGTTGTTTTTCAGTCGAAATACAAGTGAACTTAATCAGAAAATGGCGGCGGCAATGGCGGTTATTTTTCGCGCCGTTCAGTCGATGGTAAATCTAATTTCTCTCGATCAAGACGCGGCTAAGATTGAAATTAACAAGAATAGTTTCTGGGAAAACTTAAGGAGATCGGCTATTTTGAGATGGAAAGAATTTAACCAATTACTCTGGCGAAATGAATGTAAATAGATCTCTCACGTCACGCACCCATAAACACACGCACACACACACATACATACATACATACATACACACACAAAAAATAGGCGTGCATACGATTATACAAAGACACTCAGGTAGACACACCCGAATATGCACACAAATATATATTCAATTTATTGTATTGATAAATGTCTGTTAGTGTGTCTTTATCTCTCTCTCTCTCCCTTTCCCTCTCTCTTATATATATATATATATATATATATATATATATATATATATATATATATATGTCAGTGTGTTTACTCACATAGTATATATATATATATATATATATATATATATATATATATATATATATATTATGAATTCCACACTTACTAAACATCATGACCAAATTCCCCGGTAAGTCAACTTTTCCATTTATAAATAAATAAATAAATAAATAATATATATATATATATATATATATATATATATATATATATATATATATATTATAATATATATCGGTGTGTTTATATACTTTGCATCTGTGTTCGTCATCAATCTATCTATCAATCTATCTATTTTAATTCAACAATAATGATTATCTATCCATATATCTATCTATTTTAACACAATAATAACTATTATATTTGTATGTATGTATGTATGTATCTATCTATATATATATCTATTAATCTATCTAACCCTATTCATACCTTTACAATTTGTTTATATCTATCTATCATTTATAAACCCCTCCAGAAGTGTTCATTGTTATTGTGACCAAATTTAAAATAAGCCCCGATCAAATGTGCATCCAAACGCCAATTTGTAAAGTAGATTTTCCAACTAATGACCACAAACAAAATAGGAATGTATTTTTTATTATTCATTAAAAAAAATAGATTTATTTCTCTTGAACTAAAAATCTGACATACAAAAATATATGAACCCCACTCTGTATTGGCCAAGTCAAGTAGGTCATGAATTTAGGTAAAACATTCATCCTTATCTATTCAATTTACTGAGGACAGTGATGAGTATACAACACCTGTCAACTTAGTCAACACCAATCGTTATGTGTGCCAGATATGTCCTAAGATATAAAAGACTTTGGCAGGTTTGAAAAGTCATGAACGAGCCCACAAACGGACAATGAAGGAAGGAAGGAGTGGCAGTCGCCTGACAAGGTGTTGCGATCAATATAATATATAAGTATTTACCTACCTAAAGGATAGTGATGTATTTACCTTTCTAAAGGACAATGATGATTATGCAACACCTGTCGACTCAGTCAACACCAATCGTTATTTGTACCAGATATGTTCTAAGATATGCAAGACTTTGGCAGGATAGAAAAGCCATGAACGAGTCCACAAACGGACAATGACAATGAAGAAAGGAGTGGCAGTCGCCTCACAAGACATTCCGATCAATATAATATATATGTATTTACCTATCTAAATCTATTCATACCTTCACAATTTGTTTATATCTATCTATCATTTATGAACCCCTCTAGAAATGTTTATTGTTATTGTGACCAAATTTAAAATAATCCCCAATTAAATGTGCATCCAAACACCAATTCGTAAAGTGGACTCTGCAACTAATGACCACAAACAAACACAGGAATGTATTTTTATTATTTATTTAAAGAAATAGATTTATTTCACTAAAACTGAAAATTTGATATGTGAAAAAGTATGTAAACCCTTTTAGTTTGTACCTTGTGGAACAGATTCTGGGAATCAAGTTAAACCGCATCTAAAAGTGAGGTTCCAATTTTGGAGGTCTGGGGAGTGTGGAGTACCCCTTTACCACTGTTATTCCAGGTCCACTCTAACCTGGAGTGGTAGTACCTGTTAGGGTCCCATCTATGAGTTAAATAGAAAAAAATGAGTTTAAAAAATGTGTTATAAAAAAATTCTGAATACCCATCAGGAATTATCAAAACTGCATAAAATAACCCAACAAGGGTTGACATGCCATAAAATCCAAAGAACCAAACAGCCCAACAACATTGTGGAACCTTCTTTTGCAGCGATTTCTTCAGCCAAACATCTTCTGTAGCCACTGATCTGTCTCTCAAATTTACTTATATATAAATCAGCCGATATTAATTTAACTAAATGCTGACGTATGCATAACAAAAAGATTATAAAACAGACCAGCAGTTGAAAGATTTAGTTGGAGAGAGAACACGTGTCCGGAGACAGGACAAACGTTTACATCAGGTCAGTCTCTTTTTTGTTTCATTTTTCTCTCTCCTTCTTAACTCGACACAAGCTCACTCACATATTTTTTTATTTTACAAAACTGCTTGAATTTTGACACATACATTTTGAGATCAAAACAAACACTAGCAGTCGAACCTCGAACACACAATTACCTACAGCCATATACTGTTCTCAACACCGCTTAAAGAACATTAACTATTCAAATTGTATATATTGTATTTTATATACAATATATAAAGTTTATTCTTATATCTACATCGTTTTTTCTTTTGATTTCTGCGGAAACCACCGTAGTCTCGTGTGTAGAAATTGTTGACATTCGAATTTTCATCTTCTAATCAAAATTTCGAACACAAGGCCCCCACATAAGCAACAGCGTATGTGTAGATATAGCATTTTTAGAGTTGCCGAAATCTTATCGTATTCTGTATTATGATGTCGTCGCTTCTTGGTATCTGCTGCGATCTTTCGTGCAAGTTTTTTTTTAGTTTTTTACTCTCTCTCAACCTCGGTCAATACACCTGGCAAGTCCCCAACACGACATCCAGTGTCTGCACATAGATGTAGTATGCATGATTTTGTTGTTCGGCCACCAACATTAATAAAAAATGATTAAATCATAAGGCAAATCAATAAAGAATAAAACATAATAAGAAATCAAGTAAAATAAAAAAATGCTAACAAGAATAATAATATAATTATAAATAACTTATTGTTACGTAATGGGCGTGAAGTGGAGCCTTGAGATGACCTGATGTGTGAATCAGAACGGAAAAGTTTAAGTGATGATTTGGCATTGACACATGGCGTTGTTTGATTGGATAAGCGAATGGTACATGGCGAAGGGGAGAGAGGAGATGTGAGAGGTCAGAGTGTCAATTGAGTTTGGGGAATGCGTTAACGGAGTAAGATATGGATTTCTTGCTCTCGTCAGTTGTGATTTTGGGGGAAATAAAATACTAATGTGTACAAAGAAGCCACCTTGTGTCATTGCTAAAAACTCCAAATTGGAACAAGGAGAGATAACCATCGCGCCAAGCTGGCGTCCAGTCTCCATGTGATTATAGAACTGCCAACAACTGAACAGCTGCCCAACAACCAGAATTCCAGTCTCCTCCGATGTAGTACCGGTACAGAGATAAGTATATTGAATATTTCATTATCCACACATCGTTCACTCTGTAAGAGCAGTCTCCCTTGTCTGAGGGTTTAGGGTAATCTCCTGCGTAAGTAGACCCTTTACTGGTCACGTGACGCAGGAACCCAAGAAGAGAACACTCTTTGGTCGAAGCTACTGAACAAGTTGAAGTATTCTGCATTGGGTACTTTTACTTTAAATAACCTAATGCTTTAATAAGAGCCAGTGTTAACATTCTGTGAACCTCTTATAACTCCATTAGAAGGAGGAGCCGTAACGTTAAGTAACGTGGACACATCATCTCTCCATCCGAAAATGAGTGCAAGACGTAACGAACAGTTGACACGCCATCATCTCAGCCATTCCGACAAAGAGAGGGTGAAGTAAACAGAACGTTTAACACATCTCTCCAGTCCGACAAGGAGAGCATAGTGTTACAAATAATACAAATAATACAAATCATCAAGCTTCATCTAAAAAATAAAATATCATAGAATTGCCAGTTCAAGGAAGAATTCATTGTCGGAGAGTCTACATGTTGGAGAGGTATTAAAAACAACCTACTTTATTGAGGACTCGTATTTATCAAAGAACCACTTGTCCCTTACAAATCGATCACGATTTTTTTATTTCTGACGAATAAACAAGTGTTCATTGATTTTTGGTTAGACTGTTTAAAGAGCTCAGCCTGTCCTACTATTTACCCATAGCTGGAGGGAGAAGGTAAATCATTATACCACACGTCTCCATAAAACTAATATAAAACTTAACTCAAACCCTAACCCTAACCTTTGGTTGCGATGCTGTTATAACTTGGATATGTCTCCCTTCAAATTCCAATTCCGGAGCGTACATATATATACTAGTATACATTAAAAAAAACAGTCACGTCGTGGCAATTATATTGAGTAGGTATTTACCCAACCCTTTTGTTTGTTGGTTGGTTGGATTTTATGGCATGTCAACCTTTGTTGGGTTATTTTATGTTGACGACGCTTTCTTTTTCTTTTTTGATTGGTATTCATTATCTTTATACACACATTTTCAGACTCAATTTTTTCCTGGACTCAGTTTTTCTATTCAACCCAGAGATGGGACCCTAACATGTATTACCACTCCGGGATAGAGTGAACCTGGGAGTAATGGTTATGAAGGGGTACTTTATATTTTCCAGAGCTCAAGAATAGGAACTTCAACATCAAACTTTAACGTCATACTCAGAACACTATACTTTGGCCCTATCTTGGGCTAAACGGGCGGTCGGAGAGGCCCCCTCCGATCAATCGGCTGGTCACGTCAAGCCCTAGCACCTATATGATTTTCCCAACCATATTGCCTTTATGGCAAGCCCCAACCCTTTTTTTTATCATATGGGTGCTAGAAGGCAGTGGCTGCGGGTCTACATGTCCTGGGAATGACGTTAAACTCTATCTGATAGTGAGGTTCCAGTTTTGGAGGTTTGGGTAATATGGAACACCCCTTCATCACCATTGCTCCCTGGTCCACTCTGACCCTGAGTGGTAGTACCTGTTAGGGCCCCATCTATGGTTTAAATAAAAAAATTGTATTATCCATTAAGAATTGATTTATTTCAAAACTTTATTGGCATTAAATGACCCACTGAGGTTGATATGCCGTAAAACAAAACAAACCAAACCAAAAAAAAAAAAAAAAATCAGAACACTATGACCCTCAGTCACCGCCTTTTAGCACATATGATAAAAAGGGTTGGGTCTTGTCATAAGGGCAATAGGGTCTGGAAAATCAGAGTCCATTGTCGGAGAGCCTAGATGCTGGATATGTATTAAAAACAACCCGCTTTATGGCGGGCTTTGTATCTATCGAAAAAGCACTTCTCACTTGGAAATCGATCAGGCTTTTTATTTCTGACGAATAAACAAGGATTCATTGATTTCTCTAACTGTTTTTGGACCACCTAGTTGCACAGGATTGTTGATAAAATAATCTAACGTTAGATGTCGTTTTTTATGATTTGTCCGATAGAGGGCGCAGTGTCTTTGAAGTTTGTTCAAGCTTTTATTGCTTGTGAAATCGGTCAATTGCAATGATTCGTTTTTATTCTGGACTTTTCAGACCATGGGAAAATAGGAAAAAATCAGAGAAACGGTGACTCCCAAACACACACACACACACACACACACACACACACACACATATATATATATATATATATATATATATATATATATATTGTTGGCGTACTTCTGTCTACGAGAGACGATGGAGTAATGTCCAAATGTTTATTTGAACTACGTAGCCTGGGCAGGTTCATATGGACGATGAGTTGTTGCCCAAGCAGCAAATCCCCCTATCCACACTGCCGCTGTGATCCAAAGGAAAGGTAAGGAACCAATGCAGTTTGACGGCAGTAGTCTCGCAGGAGTTGCTATAGCGCATTGGATTTCAGCATCACTCCACCTTATTTAATGCGAAATATATATGAAGAAAAAATGGAAGTGAATCCGACAGTATGTAATATTGGAAAAAATGAAAAAACACAAGTTTCATAATCGAATGATGTTTATTACGCACACGCTGCAGTGTTTCGGTCTGTTTAGATAGACCTTAATCAGGGCTTTCGTTGGTTTAAGGAAAAAATAAATTATTACTGAAAACAAAAAGTCTGCGAACCTCTGTTTTAGGTGTGTTGGGCTGCTTTTTGTTGATCTTCAAATGTGAGGAAGAAAAGTTCTATTTAAAATTTTTGACAAACATCAGTGCCTATACTTTATCTCTCTCTCTCTCTCTCTCTATCTATCTCTCTCTCTCTCTTTCTCTCTCTCTCTCTCTCTCTCTCTCTCTCTCTCTCTCTATATATATATATATATATATATATATATATAACTATATTTTGACAGTATTTTTTCTATTAAACCTTTTTTGTTGAACTCAACGGACAATTCTTGTCTGACGAGTTTTTATTCTATCCTTCCTGTCTGGTCATTTTTTAAAATAATTACTGTTTGTTTAAAAGAAATGTGTGAGACCCTCCTCCTACTAATTCCTACTGTTACTGTTTGTTTCAAAAGAAACAATGGAAACATCGCAGCAGTTCCACGCCTGATGATGACACTAAGTTGTGCAAAAAGTGCTATATATATATATATATATCTTCTTATTATAATGGAGATTGTGTGTTTTTCTGTCTGTAACCGAAACTATATTCCTACTCAAGTTACAATTCTCTTAGTTATTGACATCACATTCTCCATGATTTTATTTTTATCTAAACCTCAATTATTAATAAAATTGTCTTACATTATTAATACTGTTAACTATGTCTCCATACTGACAACATGCAATTATATTTATATATACAACAAAATAGCGGTTTACAGTGTGAACGGGAAGGCTAATTTGCATATTAATATAAAAAAATCGAATTTAATAAATATGTGCTTAGTATTATTGATTTCTAACTGTTTGGTTTTATTTTAATGAATATAAGCAAAAATCTCTGCAATGAATCTTAAATGAAATCCATTAACAAGTTAAAATAACTGTCATTTTATTCTTTACTTCCTCTTTTAACTAAATACTTAAATTAGAAAAAAATAACAATGAAAGACGAGAGTGATGGAAGAGTAAGTTTCAGTTGTTCCATTTTTTATTATACTCCCTCTGTTTCAAATCCTTTATTATACCCCCCCTCTGTTTCAAATCTTTTTATCTGTATTCTTATTTAGTTTCATTAGCCTTTCTAATTTAATACAATATTTTATTACATTAAAACTTAAATACTTGCACCCGGAGGGTGCATATATTTGCTAGTATATATATATATATATATATATAAAACATATAAAATAATATAAAACATGAAAATTCCTTTTCATGACATCTCTCCTATACCCCTCTTACCAATATACACAACACCTCTCCCCTACCTCTTACCAACACACACACACACACACACACACACACACACACACACACACACACACAACTTGAGCTTTCACTTCCTGTCGTTTATCGCTACAGAAAAAAAAAAAAAATTTATACACACACACACACACACAACCACATACCTAAAAAATTGCACAATGTTTTCCTTCAATACACACACTAACAGCGTTACATACTCACACCTTAAAATAGAATATTTGATGTCATATTTCAAAACCGTCTCCTTTTTTTTTTTTTTTCAAACTTCAGAAAGTTTTTAAACAGACTGAATAAGAAGGATTACCACTCACTTTTTCTCATCTTTCTGTGATATATAATTTCTTATCTTATGCCCTGAAGATGATCTATTTAATAGATCGAAACACTGCAGCGTCGGCCAATAAACTCACCACTTAACCCATTTAAACCTGTGTTTTTTCAATTTTCTTGATATATTACATACCGTCGGATTTATTTCCTCTCTTCACACATATATATATATATATATATATATATTTATACTTTTATAAAGTGCTCAACTACATAAATGCAGTAGTTATGTTTAAAATATTAAAATAATAATTATAAACAAGTTGGATCCCCGAACAATAAGTTGAGAGACACAACCTGTTCTTAAAAGTATGGCTCTATCCTAAAAAATGGCACAGCTGGTTAAAAAAAAACGGATGTTATAAACAAACTCCAAGCTACATTCCCTCATTTCGGAGTTTTGTGCTTTCACCCTTATCGAACGGGCAGCTGTTAACAATAGCTACAGTTGAAATTTGGTGAATAATATCAAATATTTCCGTGATACGATTCAACCAAAATAGAGAACTCAAATGTTCATATAAATAAAGTTTACACACACACACACACACACACACACACACACACACACCACACACACACACACACACACACATATATATATATATATATTTATAATTGATAATTTTGAATCATATTACCACGACCAGACAACTCGGCAAACACCATTTGCGACATCCGGAGCACTGGACAGCTGTTTCGACCTCCTTTGGTCTCATCAGCAGTGCATACCACAATCTCCGATTGGTCTGCTGATGTCGCAAATGGTGTTTGCCGAGTTGTCTGGTCGTGGTAATATGATTCAAAATTATCAATTATATATGTAATTCCTCTATCAAAATTCAATATCAAAATTCAATATATATATATATATATATATATATATATATATATATATATATATATATATATGTGTGTGTGTGTGTGTGTGTGTGTGTGTGTGTAGTGTGAAGCATGATCGATGAATGAAATAGATGAGAAATTGAGTTTGATGTTATAGCCGAGCATTTATCTATAAATGCTTGTAAAAAAGATTATTCAGATGAGTGCTTCTCCATTTTGCACAGAGCTATGTCCAAACAGCATTTAACCATCCTCGAAGCTGTTTATATTTCTTTTATTCGGCCTACTCTGTGCAAACAAACTCCAAAGCACCCCCTCTATTTATTGGGAGACACTTCCAACCCTGTTTCAACCTAGGGTTCATACATACCCCCTCCTGTTCCCCCTTTCCTTTTGTTTTATTTTCCCCCTCTGGCTCACCCCCATTTATTTCTTATAAATTTCTTATACAAAATGACTTTTATTCATCGCCGGTGTATACACTTTTCGTGTATCCCCCTTTATTTGTATTTTATTCCATAATAAAATATTATCTCCCTAATTACATATGATTCCTCCACTTTTAGTGCTATATATATAATATATATATATATATATATATATATATATATTATACATATTTATATATATATATCAATAATACTAGCAAATATATGCACCCTCCGGGTGCAAGTATTTAAGTTTTAATGTAATAGAATATCATATTAAATTAGAAAGGCTAATGAAACTGAATAAGAATGTAGATAAAAAGATTTGGAACAGATAAAAAGATTTGGAAACTAACTCTTCCATCATTTTCCGTTACTCCCGTCTTTCATTGGTAAATTTTCCTAATTTAACTGTTTAGTTAAAATAGGAAGTAAAGAATAAAATGACAGTTATTTCTTCTTGTTAAGGGATTTATTTTAAAATTTATTGATGAGATTTTTGCTCATATTCATTAAGATGAAAGCAAATAATTAGAAATCAATAATACTAAGCATATATTTATTAAAATCAAATTTTTAAGATCAATATGCAAATTAGCGTTCCCATTCATACTGTAAACCGCTATTTTGTTGTATATATAAATACAATTGCATGTTGTTAGTATGTAGATATGGTCAACAGTATAAATAATGTAAAACAATTTTATTGATAATTGAGGTTAAAATAAGGATAAATTCACGTTAATAACTAAGGGAATTGTGACTTGAGTAGTGATTTAGTTTCGGTTACAGACAGAAAAACACACAATCTCCATTATAAATATATATATATATATATATATATATATATATATATATATATATTTCTCATATACGGAGTAGAATATGAGTATATAAGTAAATATACATTTTTCAATATACTTATTTCAGCTGCTTTGCTTTTTTAAATCTGATCTTTAAATGGAGAAGGATTTCAAACCGGGATGGGCTACTAATCGGTTGTTTTTTTTTTTGTGTGTGTGTGTGTGTTTGTGGGGGGGGAGATAAAAAATAGATATATGTTTTCTCTTTTGTAACGATCACATTTTTTTTAAAGAAAATGCGGTTTTCATATATATATATATATATATATATATATATATATATATATATATATATATATATATTGATTTTTGAAAATAAAATGGTGTGAATACAGAAAATGTGGATGTGTGCGAAAAAAGAATCTTTTTTGAAAACGTAAGAGGCACTTTCGGTTTAAAAATTTATGGAGATATTCGGTGACATGTAACATTTCATGAGTTAGGTTTAAATATAGTATTTAAAATAAGTTTGAATATAAAATTTATATTAAATCGATAAATAGAAATATGATAATACTAAAACTCAGCTTTTTATTTCAAAATAAATAATAAAATTACAGTTATTTCTTCTTGTTAATGGATTTCTTTTAAGATTTATTGAAGAGATTTTTGCTCATATTCAATAAGATAAAACAAAACAATTAGAAATCAATAATACTAAGCACATATTTATTCAAATCAAATTTTTAATATCAATATGCAAATTAGCCTTCCCGTTCACAGTGTAATCCGCTATTTTGTTGTATATATAAATAATTTTGCATGTTATTAGTATGCAGCCCCCGCCCGGTTTCGACCGGGGGTCCAGTGAGCTTCGGCCGCTGGACCGGTTCTGTTACAATAATAGCGTCGATCCCAGGGGGCCATCCCCCCAGGCAACACCTGCCCCCTTGATTTAAAGGGACAGGGCTGGGTTTATTGCCCAGTGCCTGAGGTGCCCCCCTTGAGGGGGAATGCCGATGGGATCGACACAATTTTTCACCCGCCACCCAATGAGCTTCGGTTTGTGGGTGGTCCCACGTTAATAGGGACTTTGTGCCTGACCCATACAAGTGGAGTACATGGAAAATATCATGCAGATGTGGCCAACAGTTTAATAATAAGGTTTAATATGTATGAGGTATTTAAACTTATTCTAGGAAAAGTTACATGTCACCGAATATGTCGATAAACGTTCAAACCGAAAGCGAATATCAAGTATTCAAAAAATATTTTTTTTCGAACACATCCATATCTATCTATCTATCTATCTATATATATATAATATATATATGTATATATATATATATATATATATATATATATATATATATATATATATATATAATGCGACAGGTTTAAAAAAAAACAAAAAAAACTCTTGTGTCGTAAGGAAGATTTCTTCTCTGGACTTTTGGATTATATATAGAAATATATATATATATATATATATATATATATATATATATATATATATATATATATATATATATATAAAATAATAAAATTCGAAGGCAATACAATGCGTAAAAAATAAAGACAAAAAGATGTTTTATATGTCTAATCGATTTCAAAGCTAGAGCTTCATCCTCAGAGTTTATTTTCAGAAATGACGTGCTTATGTTTATATATATATATATATATATATATATATATATATATATATGCTTAATTGGAGTCGTACCTAATTTTGAAAATTAATTAATTAATAATGAATGAGGCGGGAATACCTATTTAAATGTATGGCTAAACAAATCGAGAAAAATCAATCTCTGTATGTACATTTCGGCCTATTAGGCCTCATCAGCAGAGCTATAGATCGGAAGACCGCCCTGTGCATGATTTGAAACCGAAAAAATTTCTCCCAAAAATTGTCGGCAAAAAGCCATTCCAAACAAACCGTGTTTATATATATATATATATGTATGTATAAAAGTAATTGGTAATTTGCTTGAAGCATTGTTAAGTATGTTATTGTATATTAATGCTTTGAAGCCAAAAAAAACTTAAGCACGTACATTTCTGATATTCGTCTCTGAAGATAAAGTTTCTTTGAAATCGATAAGACAAAAATAACATCTTTTTGTTTTTATTTTTTATACGCATTGTAATTGCCTTCAAATCATTAATATATTATAATATATATATATATATATATATATATATATATATATATATTGTAAAGAATTTTAACAGGCCAGAAAAACTGCACTACTGCCAATAAGGTTCACTCAAATTAACCACCATTAGCGTCGATCACAGCCTCAATCCTGCTCCTGAGCCATGGAGCAAACTGATGTTACAGTTTTCCAGAGAAGGGTCTCAATAACTACCTTAATTCTGTCGATTAATCGGGCATTTGTAGTACTGGCACGGCGATTGGTGTCTTTCTCAACATCGCCTCATACATAATAATCCATGGGGTTAAGATCTCGTGAATTTGGAGGCCAAACATTGGGACTGGTGTAATCGTAAAAATTCGCCGCAACCATTTTTGACATTTCCCAGAGGTGTGGCAGGGGTCCGAATCCTGCTGCCATTGGCTACCCTTGTTATCCAGGGCTTGACTACAGTGTTTAGCAACTCCACGTAGGCATCTGAATTCAACCTGATACCCTCTCCGAAAATATGCGTAGGCATCACATCACGCTCAGAGGACACACTTCCGAAAACCATCACAATTTGGGGAAATTTAGTCTGTATGACACGAGTCTGTTATTCTCCGTGTTGTGCTTTTGATCTTGGCAAAACGTTTTCTCATCGGAAAAGAACCAGATTGTTTGTAGTTCAGCAGGATGTTTCACTTTGTCCAGAAGTGTTTTCCCCTTTGTCAGATGATTTTCACATGCCTTGTTTGGGAGCAGTTGACCTCTGCTACGCTTGTATGTGTAGTAGCGAAGGTCTTCATTGAGTGCAAGCTTCATGGTAGAGACTGAAACATTCAATTCACGTGACAAAGCCCGAATTCCCATACCAGGTTCCTCCAACACATTCTTCTGCAGATTTTCGAGGAATTCTGCTGTACGAACACAATCAGATCATCTGTTATGTTGGTTTCTTCTCGTAGTCTCCATTGCAATTCTTTAGTTCATGCCTGTTTTTACAGTGTTCAAGGAGCATTGGGCAGCAACCATAATCTCCTTATTTTGATGGCCGGCGCTGATCATCATGATACAAGTTATTCTCTTCCATGATTAAAGTGGGTTCCATTCATCTATTCTATCTGTCCACACGTATATGAATGAAGAAGGGTCCAAACTTTTAAATGATGCGTAGTGTGCGTCAATAACTCCAACCTACGGAGATAAATAACCAAATATAAGTATGTCAAATTCAACCTGAACACGCTGTATATAAACTAGTCTAGGGCACCTTACTCCACCTTAGGGACTCCGGATCCGGATTTTTTCTTGGGGTTTACTCCCAAGTCCTTCCCCGAGATTATGTCAGCCGTTTAAAGGCAATAATAACTATAAACGCTACTCTCATTTAAATAGACATACTTTATCAACAATATTGAGCACTAGTTACTTATAAATACACCATCTTATATTATCAATACTAATACACCCCCACACATATATGTGTGTGTGTGTGTGGAGAAATATATAATCCATCATCTTTTAACAACAAAAATCTTTTTTCCTTTACTTTTTTCACGTTGTCCCGGAGAAGGTTTCTATATAAACCGAAACGTTCGAACGTCGAGACTACGAACAATAATTGACTTCCATCCAGTGTAACATCCTGCGTTTTTCTAGATTTCTCCACATACTGTTGGATTGATTTCCTCATTTTACTTATATATATATATATTATATATATAGTTTTCTGTATTTATAAGTAAGTAGTAACTATATATATATATATAATATATATATATATATATATAATTATATGAAGAGATGGAAGTGAATCCAACGGTATGTAGTATATATAGAACATTGAAAAAACACAGGTTTAAATAAGTTGAGTGGTAAGTTTATTGGCCGACGCTGCAGTGTTTCGATCTATTAATTAGATCATGTTCAGGGCATTTTTTGGTTATTTTATGATAAAAATTTTTTTATCACCTTCCATATACCAAAAAATGCCCTGAAGATGATCTAATTAATAGATCGAAACACTGCAGCGTCGGACAATAAACTTACCACTCAACTTATTTAAACCTGTGTTTTTTCAATTTTCTTAATATACTACACACACACACACACACACACGCGCACGCACGCACGCACACACACACCCACACACACACACACACACACACACATATATATATATATATATATATATATATAGAGAGAGAGAGAGAGAGAGAGAATCTTCGATACGAGTATGGACTAATATTTCTAGCGTTATTATTTGTCTATCTGGATTCCGCTACAACTTATAAACTTATTCCTTTTCTTTATATCTGCAGGTATTATTAATGATCTCTGCAAGCGTAGCGAATGCAGTGGCGTTTGGGTCTCATTATCCCCGCTCCATGCTGTACACGACTCCTAAATATACTTCGTGTGAGTGTCATTCCTTCGGCGCGGCCTTTTCCCAGCCCGGTACCCGAACAGCAGCGGTAATGGCGGAGGAAGGTAAAGCCATAGCACTAGACTTATGACAGTGATTTACACGAGCGAAACGTAAAGAGGCCTTAATTAACCTCGATTACATTTGAAAAGCCGGCCTTACCCCCGCCTATCCCGATTTTATAACACGAGCAAAGTCAGATTTAATTTCAGCGTCTGGAACGCCGTTTGCACGAAGGTACCCACTCGGTCTGGTTAGGGTTTGTTTGGGCGGGCAGGAGTGAGGAGTTGTGTGCTGAGAGAGAGAGAGAGAGAGAGAGAGAGAGAGAGAGAGAGAGAGAGAGAGAGAGAGAGTGTGTGTGTGTGTGTGTGTGAGAGAGAGAGAGAGAGAGAGAGAGAGAGAGAGAGAGAGAGGAGGGGGGGATAGTTGTGGAGTGCGTCTGTTTCATTGTGGTGATTAGAATGGTCGGGTTCTGTGTGACGTTTGTACACTCTAATGGCTAATTAACTAGGAGGTAATATATTCATATTAAAATCTGTGTTTTACTTATCAAATCTAGAATAAAAGCATGCGTCATTTGTATTTCTATCACACACAGGAATATTATTCGGAGTTACATTTTTGTGTTTATAATACTATTTATTTTATAAAACTTATTTTAGCCCTATTATTTGTACTAGCAAAAACAAAACGCCCTCTGGCGGTGTAAAAATCATTTTTTGAAAGATAGTGTCTGAGTGCGGTGAGAGTTAAAAAACTCAATGCTAGAGGGTTTGTATAGTATTTAGAGTTTGTAAGGAAAAATAAAGGAATTATTATAATCCAAAGCTCAAAAACTGGATTTGCATACAAATCAAATATATTAAAGAAGTAAAAACAAAAAAAAAAAAAAACAATTTGAAATAGAAACTTAGTTCTGTCCCCTTCAAATATATGATTAATTTAAATATTTTGCACATAGATTTTACACAAAATAATAGATATTTATTTGCTAACTTTTTAGTAAACCTCTTGTTACTGGAATAAGGACGAGAGTACAAAATAATTTTAAAACTGATTACAGGATTGTTCTTTATTTTATGTATTGACGATTTCTGCTATTGTGACGTAAACAATGACGTAGTTTTTGTTACAGACAAATAGAGAGCGAATCTCAATTATTAATAGAGATTATCTGGATTATTCGGACTAATTCCTCATCTTTATTATCATCTACACAACTTTTCGGCCGATATGCCTTCCTTGTCGAACTCTGGAGCCTTCAGGTCGTAATCGAGAGAAACATTGTGTAGATAACAATAAAGATGAGGACAATAGTCCAGTTTATCCAAATAATACAAATTATATAGCCTCATCTCACAAATTCAGAGAAATAGCCCTATTGTTTGTCTGAAATTTCTCAGATGATAATTTGGATTATTTAGATTTTTTTCGGCTGTTGTCCTCACCTTTATTGTTATACTAGAAGCGATTACCTGGCGTTGCCTGGGTAGGGGGTAAAGGTCGCCTCGCAGATCCCTTATTTTGTGAGTTGGATCCTCGCAGGATTCCTCATTAACATCCCTACTTAAAAAAAACCTTGCGTTGATCCGGCCTGGTGGGGCGACAGAAAAAAAAAGTTCTCAGACACTCTGAAAAGAAAAGTTAATGTCTCCTGTCTAAAATATCAAATGTAAAAAAATCCATGCTGTTAATTTTTAAATTTTATTTTCTAATTATCTTCACGCATATTAATCAAATCTTCATTTTGTTTTGCTCAAAAAACAAGATGTGGTGATAGTGAATGCGTATATGTATTTGCTTGCCTGGTGAGGAGGATGGCTATACACCCAGCAGGACGAAAGGGCGGAGGAAGCTTTTCGAACGGCCATCTAGCACATTAACGAGAACACAGAAATACCTGGGCTGGTATCCAGGCGCCTAATAGTCTAAATAACCGCTGGTTAAAACTAAGACCGTAAAAAATCGTCCAAGATGAAATGAAAAAATGTAAATTCTGATTATCGGGTGTTGCCGTATTCTTGAGTGAGTTCTATCCAGACAGGCTAGACAAAACCAAACTTCCTGTTACACTGCCGTACCTGTAGGTCATCATTACACCCACACGTGGATAAAAAAAAAGAAAAAAGGAAAGAAAAACCGAACACCAACAACCAACCAACCAACCAACCAATCGACCAATCAACCAGCCACAGGCAGCTGAGTTCATTAACCAACCAAACAAACAACGAACCATTTTAAGCCTACATACGTTAGTAAACCCCAGAAAAAACAATTTGCAATCATTTGAGAGACGCTATGTTTATTAAGAGATGGTTTGGTTTGTTGTTTTATGGCATATCAACCTCAGTGGGTCATTTAATGCCGATAAGGTTTTGAAATAAATTTATTCTTAATGGATACTCAATTTTTTTGATAAACACATTTTTCTATTTAAAACATAGATGGGACAATAACAGACCCTACCACTCCGGGTCAGAGTGGGCATAGGAGCAATGGTGATGACGGGGTGCTCCACATTCTCCAAAACTCCAGAACTGAACCTCACCATCAGGTAGATTTTAAATTAATTCCCAGAAAATGAAAACCCTCAGCCACCGCCTTCTAGCATATATATGATAAAAAGTGTTGGATCTTGCCATAAGTGTAATAGGGTTGGGACAATCATATAGGTGCTAGGAATTGACGTGACCAACCGATTGATCGGTGGGGACCTTTCCTACCGCCCGTCTAGCCTAAATAAGTGTTAAAGTTGAGTGTTGCATGTCATGGGCTGCTCAGCCACTGGATTCCATTAAGAAGCATCACATGTCGCCACCCACAACAAAAGGTGGCCCCATTGGGAGGGGTCTTACCTCTTTGCAGAGGTGCAATCGGTGTGTTCTAACGTCCCAGCCGATAGGGCGTGTATAAAGAGAGGATTTGGCCTAAAACTCTGGACGACCAAACAGTTGTTATTTTCCCGCGAATTTCTGTTATTTTCCCGCGGATTTCTGTTATTTTCCCGCGGATTTCTGTTTGTACTTTTCTCGTTGAATGATGCTAACCAGGTGTGCACTTGTGTCGTTTGCTCTAAGCAAGTGAGCTGTTAAAACGAGGCTTGACGAGAACAAGCACACAAATAGACCGTCGATCTTGGAATGCGATTTGCATCACCTCCACCCCCACCCCAAACTCACACGCACATACACACAGGTACACACACACGTGCGTCGTACACACGTACACATACATGAACACCATGAATTAATAAAATTTATCACTAATTACGACTGAGTCTATTCTAGTAGTGACTACCCAATCAGGCTTTTTAACAAGTTTAAATTCTTTAAGTTTTCCATCTCCTAGACTGGTTGCCTACCAAGGTTAAATAGGCCAGTCTGCCTGACTATTTACCCATGGCAGGAGGGAGAGTAGTTGAATTCATACTTCCCAAGAGTATTATTGAGAATAAACTGGCAACGCCACATAAATATATATATATCAATCTATCTAATTATCCATCTGTTGGAAATTTTCTTGATATAAGGTGTGCTCTAAATCATCACCTTGATTTATAGACTAGCCGAGGTCACGTGAGGTATTCTTGCAACCAATCACTACCAATGCTGCGGGCCTGATAGAATACTTACCCTCCCCACACACACATTGGTTATAATTACAACAACACTCTTTGAGGACGGACATAGGATTGCCGGATCTTTACCAATTCTCAGGAAGGACTAATACGATTACCAGAGTAACCAAAGGATTCATTATGGACGGACTTATACCAGTAACTGAGAACACTTCAATAACCAAAGGATTAATTATCGAAGAACTCTATAGCAGTAACTGAGAACATCTTCCTTTCTTTTTTCCTTCTTTCTCATTCTGGCATCATTCATTTTTTTTATTGATTTCATTATTTTATCTTTCTTTCTTTTCTTTCTCTCTTTCTTTCTTTGTTTTATTTTAAAACTCCTTTATTTTTGTTTTTTTTCTTTCTCTCTTTCTTTATCCTTCCTCTTTTTTTTCATTCTTTCTCATTCTCTCTTCATTCATTTATTGGATTTTTTTTATTGATTTCATTCTTTTGTCTTTTCGTTCTTTCCTTCTTTCTTCTTTCTTTCTTTCTTTCTTTTTTCTTTTAAATGCCTTTCTTTCTTTGTTTTTTTCCTTCTCTTTCTGTCTTCATTCATTTATTCCTTCATTGACCTCTTTCTTATTTCTATGCTTACTCTTTCCTTCCTAATGGTTCTTTCTTTCTTTCTTTCTCCTTTCTTTCTTTTTTCCTTCTTTCTCCTCCTGTCTCTTTTTTTGCATGCCTGTCTTTCTCTCTTTCGCACTATACACACTACTCACTTTCCAAATGTTTGCTGAGAATAGAATCGCTTATACTGATATTAAACAGCAATAAATATTACTTGCCTTAAAAGTCGATAACGTTCTCTGGGATTAAGACAAATATTTATAACATTACCTTTGTCTAACAAGATGTGTAACATGTGCATATAGATTTCATTCACTAAATTTAACGAATATCCTGGAACAGTGGTTCTTATTGTGTGGTCTCCCCAAAGACACAGTAACCGTTAGAAAGACACTATGGATGTGCATGGTTAGAGTCGTAAAAAAGACTCGTAGATCCGAATTCAAATCCTGGACGAGCCGGTTTGCATTTCACATAGAGCTAATACAATTGGGAAAGGTATGCATCCAACTAATCTCCCTCCAGCTATATATATATAGCTAGCCATTTATTTATCACACCGTTATATTACGTCATATTACGTCCAACACGAAATATTATATTGTACAATGATATTATACAAATATAATGTTCATATTGCATCACTAACACTCTACATAACACGGTCATTACATGAACACATAAATATTATAACATCGTACTAAAAATACACTCTATTAATCGCACAAAACATACGTAACCAAGGATTCCAAACACAAATACGCAGATTCATACGCACACACGCACGTGGATACGATCATAACATGACAGTCTTCACGCATTTTCATGCGCACTTGCATGACAACATATGCACACGTACAAACAAAAAAGGAGCATCCAACATCAAGTAAACACGTAAACATGCAACACGAGAATACAGTTTTACATTTTCTATGTCCGTGTCAGTGCTACTGTATGGTTGCACCACTTTGAATCTCACGAAACGCTAAGAGAAAAGAGCAAGATGAAAACTAGAAAAGGGTGCTGTGTGCAAATACTGAAAGCAGCCTCCTCCACAAAATAGCAGCTGGATGGTAACTACACAAAAAATATCCCTGGGTATGATGTTAAACTGCTTCTAGTGGTGAAGTCCTAGTTCTGGAGATCTGGAGAATGTGGAGTACCTCCTCATCACCATTACTCCTAGGTGTACTCTAACCAGAGTTATAGTAATTAATAGTGTCCCATCTAAGGATTAAATAGGAGAAAATGAGTTTTAAAAAGTGTTTAAAGAAAATTGAATTTTAAAAATACCCATCAAGAATGAATAAAACAAAACCTCGTCGGCATAAAACAACCCAGCAATGGTTGACATTGTTGGAATATTTTGGTATATATATATTTACCAACCCCTCTGCACGAGCAGGATGTGACACAAGGTCAATTTCTTAAGCGAGTTTAACAGGTTTGAATTCAGAGTTTTCCTTCTAGACTGATTACCTAGCCAGTCTACCCTGCTATTTGCCCTTCCTGGAGGGAGAGTTGGATTCATACCTTTCCCAAGGGTATTAGTGCTATGTGAAATGCAAACAGCTTTGTCAAGGAATTGAACTCTGGTAGACGAGTCCATTTCCTACGACTCTAACCATTAGACCACGTGCCAATATTTTGGTATATAAGGTGTGCTAAAGTCCACCACTTAAACTTATAGCCACTGTGTGGAAGCGTGGATTAAAGCCAGCCAATGAATACGCTCGGTTAGTTAACTATTTAATCATCGACCTTGAAAGCCGTTCATTTGCACGTATTCATCATGGACGAACGGATCTACAACAAAGGGATTCTACCTACCACTAAGAGACACCAAGGAAAATCAAAGGATTCTACCTAACACTAGGAACACCGAGGAACAATCAAGAATTCTTCACTAAGAAACACAACGGGATCTCCACTGTAAAGTGCTCTCACTTGCAGCCTAAAAATTGCCGCAAAAATCGTATCAGACACCCCGAAAAATTCAACCAACAAAAAGAAATAAACCAAACCAAACTGACTCGTAGAGATTAATTTGCCCTAATCTATAAAAAAATTATGGCCGTGTGAGCTTCTTTCGAGCACTAGCTAAAAGAACTGGACGTAGGTGTGTAAGCAGCTCGGCTTCAAGAAAAAAAAAACTTCACAGATAAAGGTAGAAGTGACCTTGAATGAGGGAGAGTTGTACATTTGTTGTTTATTCATAGGTTAGATGGTACGTCACTAATGCCCGGTAAAAATCATCTTGGAGTTCGTAACATGGTCTTTAAAGTACGGAAGCCTAAAAAGTATATTTTGTAAAAAGCGCTATTGAATTAAATGGAAACTCAAGATTAAAGCATTAAGAAAGGGTTAAATTACCTCTATCTATCCATATAGGGCCGGCTTAGCTCAGTCGGTAGAGTGTTCGGCTAGGAATCACAAGGTTCCTGGTTCGATAGCGCCCCTCGCCAACTCAGCGTATGAATACACAGGGATCTTTGCGGTAAAGTGGCGTTCTACTACAGATGCAAAAACAATCCCCTTCGTCTAGCGCTAGTGAAAAGGGGATAGACTCCCTGAATGGCTAATACCGACTTTAGCTCACCGCGATGACTTTACTTTACTTACTATCCAAATCTAAAAGGCAGCTGGTGTGTATGTATATCTAGAGGAAACTATGAAAATAAAACCCCGACAAAGTAAATACATATACACATTCACTATCACCAGATCTAGCTTTTTGAGCAAAAATTACGAAGATTTGATTTATATCCGAGAAGATAATACATAAATAAAATTTAGATAGTAACAGCATGTTTTTCTTTTTTTGCATTTACTATTTTAAATAGGAGATATTAATCTTTTCAGAGTGTCTCAGCACGTTTTTTTTTCTGACGCCCCATCAGGCCGGGTCGATGCAAGGTATTTTTATCAGGGTTCCCACTTCATTTTAGGAAATACTTTTCCAGGAAGTTCCCAGAACATTTAAAAAATTTCCAGGACATCACTTGATCACGGCAATTACATTATTTACCATTACGTCTAATATCGACACATTTAACCAGTTTTATTCTTTCATTTTTATGATGCAGGGATAAGGAAGTATCTTGGGTTCATTATAGATGATGCCTCAATCAAATACACAGGGTGTCCATAAAGTTCGCATGCAGTTTAAAGTTATAAATTATTTAATGCACACTCTGACTTTATGGAATCCTGTACA
The DNA here is from genome assembly GCA_023376005.1 of Doryteuthis pealeii. NCBI lineage: Eukaryota > Metazoa > Mollusca > Cephalopoda > Myopsida > Loliginidae > Doryteuthis > Doryteuthis pealeii. The sequence goes on from CM042156.1 coordinate 14,274,405, forward strand.
ATAAAATTGTCAGTCATCCTGTTTTTGGTTAGCCATGATCAACATTCCTGTTTTTTTAATCAGCAAATCAATTAGAATATTTTACACCCCCACCCGGTGTTTTAGATATTTTTTTTTTATTGAATTGTACAAATTTCAATTAATTCAAGTTTCAAACTGCGCGAATTTTTTAAAAGCTAAAATCATAATATATATATTCTTATTATAATGGAGATTCTGTGATTTTTTGTCTGTAACCAAAACAATACTAACACTCAAGTAACTTTGTTATTTACATCACATTCTCGTTGATTTTATTTCATTTAAACCTACATTATTAATAAATCTGTTTTACATTATTAATACTGTTGGCCATATCTACATACTAATAACATGCAATTTGCCCCCCCCCATATATATATTATATATATATATATAGTTAAGAGAGTTTCCTAATTTGCTTGAAGCATTGTGTATGTATTGGTTAGGAGGTAGATTTAGAAGGCCATCACAATGCAGTTTGGAATAAATAAAAAATAATAATACGGTAACAATGGTGGTGTGTGTTGACCTGTATTTTTTTAATTATTTCTTGAATTTTCGAGGTAATACCTCTTTATCAAAAGAATTGAACTGAAGCAGTACAGCTATGGCATTTCTTCCTAAATTAATCATGTCCCAAGGAGTTGTAACCTTATTCAGCACCTGACCCCTTGCCTCTAAATGGGCAGGGCTAGGTTTATTGCCTCAAAAGAGGAATGCCAATAGTAGCACACATTTTTTACACTGACCATCACATGAGTTTTGGTTTGTGTGTGGATCAGCACATTAAAGGGCTTTATGCTAATCCATCCTTTAGGAAGAAATGCCATAGCTGTACTGCTTCAGTTCAATTCTTTTGATAAAGAGGTATTACCTCGAAAATTCAAGAAATAATAAAAAAAATACAGGTCAACACACACCACCATTGTTACCGTATTATTATTTTTTATTTATTCCAAACTGCATTGTGATGGCCTTCTAAATCTACCTCCTAACCAATATATATAGTTGTTTTGACTAACCACACTGAAGAGGCGTAAAACGCCGAAACACGTGTCTGTGGATGATTTATTAATATATGCTCCCATAAGTTTGGTATGAGCTCTCTAATAGGTAATTTAAATTAACTCTCACTACTAGTATATAAGCAATGATCGTTTCACTGGAAATTTGATCTCTCAGTGACCGTAAAATACATAAACAAACCTATGTATTTAATAGTTTAAAAAACACGCGTCCCGTTACAGCTGTCAGTGGACGAGGGGATAAGATATCAGGTAGGCAAACAGCCGGTCTGAACTCGACCCTAGCCAAGGGTAGTTGTTGTGTCTAGCCACACTGAAGAGGTGTGAAACTCGGAAACATGTGTCTGTGGATGACTTATATATATATATATATATATATATATATATATAGTGTGTGTGTGAGTGTGTGAGTGTTTGGAGGCACGTTGTTCTAATGATTAGAGTCGTAGGAAATGGGCTCGTCGACCTGGAGTTTACATCACGGTAATACCCTTGGGAAAGGTATGAATCCATATATTCTCCCTCCATCTATGGGTAAGATAGCAGGGCAGACTGGGCTATTTAACTATGGCTAAGTAACCAATATAGCAGAAGGATAACTCTGAATTCAAACCTGTTAAACTCCGATTAAGAAATTGACCTTGTGTCACATCCTGCACGGGTGGTTGTGCGGAGGGGTTGGTATATATATATATAATATATAATATATTGTCATCCACAGACACCGTGTTTCAACGTATCACGTCTCCTCAGTGTGCCTAGATTAGAAGGCTACCTAAGACCAGAATAGAAAGCTCGACTGGTTTTTCATCAGTCAGTACAGAGTAATATTTAAACTTTCAATAAGAAAAGAAAAACTTAACCGTCATTTTGCTATTTCAATGTATTAATTTATTATGGTAACTCCATAAATGAGCTCAGTTTCGTCCGACAGGCATTATAAATATATATTTGTTTGAAAAGGCAATATGCCTTTCCCGGGAGAAATAGTTCAGCTTGGATTTCGGCTCGGTGTTCTGCCACTGTAGCAGATTGGTAAGTGTGAAATATTGTTAAGGTTTCGGTTGGATCGATAAAGAAGACACAGTCTACTCGATCTGTCTTCTTTCTGGCGTTTTTGTTTGAATAGCACGGACAATTGCGGAAGCCGTTGCGGAATTGAGTAAAGGAATATAACCCAGTCCCCCCGGGGAGAGAGAATCCGTCGATCGTGGAAGTGTTTTCCGTTTTGGAAATCGAGCGAACGTTGGAAAATGAAAGACAAACAAAACGCGACACATGGCCAATTTTAATCCAAACTGAAGGCCTAGTTTAAATATCGAAGACAGTATATATATATATATATATATATATATATATATATATATATATATATAATACAAAAGTCCAGAGAAGAAATCTTCCTTACGACACAAGAGTTTTATTTAAAAAACCTGTCGCAGTTTGAGAGCTCAATGTGTGCTCTTATTGTTAGAGTCACAGAGCAAATATATAAGTATAGAAATAACAAAAGAGATTTAGCATTATAGTCTATTTCAGGGAGCTTAGACAAACTGTCTAACTCTCCCGACTCATCAGATGCGAATGATGAATTCTTTATTACTTTAAAGGCATTTGAAAATAGATATTTATTTTTTTATTTTTTAAATTTTCTAAATTTTAAAATTTTAAAATTTTAAAATTTTTTTAATATATATATATGTGTGTGTGTGTGTGTGTGTGTGAGAAGAAAATATTTTCAAAGATATAACAAACGCAGGATGTTACGATCAAAGGAATACATTTTATATGTCTATACTTAAGTATTTCGGACTATGCAAAATAAATTTGGTAAGAGTGAAAAATGTTAAGTTTCATGTGGATGTTGGTGTTTGGAAGGTGGGAGAGTTGTTGGTAGATGGGACGTTTGATATGTGTACAGACAGGGCAGAGCATGGGCACGTATATATCTATATATTTTGTCTGTATATATATTAAACGTTTTATCTATTAGCAGTTTTCTTGTTTTCTAAACATTAGTAGTCATATGAAATACGTCATATCGATGTTAACATTTCCTCTCGGCCTATTCACGTTCTACATGCCTCATCGTATGATCTTCATTTTCCGTTTTTTCACATGCAATGATCACGTCATCAGCTTTCGTATATAAATGCACATATAAAAAATAACGGTAAATAACATTATATTCACACATTCACCATACACTTAACATTTTTCATTTTTTTCTCCCTTCCAAAATTTCTTTTGCATTGTCCATCTGATGGTTTATCATAAACTGAAATACTTAAGTATAGACATATAAACATTTTTCCTTTGATCATAACATCCTGTGTCTGTTATATTTTTGAAAACATTTTCTTCAAATATTGTCGGATTAATTTACTCATCGTATTTCCATATATATATATATATATATATATATATATATATATATATATTTGCATCACCCTTTCTTTATAATCAAAGTATATTGCATTTTGCTAGCTGGCTTTTACAAGAGACAAACAATAGAAGAGGTCCTAGAAGTAGGGGACTTCTTTCCGGTTATGAACAGTGTTAGCTTGTTATGGTAAGGCGATGTTACCTTCGAAGAATTGCCGCTCGTTTGAAGTAAAAGTAGAACAAGCAATGGAACAGAGATCAAAACGAGCGCCCGCCAGCAAGTTCTACGTTGGAAATCCTCTAGATCCTCTCTGACCCCAGTCTTTACTGCTATTCTTTGACTCAAACACTTCGAGTTCGAACTCGATTACTGTGATGTCAGTGTGCGGGAACGTTAGTCACAACCTGACGGAAATGAAAATAAAGAAAAAACTGTAATAAATAATACGTGAATGAATGACTGATAGAAGAAAATATGGAAGAAAAAGTATGAGAAGAAGAAAGGTTTGATTTGGGGCTGAACTTGCACATAGTGTCAAAATTAGGGTGACCCAGAAAAAACAGAACCCAAATTATTTATTTATTTTCCCATTAAATTAACCTTAAACCTCAACTCCAACCCAACCCTAACCACTAAGCTTAACCCTAACCCCTAACCCTAACTCTAAAGCCCCCTAGTTAAGATTAACAGTTTTATTACAAAATTTGTGGGTTCTGTTTTTTTCTGGGTCACCGGTATACTGTGTGACCCAGAAAAAACAGATCTCAAATTATGTATTTATTTTCCCATTAAACTAACCCTGAACTCCAACCCTAACCCTAACCCTAACCCTAACCCTATGACCCCCATAGTTAAAATTAACAGTTTTATTACAAAATTTGTGGGTTCTGTTTTTTCTGGATCACCTTAATTTTGACACCTTGGTGCAAGTTCAGTCTGATTTGGTTTGGTTTGTTTTACGGCATATCAACCTCAATGGGTCATTTAATGCCGACAAAGTTTTGAAATGAATAGATTTTTGATGGATACTCAATTTTTTTTATAAACTCTTGTTTTTCTATTTAACCCATAGATCGGACCCTAACAGGTACTACCAGTCCAGTTCATAGTGGACCTAGGAGCAATGATGATGAGGGGTTGCTCCCCCAGGATTCCGTCCTTAAGCATCACGGGTCACCACACACGGCCAACAGATGGCTCTCTCGGAGGGAGAGGGTCTTACCTCTCTACCGAGGTGCAGTATGTATTTATGTACATTCAAATTACCACCATATACATACGCAAATCACTTTATCCAATCATTCACATCCTATGTCTATTGAATTTTTTGAATTTTTTCGATTTTCCTTGCATTTGTAACATCTTCACCTGACGATTGCCTCGCATGAAACCAATATGGTCGTGAATGTTCCTTTGTCACCAAATAAATAGATATGTAAAACCTTTATATATTTATTATATTATATTATATCATATTATATATATATATATATATATATAGAAAGAGAGAGAGAGAGAGAGAGGGAGAGAGAGAGAGAGAGAGAGAGAGAGAGAGAGAGAAGAGAGAGAGAGCACAACGAATAAAGCGACTAATAATAGAAAGAGAGAGAGATAAGCAGAGTTTAAAACATAGTTTTCCTTTTCCTAGGAAAGGTTAAAGAATCCAGTCTTCCCTCTTATTTACCCATAGCTAGGGGGGGAGTATTTGGATACATAATACATTTCCTAAGATTATTAGCCCTATGTGAATTGCAAATAACCTTGCCCCGGATTTGAACTCGGATCGACCGAGTCCATTTCCTACGACGATAAGCATTACACGACATATATAAACCAGTAAAGACGAAAGAAGAGAGAGAGAGAGAGAGAGAGAGAGAGAGAGAGAGAGAGAGAGAGAGAGAGAGAGAGAGAGAGAGCAGAATGAATAAAGCGACTAATAGTAGAAAGAGAGAGGTGTTTGCCACTGAATACAGTTATGACACTAATTCCCAACATGCTCTCTGTAGCAAACTTACCATAATTAGAACTTTTAGATGATGTGCATGCCTTGGGGAATTTTAGGATAAACTCATCATAACAGAGCAGAAGAATATATCGGAATAGAAAAGTGATTCCGACAAGTATAACGTGATGTCAAGAACAATTCGATTACTTAGTGGAAGCGCTTGGTATAATGGCAACAGCCGTGGGAAATTGACTCGGCGACCCAAGTTCAAATCCCCGACGAGGCTGTCTACATTTCATACAGTATCATGTATCGATACTGGAAACGTTCATTTGTGCAAACGGTTATCGCCATAGGAAGTGGACTCGGTTTCTCGAGTTCAAATATTGAACTCGGCTATTTGCATTTCCCAACGCGCTAACACTCCGGCATGTTAAAAGGTAAAGATAAATCACTTACCTATATATACCTACCCCTCCGCACGAGTAGGATGTGACACAAGATCAATTTCTTAAGCAGATTTTAACAGGTTTGAATGCAAAATTTTCCTTCTCTTAGACTGGGTACCTAGCCAAGAATACCTATAGCTGGAGGGAGAATTAGATCCATAGAAAAGTGATTCCGACAAGTATAACGTGATGTCAAGAGCAATTACTTAGTGGAAGCGTGTGGTATAATGGCAACAGCCGTAGGAAATGGATTCGGCGACCCAAGTTCAAATCCCCGACGAGGCTGTCTACATTTCACATAGCGCTAATACCCTTGGGGAAGGTACGCATCCATCTACTCCCCCTCCAGCTATGGGTAAATAGCAGAACAGAGGGGGCTCTTTAACTTTCGTTAGTCAACCAGTCTAGGAGAAGGAAAACTCTGAATTCAAACCTATTAAACTTCGCCTAAACAACTGACCTTGTGTCACATCCTGCTCGTGCTGAAGGGTTGGTAAATATGTACTCAGAATAATTTAGCAAGTATCGATAGTGGAGGCGCCCATGGCGTAAGAGTTATCGCCGTAGGAAGGGAATTGGGCTTCTCGAGTTCAAATCCTGTATGAGGCTATTTACATTCCCATAGCGCATCAGAAATATATTTATTTACCAACCCCTCCACAGGATTCAGGATAGGACACTAGGTCAATTTCTTAAGCGGTGTTTAACAGGTTTGAATTCAGAGTTTTCTTTCTTGTAGACTGGTTACTTAGCCATGTTTAAAGAGTTCAGTCTGTCCTACTATTTGGCCATAGTAAAACCAGTCTCATTATGTTCTAGGTACGCCCCTGTGGTCAGGTTTTTGAGCCAAAAAATATTCTCGTGGTACCATGACCTCACCTCTACTCACCTGATTGAAACCTGGTTATTGTTTCAATTGTTATATACCCACCTTATTCTTTTGGCTGGTGGTCGCTTCTTGTCGGCATCTTTCGTCGTGACACCACGCTGTTCCATGTTCTTTATTGAGATGATGGACCATATAATCTTTAGGCACCCCTTTTTGATCTCAATTAAGAAAGGACATATTTTTCATTTACACCGGCAATATCCGGTTGTTTTAACAGACGATTTTTAGATTTTTTTCAAAATTATAAAACTAACCCCTAACAAACAACCGGATATTGACGGTGCAAATGAAAAACATGTCCTTTCTTAATCGAGATCAAAAAGGGGTGCCTAAAGGTAATATAGTCCGAGTTGATTAACAAAACACATTCCTTTTTCATGCACCTTCATGTATTCTTCCCAACGATTACCAAGATTTTGTTTTTTTGGTTTTGGTTTTGTTTTACGGCATATCAACCTCAGTGGGTCATTTAATGCCGACAAAGATTTGAAATAAATCAATTCTTAATGGATAATACAATTTTTTTATAAATACATTTTTCTATTTAACCCATAGATGGGACCCTAACAGGTACTACCACTCCGGGTCAGAGTGGACCAGGGAGCAATGGTGGTGAAGGGGTGTTCCACATTCCCCAAACCTCCAAAACTGGAACCTCACCATCAGATAGAGTTTAACGTCATTCTCAGGACAGGCAGACCCTCAGTCACCGCCTTCTAGCACCCATATCATAAAAAAGGGGTTGGCATAAGGGCAATAGGGTTGAGAAAATCATATAGGTGCTAGGGCTTGAAGTGACCAGCCGATTGATCGGAGGGGGGCTCTCCGACCGCCCGTCTAGTCCAAGATAGGGCCAAAGTGGAGTATTGCAAATCATGAACTGCTCATCCACCTGGGTTCTATCCTTAAGCATCACGGATCGCCACCCACGGCCAACAGGTGGCCCCATTGAGGGAGTCTTACCCCTCTGCATTGTTATTCTATTTCAATTTTGTATTCAAAATAATAATAGATAGAATACATGTATACATAGATAAACTCTGACCGAAACACGTGTCAGTTAAATAAAATAAAATAATCCTATTTTATCCATTCAAACAGTTTCTTTCTTTATTTTTCCTTATTTTTTCTTTTCAACACACATATATATATATATATATATTATAACGCTACGTAGATATAAGCAGGAATGTCGTAGCATGTTAAGGAACGTTGTCATTTTTCAAATTTCTTCATATGTCGGATTTATTTCCATATTCACTCCCCTTAAATATATATATATATATATATAAACCATTATTGGATCCTTTCCATTCACCAAGGACGATGGCGTAGTGTCCAAAATAAAAAATGAATTTTTTTACCTGCATTTGCGCAAGTGACTCTGCAGGCCAATTCTTGACAGACAGTCTTTGGTGCACTGAATGCATATAACCATAAAAAAAGTAAGTAAAATCGTCGGGGCGGCTTAATGTCGGTATCAGCCATACAGCGAGGGAGTCTATCCCCTTTTCACTAGCGCTAGATCAAGGAGATTGTTTCAGTGTCTGATGTGGAGCGCCACACCTACCATCAGATCCTTATTTTACCGCACAGATCCCCTGTGCTACTCATAAACGCTGAGTTGGCGAGGGCCGGTATCGAACACGAAACCTTGGTGTTCCTAGCCGAACGCTCTACTGACTGACCATAAAGTAAAGTAAAGTCGACGGGGCGGCCTAAAGTCGGTATCAGCCATCAGCGAGGGAGTCTATCCCCTTTCAATAGCGCTAGACCGAGGAGATTGTTTTTTTTAGCATCTGAGGTGGTACGACACACCTACCGTCAATTCCTTACTTTACCGCACAGATCCCTGTGCTACTCATACGCTGAGTTGGCGAGGACCGGTATCGAACTCAGCGTATGAGTAGCACAGGGATAACGCTACGTAAATATAATCGGGAAGGTCGTAGCATATTAAGAATGTTGTCTTATTTAGATAAGAGCTACAAAACTATCGCCATTATATAAACATCACACACAAAGAAACGTATTAGGTGCGCGAAGAAGTAGATGGTTACTAATTACTGATCAGGGATGCTTAGTGTTGAAAGTTAAAGTGACGTTGGAAGGACATGGTCATTGCACAGGAAAGTTTGTGTTGTATCATCGCTGTTCCAAATCAGGAGTTGATGTATAATCAAATCATTGCATAACTGCGCAGTGCATATACTTGTTGAGTCTAGCCACACTGATGAGACGTGAAACGTCAAAACACGGTGTCTTTAAGTGAATATATATATATATATATATATATAAATTTAAAAAAAATTTGGGATGAAAAAAAGAAATCACAGTGCTCAACCACAAATTTGTAGGAGCCTTATTTATTTTTATTTAAATAAAAGTCATCATTGGCTGAAGATGTCCTTATACTAAGGACGAAAATATTCCACTCTAGAAGACTTGTTTGAAGTTATTAATATTTTGTCCACTATCCTTTCATCCTAACCTCATATTATATATATTATATATATATATATATATTATATATGTATGTATGTATGTTGTATGTATAAGTTAATCATAGAAAGGAAAGGAATCCGCGACGGGTATGAGTATAGATTAAGAAGGATATGAAAACACACAATAATGCTGTTAAAGTGAAAATATTCTATATCATATTCATAGCTAATATTGAACATATTTCGATTGATAAAAAAATAAATCTTCAGAGCTTCTTTACTCCGGACTTAACAAGAGTCGCGAGGACGAAATGATCTTGATTTCAAACGAAAAAGCATTGATGCTGCACAAAAAGTTATTCGGTAGTTTACAAAGTATAAGCACATCCGCCAACGCGTTTCTTCCTCGGTGCAGCGACAGAACTGTTAACAATAAGAATATACATGACGGTCGCTTACCGAGAAAAACGCGTGGGCGGATGTGGGCTTAAATTTTGTAATACGCGAAAACTTTTTTGAACATCATGTTTTCGTTTTGAATTCATATCATTTTCGTCTCCCGCTCTTATTAAGTCGGAGTAAAACAGCATCGTAAAGATGATTTTTATAAAAGTCGAAATATTGTTCAATTATTAAGCAATGAATGATGAATATAAAATATTTTTCTTTAACAGGATATTGTGTTGTGTTCATATCCTTATATCCTATATATTTTCCTTATAATATATATAATATATATATAATATATATATATATATATATTATAAAAAATGGAATACAAAGAGATACCTAATGTCGACGAGTTTCAACCATAAGGATCTTCAGGGTTAAATCCACTGAATTAATCGAGACAATCCGAATTAATAGCAGTCGATCTCACGTGTGTGATCGTTTGCGAAATGTTGCGAAAGAACGAATCGAACAAGTTCAGCGTTCTTTCACAAGACGAACATTTTAATGCATATGACATACACGTAATTATCGACTGCTTATTAATCGGTGTCTAAATTAATTCGTGGGATTTAAATCCCCTGAAGGATCCTTATTGGTTGAAACTCGAAGTAGTTATCTTCTTGTAACCAGATTTTGTAAATAAATTTGGCTACTATTTTAGTTATTGAAGGGGAACTTTGTATTTGGTTAATCGCTGACACTAACCCCTCCTACCCCTGCTGAAATCCACACTATACGTTAACCATGTGCCAAATTCACCGGGTAAGGTCAACTTTTCCATATAATATATATAATAGATATGTATATATAGTTATATATATTATAATAGATAAGAATATACTTACCACCCTCCAGCTACGAGAAGATGATGTGACCGCAAGTCACTTTCTTAGTGAGTTTACAGATTTGCAGATTCAGAATTTTCTTCTCCTAGCCAAACACGGTGTCTGTGGATTACTGCATTATCATAAACCGGTGGAGCTCTTTAGGAGCGACCTGTTAATACACTTTCACCGCCAGCATACACGCAATGATCATCTGTTTACAGATTTGATCTCTCTGGTGATCGTATAGGCAATATACACATATATATGTATTTAAAGACAGTTAAAACACCGCCCCTTAATGGCAAAGCTGTGATGACCTAGAAGTTAACGGATGCGGGGCCTGACGTAGTCCATCGGGATTGCGCTGTCCTGGTGCGGGTTAAGTTGCTGTAGTGACACACTGATGAGACGTGAAACGTCGAAACACGGTGTCTTTGTGAGTGACTATATATATATATAGTATACTAATCCCGTCTCGTTCACGAGCAGGATGTTACAGCAGTAGGGTCTATTTTATCTAGATTTAACATTCTTTTACATTTAGGTGATAGCCGCAGGTATTTATTCCCTTGGACGAGATTTCTGTATTCGCAGAGCTGGTTTCTATTTTACTGTTTCATATTCTTGGCCAATATTCCCAAGTACTTGATAATTCTCTTTCAGACTTTGGCTTTCTAAACTCCACCGACATAATTTTATGGGCTGTGACACCCTTCTATACAGTTATTTTGCATCTTGTAGCTATTATCTATTTTTTCTTGATTTTAAGAGGTCTGAGATTTTGTAGCTTTTATGTTAGCCTAATATTCAAGAACTAGCAGCACGTAGGCTTGGCATGGGTGGTGTCTTGACGAAGTGATCCGGATGTCAAAGTTTGGACCCCAATCGGAGCAGATATGATGGCCAGAAGAGCATAATAGAACAAAATATCTTAGTCATAAAAATAACCAAACAAGACGGGATGTTTATCGGTATATAATGCGTCCTGGTCACCCGTCTCTGCGTTAAGAAAAACGTCTAAGGCGTGCCTGCTGAAAATCCAACATGGCTCTAATCATTGAACTCAAAATCCGTGACAGTTGCTTGGTTTTGGGGGTTTTTTTAAATAAAGAATTAATTTTTTCTGAAGACTCGTGCGTATTTTAATTTAAAAATTCGCTGAGTTGTGTTTAAATCAAAACAAAAACGAAAATCGCCTAAACAAAATATATTTTAAATTAGAATTTTTTTACTTGTCAATCAAAAAACTTGGGCGGTGAATTATTTTCAACGCCTTCAAACCGACTAAAAAGTTATTTGTCGAAAAGCACTCGCCGTTCGAAGACCTCTTAACATAATTCGCAAGTTGAGGGGGGGGTTAAATATTTATCAATTTACTGTGTTAAGACTGGGGGGGGGGTAAATATCGCTTTCCCTTATCGCATTAACTTTTCGGAGAAACGGATTCAAACAGCTATTTGCATTGTAGTACTGGTCAGTGGAAATTCAGGGCAGGCACCGCTTAGGCGTTGTGTTTTGGTAGGAAGCCAGGAACGCATTTGTGCGATAGTGCACCAGGCTTGAAACGACAGTCCGTAATCCCCGCGAAAAAAAACGATAAAAAAACAAACACAAAAGAACTCAACAAGTTTTCTTGTCCTATGATGGTTGCCATGACAGGTGTTAAAAGGTAAGTCTGCCCTCTTATTTACCCATCAAGCTGGAAGGAGAAAAATTGGATTTCCAAAGGTATTAGCGCTATACAAATGCAAAACAACCTCATCCAGGATTTGAAACTCGCGTCCATCGTGGTCTTATTATCTACTGAATATCGTTACAAATAACAGAACCGTTGGGTAAATAGTAATTATCTCCCTTGTAAATCTGGAATTGTGCGCCCATGATAGTGGAAATAGCCACCATTTTGAGTGAGGTTTGGGTGTCTTAACAAAGTGGAATCCTAGTAAAGGCAATCCGATAGAAGAAGCAAGAAACAGGAAAACAAGACAAGACACAAGACAAAATTTATAAATACACAGAAAGAAGAAAGAAGAAGAAGAAGAAGAAGAAGAAGAACAACAACAACACAACAACACAACAACACAACAACAAAAATTATAAAAATACACAAGAAGAAAGAGAAGAAGAAAAGAACAAGAACAAGATTTATAATACACAGAAGAAGAATGAAGAAGAAAGAAGAAGAAGAAATTTATAAATAAGCAAGAAGAAGAAGAACACATCAACAACAATGACAGACAAAAATTATTAATACAACAATAATGAAGTAATGAGATATTAGATGAAGGAGAATGAAGTAACGAACGAAGCAAAGAACAGGACAAGATACTAGTACGAGAACAAGTAAGTAAGACAAAAAAGAAGAAGAACAAGAAAACATATTATTTAAGGAACACACTAGACAGAACGAAGGAGTTACTTGCTAAGATGGTATATGGGTTAGTGTGTCGTTGTTGTATAGCAAGTGAGATCACGTAGTAGTTTAACGCTGATTCAGTGTTTCTGGAGTCGTAATAGCTATATGCACCTTCACATATCAGATGTATATTCGTGTGGAAAAGTTTGAATTGCAGGCTATGCGTTGCCTTACCGCCAGGCCTGCCATTTATGAGTAGGGGGCAGACTGTGATGCATTTAACCCTTGGTATGGGCAACCCATTCTACTGAGAAGAAACTGGCTGAATCCTGACCGGTTAAAGCTCCAGCTTAAAAGGTAGCCTTGTGCGCGGCTTCCTGTTCGCGCTGGCGGAATTGGGCTTAATACATATACAAATAATATTTGACAGAGTGTTAACCATGTTAATTGCTACAAATCCTAAAAAATTCAGATTCGTATAATTTAACAACAGGCGCGTGGTCATATGGTTAGAGTCTAGGAAAGTGGAGTTGCGTCCGACCCGAGTTCAATATCCTGTGATGAAGCGTGTTTGCATTTCACATAGCCGTGAATACGGCTTGGCAAAGGTATCAGAAGTGCCAATTCTCCCTCCAGCTAAATGGGTAATAGTCTAGGCAGACTGGGCTTTGTTAACGCATGTCCAGGTAACCAGTCTAGGAAAACTCTGAATTCAAACCTGTTAAAACAGTCGCTAAGAAATTGACCGCTCATGTTGGCAGGTCCTGCTCGGTGTGGAGGGGTTGGTAAATAAATAAATATAATAAATAGTATATATAGTATATATAGTATACAAGATTTTTTTCCGTTGCCCCAAATTTATTTTACATAATTTAAGAAGTTACCTATCAATTGCGTGATAGTAGTGGTATTAGATCAAACTAATCGTTTGTGATGGAAAAATAGCAGGGAATTGTGATTGGACTAAGATTTAACCCGGTATTGTGACGCCCTTTTCTCCGTATTGTGACGAGCAAAGTGCGAAAGGTAGTTTATGAGAAATCAGTCAGACATACATTAGTGAAGTATGTGAATTAAGAATAATGTTCCATAATTGAGTTAGGTGAAGCCCTTCCCTGTTGTAGCGGTAGTATAGTTATATCATACTACGTTTTTGGGACAGGGAATGTTGATTGACAATTCTAACCCTGTATTTGACGCCGTTTCTCCGTTGCCAGGCCAAAGTGAGAAAGGTAGTTTAAGAGAAATGCAGATCATTGGCTGGTACCTGTGGAGAATCAGACATCGGCATTGGTGAATTATTTGTATTCAGAATAGATTGTCTATGATTAATATGGAGTAACTATCACTTGTGTAGCGGGTGTGTAGTTAAATCCTATACGTTTGATGGAAAAATACAGGGAAGTTTTGACTGACAGAAGTTACAGTGACCTGTATTTTGATGCTCGCTTAGGTTTATTGTTTAATATTCATACGTTTTTTTTGTGTGAAAGTAATAGGGTAATTACGTATCGAAGGCATTGCCTTGTATTGTGCTGAACTCTAATTCAAAAAATTNGGACGGAGCAGAGAGAGAAGGCAGCTCGCTATGTATGAGAAGAGGATTTTACACTACCCAATGAGACATAACATACAATCCTATCCAATAACTTTTAAAGAGAGATGTATAAAAAGATCTAAAGAAGTGTTAAAAGAGTTTTAGTATATGATTACCTATATAGTATAATTAGGTATGTATGTATTTGTAGAAGATAGGAGGGATAATAGAAAGGAAAGGAACCGACGGTATGAGTATAGAATAAAAGGAATATGAAAACAACACAATCGCTGTACAAGTGAAAATATTCTATAATCATATTCATCGCTATATTGAAATATTCGATGATAAAATCATCTTCAGAGCTTCTTTACTCCGATTAACAAAGCGGAGACGAAATGATATGAATTCAAAACGAAAAACATTGATGCTGCAAAAAAGTTTATTCGGTAGTTACAAATATATAGCACATCCGCCAACGCGTTTTCTCGTCAGACGAAGAACTGTTACAAATAAGGATATACTGACGGATCGCTTCCGAGCGCGTGGCGGATGTGCTTATATTTGTAACTACCGAAAACTTTTTTGCAACATCAATGTTTTCGTTTTGAATTCATATATTTTCGTCTCCGCTCTTGTTAAGTCCGGATAAAACAAGCTCTGAAGATGATTTTTATAAATCGAAATATTGTCAATATTAGCTATGAATGATATAAATATTTTCACTTTAACAGATATTGTATTCATATTATATCCTTATATATATATATTATATATATATAATATATATATATATATATTAAAATGGTACAAGAATAACCTATTCGAGTTTCACCATACGGATCTTCAGGGTTAAATCCACTGAATTAATCGAGACACTGATTAATAGCAGTGGATCTCACGTGTGTGATCGTTGCGAAAGAACGAATCGAAATTCAGTGTTCTTTTGCAACGAACATTTTAATGCAATGACCACACACGTGAGATCCACTGCTATTAATCGGTGTCTCAATTAATTCAGTGGATTTTACCCTGAAGATCCTTATGGTGAAACTCGAATAGGTTATCTCTTGTACCCATTTTATAATAAATTTGCTCTACTTAGTATTGAGCACTTTGCATTTGTTATATCGCTGATTACCCACCTGAATTCCACACTTACTAACCAAATTCACTGGTATGTCAACTTTTCCATATATATAATATATATTATAATATAATATAATATATATATATATATACTAACCCCTCCACACGAGCAGGATGTGACACAAGGTCAATTTCTTAAGTGGAGTTTAACAGATTTGAATTCAGAATTTTCCTTCTCCTAACCAAACACGGTGTCTGTGGATTACCATTATACCATAACCCGGTAGAGCTCTTTAGGAGCGACTTTAATACACTTTCACCGCCAGCATAACGCAATGATCATCTGTTTACAGATTTGATCTCTCTGGTGATCGTATAGCATATACACATATATATGTATTTAAAACAGTTAAAACACCGCCCCTTAATGGCAGCTGGTGATGACCTAGAAGTTAACGGATCGGGTAAACTGACGTAGTCAGTCGGGATTCGCTCCTGGTCGGAGTTAGTTGCTGTATGACACACTGATGAGACGTGAAACGTCGAAACACGGTGTCTGTGAGTGACTATATATATATATATATATATATATATTTACTGTACGAGCAGGATGTTACACTAGGTCTATTTCTATTCTATTTAACATTTTTTACATTTAGTGATAGCCCAGGTATTTATTCCCTTGACGCGATTTCTATTGCAGAGCTTGGTTTCTATTACTTTTCATATTCTTCCAATATTTCCAAGTACTTGTAATTCTCTTTTACAGATTTGGCTTTTCTAAACTCCACCGACATAATTTTATGGGCTTGACACATTCTAACAATATTTTGCATTTGTAGCTATATCTATTTTTTTCTTGATTTAAGAGGTCGAGATTTTGTAGCTTTATATGTAGCCAAATATCAAAACTAGCAGCACGTAGCTTGCAGGGTGGTGACTTGACGATATCCGGATTCAAGTTTGGACCCCAATCGGAGCAGATATGATGCAGAAGAAACATAAATAGAACAAAATATCTTAGTCATAAAATAACCAAACAAGACGGATGTTATCGTATAAATGCGTCCTGGTCCCTGCTTAAAAAAACGCTAAGCGGTGTCTGCTGAAAATCCAACATGCTCTATCATTGAACTCAATCGTGACAGTTTGCTTCGTATTGTTTTTATTTTCGAAACTCGGTCGTATTTATTTAAAAATTCCTGACAGTTATTTTAAATCAAAACAAAACGAAAATACCTAAACAAAATATATTTTAAATTAAATATTTTACGTGTCAATAAAAAACATGGGCGGTGATTACTTTTAACGCCTTCAAAACGTTATTTGTCGATAAAGATGCCTTCAAACCTCTTAACATAATTTCCAAGTGGAGGTTTTTTTTTAATATTTACATTTACTTTCGGGAAAAGACTGGGGGGGGGTAAATCGCTTTCTTATCGCATTAACTTTTCGGGAAAAACGGCTTCAAACAGCTATTTCATTTAGTACTGGTCAGAAATTCAGCAGGCACCGCTTAGCGTTTTTTGGGGCAGGAAGCCAGGACGCATTTATGCGATATGCACCAAGGACTTGACACGCCGTAAATCCCCCCCAAAAAAAAAAAAAAAACAAAACAAAAACCAAAAGTTTCTTGTCCTTGAATGGTTGCCATGGCAGGGTTAAAAAGGTAAGTCTGCCTCTTATTTACCCATAGCTGGAAGGAGAATAATTGGATTTCCCAAAGGTATTAGCGCTATACAAAATGCAAACAACCTCATCCAGGATTTGAACTCCGTCCACCGTGTCTATTTCTACAATGATTATCGTTACATAACAGAACCTTGGGTAAATATAATTATCTCCCTTGATCTGGAATTGTGTGCCCATGATAAGTGGAAATAGCCACCATTTTGGTGAGTTGGTTCTTACAAAATGGAATCTAGTAAAGCAATCCGTAGAAGAACAAGAACAGGAAGAACAAGAACAAGAACAAGAACAAAATTTATAAATACACAAGAAGAAGAAAGAAGAAGAAGAAGAAGAAGAAGAAGAAGAAAAAAGAACAACAAAAAAGAAGACAAGAAGAAGAAGAAGAAGAAGAAGAAAGAAGAAGAATTTATAAATACACAAGAAGAAGAAGAAGAAGAAGAAGAAGAAGAAGAAAATTTATAATACAAGAAGAAGAAGAACAACAACAACAACAACATTTATAAATACACAAGAAGAAAAAGAAGAAGAACAAGAACAAGAACAAGAACAAGAACAAGAAGAACAAGAACAAGAACAAGAACAAGAAAAATATCTTTAAATACACCAGAAGAAAACAAGGAGGTACTCAAAGTGTAATGGTTATCGTCGTAAGAAATAAACACTATAAACCGAGTTCAGGTGTTCTGGACGAAGCTGGTTGCATCTCACATATCACTAATATCATTGGAAAAGTTATGAATGCAACTATTCTCCCTCCATCTAAATAGTAGGGCAGACTGTGAACTTTAACCTTGGTATGGCAACCATTCTATGAGAAGAAAAACTCTGAATCCCTACCCGTTAAACTCCACTTAAAAATGACCTTGTGTCGCTTCCTGTTCGCGCTGGCGGGAATGGGGCTTAAATACATATACAAATAAAAATTTGAACAAATGTTAAATTTAGTTGCTACAAATCCTAAAAAATTCAGTTCGTATAATTTACAACAGGCGCGTGGTCTAATGGTTAGAGTCGTAGGAAATGGATTCGTCGACCCGAGTTCAATTCCTGGATGAGCTGTTTGCATTTCACATAGCGCTAATACCCTTGGGAAAGGTTCAATCCAATTCTCCCTCCAGCTATGGGTAAAGCTAGCAGACTGGGCTTTTAACCATGTCCAGGTAACCAGTCTAGGAAAACTCTGAATTCAAACCTGTTAAACTCCGCTTAAGAAATTGACCTCATGTTGCATCCTGCTCGTGTGGAGGGGTTGGTAAATAAATAATAAATAAATATATATATATATTATATATACAAGATTTTTTTTCCGTTGCCCAAATTTATTTTACATAATTTAAAAGTTACCTATCAATTGCGTATAGTAGTGTAATTAGATCAAACTAACGTTTGATGGAAAAATACAGGGAATTTGATTGACAAGATTTAACCCGGTATTTGACGCCCTTTTCTCCGATTTGACGAGCCAAAGTGCGAAAGGTAGTTTAGAGAAATCAGTCAGACATACATTAGTGAAGTATGTGAATTAAGAATAAATGTCACATAATTGATAGGGAACCTATCAATTGTGTACGGTAGTATAGT
>CM042156.1:14298098-14318098 GCA_023376005.1 Doryteuthis pealeii
ATACTAAATTATATGACTGCAACAGCAGGTACTGTAAGCAATCCGAGTCAGTCATTTATCAAAATGACTTGATTCGGCATTAAATGACCCGAAAAGGGTTGATATGCGTAAAACAAACCAACAAACCAACCATCTCTCACTGAGTCCTTTGTTTATCAAAATGACTTCATTCGGCATGAAATGACACGAAAAGGGTTGATATGCCATAAAACAAAACAACCAGCCAACCATCTCTCACCGAGTCGTTTGTTTATCAAACTGACTTGATTCGGTATTAAATGACCCAAAAAGGGTTGATATGCCGTAAAACAAAACAACCAACCAATCATCTCTCATTGAGTCCTTTGTTTCTCAGAATTACTTGATTCAGCATTAAATGACCCCAACAGTTGTTGATATGACGTAAAAAAAACTTAAGATTGTTTTTTTTCTTTCTTACGAGTACATTAAACAAATTTATGTACCCCTAATTCTAAAAAATAAATTTCTTTTCTTCGTCATTATTTCTTTTTCATTCTTTCTTTCTCTTTTGGTTTTCTTTCTTTCTTTTTTTCTTATTTCTTTCTTTCTTTCTTATTTCTTTCTTGCGAAAGATTATATTGAAAAATGTTATTTCGTTTTCAAACAGATTTTTTGTTTTTTGTCCCCATTCATTTCTAACTTTTTTCTTTTTCTTTCTTTCTTTTTCTTTCTTTCTTCCTTTCTTTCTTTCTTTCTTTTCTATTATTGACTATATTTAAAACAAATGTTTGAAATTTTGATTTTACACAGATTTTTGTCCCCACTTTTTTTTTAGAATAATTCCTTATATTTTATTTTTTTATTCCTTTTCCTAATTTTTTTCTTTTTCTTTCTTCTCGGTTTTATCTCTCAGTTTCGGTCTATAATTTCACTTTCCTTTCTTTCTTTCTTTCTTTCTTTCTTTCTTTCTTTTTTCTTTCTTCTTTCTTTTTTTTCTTTCTTTCTTTCTTTCTTTCTTTCTTTCTTTCTTTCACACGGTAAGTTTAATTTCTGCCCTCTCCATCCCGATCGCGCGCAGATTTCCACTCTAATTTCTTATTTCATCTTTATCTTACGTTTATATCTATCTATCTATCGATCTATCTATCTATCTATCTGTCTATGTTTACTTAAATATCTCTCTCAGGCTATCTATGTATCTATCAATTTTGTATGTTTTTATTCATTTTTAACATTTATGTTATTATATAATATATATATATATATATATATATATATATATATATATATATATATGCATGTGTATGTGTGATTGAGTGGTGTGTGTGTGAGTGCGCTCAGGTGGACTTGTGGATAAATGTGTGTGCTTGCACGCATCTTAAAGTGTGTACATTTGTATGCAAATGTATATCAATTTGTACCAGAGGTGATTATATCCTTGCTGTCATTTTTATCGATTCGTCAATTTAATACGAATTGATATGTTATAATCTACAAAAAAAAAAGAAGGGAAAAAACAACAAACAAAACAGAACAAAAACAAAAAGTTGGGACGATCTTAATTGAATGCAATGAAATTCTAAGTTCTGCTAGAGTGCAATTATTTATCATATATATATATATATATATATATATATATATATATATATATAATATGTGTGTGTGTGTGTGTGTGTGTGTATGTATTCTTGTATATATATATATATCGTTGATGTAACATATATATGCATGTATATATATATTATATATATATAAATAAATTTGTATACATATATGTGCATGGCATTGTTGAATTTCATGCATATATATATATAATATATATATATATATATATATATATATATATATACAAATATATACATATGTACATGCATATATATGTACACCAACGATATGTATATATATATATATATATATATATATATATATATGTGTGTGTGTGTGTGTGTGTGTGTGTGTGTGTGTTGAATTAAATAAAAGACACATCTCCTGTTTAACAATTTTATTTGTGATTTTTTCAAGTTTTCTGGCCAACTTTTTAATATTTGGTTGGAATTCGTGGATTAGTCCAACAAAGTTCATGTCCCGAGTACTTTCGGCACTTCGAAACTTTTCCTAATGTCTTTCTTTCTTTCTTTCTTTCTTTCTTTCTCAGTTTTATATGGCCAGAAAACTTGAAAAAATCACAAATAAAATTGTTAAACAGGAGATGTTTCTTTTGTTTAATTCAATATGCCAATTGAAAGAATGCTGGCCAAATACACACACACACACAACACACACACACACACACACACACACACACACACACACACACACACACACACACATATATATATATGTATATATATATATATATATATATATATATATATATATATATATCACCCGTTAATGCAACTTGGTTTTCATTTATATAAAATTACAGATATATATGTATATCATTGATGTTCACACACACACACACACACACACACACACACACACACATATATATATATATATATATATATATATATACATATACATATACATATATGTATTAACATTCGTGCATATAAATACTATTATCTACAATTGTGAGCAAAACTATTTGAATGAAAAAATTAATACAATTTGCTACTTTTTTCTTCATATATATATATATACATACATACATACATATATATATATATATATATATATATATATATATATATATATATATATACGCACACATATACACACAGGCGCGCATATATATATGTATATATGACATGGTTGGATGTTGTATTCTATGAGAGTATGTCAGTTATCATGAAATTGTACAGAAACATAGTTATTCATTTCACACCTACATATTATCACCATGCGTATTACAACAACAACAACAACAACAACAACGACAACAACAACAGTCTCGAGATTATTATTATTATTATTATTATTCATTATTATTATTATATGGGTTTTTCACACCAGCGTTTGCTGATGGTCTTTCTCTGGAATCTTAGTGACAACAAGTCTCCTCAGATCACCATGACCTTTCTGAGTATTCTAACCGAGTATTACTATTATTATTATTTACTCCTTTTGAGTTTTCACATCAACATTAGCTGATGGTCTTTCACTGGAGTCTGAGTGACAAAAGTCTCCTCAGGTCTCCAGGACTCTTCTGAGTATTCTGGCAGATTGCAGCAGTGCAGTGTTATGAATGGTTTCAATCCTTCCTCTGATTTCCAAACTTTCCAAACCCTTTTCCAATCCTTTTGGGACTGTTCCAAGTGCACCAACTACAATTGGTATAACTTTCCCTTTCATATTCCATAACTTTTTCAGTTCTCTGGCAAGGTCCAGATATTTGTCAATTTTTTCATTTTCCTTTAACTTCACCCTGTGATCTGCTGGAACTGCAAAATCTACCAGTTGACAAGTTCTTTCTTTTTTGTTTATCAACACTAGGTCTGGTCTTCTTGCTGGGATAAGGTGATTCGTTTTATTTCAAAGTCCCAGATAATTTTATGTGTCGTTCTCAAGAACAGATTCTGGTTTATGCATATACCATTTTGTTGTATGGTCAAAATTAAATTTTTTGCATAATTCCCAGTGGATCAGCTTCCCAACCCAGGCGTATCTAGTATTGTACTCCCGTTGTGCTAGATTGCTACATTCGCAGAGTACATGGTTTACAGTCTCATCTCTATTACCGCAAGGTCTAAATTTACTATTTTGTTGGGTCTTATCAATTTTCGCTTTGATATAGTTTGTCCTTATGGCATTATTTTGTGCAGCAATTATTAGTGATTCAGTTTCTCTTTTGGGGTTTCCTTTTCTTAACCATGTCCAAGTCTTTTCATGAGCAACCTCTTCTATTTGTCGTTTGAAGTGTTCATATAATTTCTTCTTCTTCTTCTTCTTCTTCTTCTTCTTTCTTCTTCTTATTATTATTATTATTATTATTATTATTATTATTATTATTATTATTGTTTTACTCCATATCGGTTTTGCACACCAGTTTTATCTAGTTATTTCTGATTGAAATATAAGTCGCCCCAGATCACTTCGAAGCAACCTAGCTGATTTTAACAGTGCTATGGTCTGTATGATCACAAGTCTTCTGTCAGTTCCTCTTGCCTTTCCATAGTTCTTGGGAAATGAAAGAGCTCTAACTATGATTATTTTCCATCATCACATACAGATTTTCCAAATTGTTGAGATCTGTGACAATTTCTAAGTATTTGTCGAGTTTTTTTCATTCTGTAGTCTGCTGGAACGGCAAAATCCCCATGACATCAATTTTTTTCCGTATCTATTACAACTAGATTTCGGCTTCTGATCGAGACTGGGTCCCAGAGAATTGCATGTGTCTGATTTTCTGGTTTATGCATATCCCATTCGTAAGAATCGTCCAACTTCATCTCTTGCAACGTTACCATCGGACCACCTCTTCCACCCGGTCATGCTTGCTTTTGTATTACTTTTCACAGTTTGCATTATTATTATTATTATTATTATTATTATTATTATAGTTTTTCACACCAGAGTCAGCTGATGGTATTTCACTGAAGTCCGAGTGACATCAAGTCTCCTCAGGTCTCTGAGTATTCTGGCCGATTGCAGTAAGGCAGTGGTTTGGATGGTCTCAATTCTCCATTATTATTATTATTTGAGTTTTCACATCAGTGTTAGCTGATGGTCTTTCACTGGAGTCTGAGTGACAGCAAGTCTCCTCAGGTCTCCAGGACTCTTCTGAGTATTCTGGCAGATTACAGCAGTGCAGTGTTCTGAATGGTTTCAATCCTTCCTCTGATATCCAAACTTTCCAAACCCTTTTCTAATCCTTTTGGGACCGTTCCAAGTGCACCAACTACAATTGGTATAACTTTCACTTTCATATTCCATAACTTTTTCAGTTCTCTGGCAAGGTCCAGATATTTGTCAATTTTTTCATTTTCCTTTAACTTCACCCTGTGATCCGCTGGCACTGCAAAATCCACCAGTTGACAAGTTCTTTCTTTTTTGTTAATCAACACTAGGTCTGGTCTTCTTGCTGGGATAAGGTGATCCGTTTTAATTTCAAAGTCCCAGAGAATTTTGTGCGTTTCGTTCTCAAGAACAGATTCTGGTTTATGCATATACCATTTTGTTGTGTGGTCAAAATTTAATTTCTTGCATAATTCCAGTGGTCCGATGGTTCACTGGAGTCTGAGTGACAGCAATTTTCCCCAGGTCTCCAGAACGAGTAGTAGTAGTAGTAGTCGTAGTTTTGGTCATAGTATTAGTATTAGTAGTAGTATTCCTCGTTTTTTACACATACATTCCACGAAGAGGATTACGTGATCTGATTGGTTACTACAGTATCACGTGATAGGAAAGAAAAACAAAGTGTGAGAGAATGACAGAGAAGAAAATTTATCGCCGTTTTGCCTCGACACACGCAAGCGACGGCCGACTAGAACCGGCCCGCTCTAAAAAAAACATAATATGCAAGACAGGGAGAATAAGGTGGTCGATATAAGTTCGTGGTATAAAAATGATTCGTCGCGTTGCTGTCTTACTCCAGACTTACTTGAAACAAGTGACAACAAGCAACGTTTGTCTGACCACTCCACAACATAACAGTGAGTAAAAAGTCGTCGGGGTGGCCTATAGTAGGTATCAGCCAGACAGCGAGGGAGTCAATACCCTTTTCATTAGCGCTAGACCAAGGAGATTGTTTTGACGTCTAAGACGGAGCGTCACACCTGCCATCAGCTCCTCACGTTACCGCACAGATACTTGTGCTATTCATACGCTGAGTTACCGGCGGGCGATATCGAACACGGAACCTTATGGTTTCTAGTCGGACGCCCAACCGACTGAGCTAACAGTAAGGAGGTAGGTATATGGGAGCAATTATTTGAATAGGATGAGTTCTGGGGTGAATAGATAGTGAACTTTGAAATATCCCATAAGAAGGTGAAAAATACCAAGATAATTTGGTAGGCAAAGAGTTAAATAGTGTAATATCTCGTATAATGAACAACCCTTGTTTTGAGGTGAAAAATTTGGTCTTAAAAAGTCGTTCGTTACACGAGTATGTACAGTTATATAGGAGGTACATGTTGTGTTAGAGTCGTAGGAAATGGCCTCGTGTTCAAATCCTGGACGAGGCTCTTTGCATTTCACGCACCGCTAATACAACTGGAAAAGGTATGCATCCATCAACTCTCCCTCTAGCTATGGGTAATGAAGATATAATCCACATCGTAATGCATAAAAAAGCCGAATAGAGGATTACTTTGAATTGAGAGAGAGAGAGAGAGAGAGAGAGAGAGAGAGAGAGAGAGAGAGAGGTCACTCTACCTAATCAAACCTGTGAATATATTGGATTTAACTGAACTTAGGAAATACTTCAAGTTAACACGCAAATGAATTTGTAATTGATCTGTTGGTTGTCTGGTTGGATTTTACGACATGTCAACCCTTTGGTTATTTTATGCCGAAGAAGTGTTTGTTTTATTATATATACTAGCAAATATATGCACCCTCCGGGTGCAAGTATTTAAGTTTTAATGTAATGAAATATTATATTAAATTAGAAAGTCTAATAAGAATGCAGATAAAAAGATATGTAACAGAGTGGGGGTATAATAGAAAAATAGAAATGAAACTTACTCTTCCATCACTGCCGTCTTTCATTGCTGAATTTTACTTATTTAACTATTTAGTTAAATTAGGAAATAAAGAATAAAATTACACTTATTTTTTCTTGTTAATGGATTTCATTTAAGATTCATTGGAGAGATTTTTGCTTATATTCATTAAGATAAAACCAAACAGTTAGAAATCAATAATACTAAGCACATATTTAATAAAATCATATTTTTAATATCAATATGCAAATTAGCCTTCCCGTTCACACTGCAAACCGCTATTTTTTGTATATATAAATACAATAGCATGTTATTCGTATGTAGATATGGACAATACTAATAAAAAGGTGAAGCAATTTTATTAATAATTGTGGTTTAAATATAAATAAAATCATGAAAAATGTAATGTAAATAACTATGTTAATTGTGACTCGATTAGTAATATAGTTTCGGTTACAGACAGAAAAACACACAATCTCCATTATAATAAGATATATATATATATATATATATATATATATATATATAAGTCATCCACAGACACGTGTTCCAGCGTTTCACGTCTCTTCAGGGTGGCTAGACTCTACAACTATCCTTGGCTAGGGTCGAACACCGACTGACTGTTTACCAGCCTGATTTCTTATCCCCTCGGCCACTGACAGCTGCTGTAGCGGGGCTGGTGTTTAAACTATTAAATACATAAGTTTGTTTATATATTTTACAATCACAGAGAGATCTAGTTTGCGAGCAAACGATTATTCCTTATATATACTAGCAAATATATGCACCCTCCGGGTGCAAGTATTTTAGTTAAATTTTATAATAAAATATCATATTAAATTAGAAAGGCTAATGAAACTGAATAAGAATTCAGATAAAAAGAATTTGAACAGAGGGGGAAATTATTGAAAAATAGAACAACTTTGAAACTAACTCTTCCATCATATTACGTTACTCCCGTCTTTCATTGTAAATTTTCCTAATTAAACTGTTTAGTTAAAATAGGAAGTAAAGAATAATATTAGTTATTTCTTCTTGTTAAGGATTTCTTTTAAGATTTATTGAAGAGATTTTTGAGATAAAACCAAACAATTAGAAATCATAATACTAAGTATATATTATAAATCAATTTTTTAATTCAATATGCAAATTAGCCTTCCCATTCATACTGTAAACCTCTATTTTGTTGTATATATAATACAATTGCATGTTAATATAGGTATGGTCAACAGTATTAATAATGTAAAAAACAATTTATTAATAATGGGTTGAATAAAATAAAATCATGGAGGTGTGACGTATACTAAGGGAATGTGACTTGAGTAGTAATATAGTTTCGTTACAGATGACAAACCCACAAATTATAATAATATATATTATATATATATATATATATATCTTGTGTATTCAAATTTTCTAAAACTCATTTTTAAACACATCTTTTGAAACTCATTTTTTGATCTATTTAACCCATAGATAGGACCCTAACAGGTACTACCGATCCGGATCAGAGTGGATCTGGGGGTAATGGCGATAATAGGTTACTCCACAATCCCCATCGCTCAAGAATTGAAACTTGATGTAGTTTCTCCAAGACTGCTTGCCTAACCAAAATTAAAGAACCCAGTTAAAGACGTAGAGATGACCAAAGATTCACAAGAAAAATCATGACATGAAAGAATGGTCAGAATAAATCAATGATATCCTTTCGTATAAAACAAGTTGTGTTTTGTGTTTCATGTCTACCTAGATGACGCCGATTAATCCCCCCTATGTAGCAGTCGTCGGTGACTGCACTAAAATGGTTACTTGAAACTAAAGAATTGTTCGCAATTCGCAGTCTGTCACAGACGACCATGATTTCACGTATTACATAATTTCATAAGCAGCTTATGGTTTATGTATGTACCTGTAGTTAGAATATTTGAATTAGGGTCCGTTAGATTCAGAATAGTGGGGTCCAGCGGAAAGTTACCTCGACAGTTATTGACGGGTAATAACCTTTTTACTTGAACCCCTTGTAAAAGGTGCCATTTCAGACGCGTGAGAATTAGCTTTTGATGGGAGCTGGTGGCTGACGAGAGAGGATGCCGCTCAGTGGTCGCTCTGAGTCGCACTTACCGTGCAGTCGAATCATGGATTGGGTTGTTAAATAAAAGCTTTATCAGAAAACAACCGAGGAGCGTGGACGTTGTTGTCAGCCCTCGGGGTCGCTCTCCCATCGCGGCGGAATCATGGGCTGGGTTGTGAAATAAAAGTTTAGAAAACAACCAAGACTTGTTAATTGATTAATTCAAACAAGAAATGACCAGTCCAACACAAAGAAGAACCAACCCTTAACAGAAAGTCCTGAAGAGAAGTCAGCTTGAAGAAGATATATATATATATTATATAATATATATATATATATATATATATATACGCATTTCACTTAGCGCTAATACCTTGGGAAAGTTATGAATCCTACTCTCCCTCAGCTATGGTTAAATAGTAGGGCAGACTGGGCTCTTTAACCTTGGTTAGGCCAACCGTTCTAGGAGAAGGAAAACTCTGAATTCAAACCTGTTTACCGCTTAAGAAATTGACCTTATGTCGCATATCCTGCTCGTGCGGAGGGGTTGGTATATATATATATATATATATATATATATATATATATATATATATATTATATATATATATATCAGTGTGTTTTTCTTACTATCTGTTTATCTATCTATATCGGTCTGCTTCCATATATCTATCTATTTATCTATCTATCATTCTCAGCCTGTTCTTTGTAACATTCTCTCTCTCTCTCTCTTTCTCTCTCTTCTCTCTCTCTTTCTCTCTCTCTCTTTCTCTCTCTCTCTCTCCTTGAAATCGATAATGAACAAAATATTTAGTCTTTTTAAAGCTTTAATAACTTTTGTTACTCCAAGAAATATTTCACGAAACAGATGGAATTGCTACTCCTAATACAACTCCTCTACCCGGATTTTAATAGCATGTCAAACCCTCATAAAATACTCTAACTTCTATGATTCTTTTGTAATGCTCCCTTTAAAAAAAAACTCTTTCTTTCTTTTCTCTCTCTCTCTCTCTCTCTCTCTCTCACACACTCTCTTTCGCTCGCTGGCTTCATCACACAAATATTGCTAATTATTCCAATTAGATAAGAGTACTTGATATCACCTCTGTGAAGAGAAATCCTTATAGCCAAATTTCGGCATTATATAACCATAAGGAGGTGATATGCCGCTAAAATAATAAACCAAGCCAAATGATAAAAACAAATTGCATATTAAAAGCGTATTATAAAGTGCTCAATGAGTTTAGAGCAGAGCAGGTTTTACAACAAACAAACAAAGAAAATAATATGGAGATGAAATATCTTTTGATAAAATGTTTGAAAATCGGACACCAGTCGCTACAGAAACTTTTACGGAAATTCATCTAAAATCATAAATAATAATAAATAAAAAAAATAAAAAGTTGAAACTTCGAATTTATTATTACCATGCAAATGAATAAATAATTATGTCTATGTTCGAATCTTTCAGTTTTCCTTTGATATATTGGATATATCAACCATTCTCAGGGCAATATAAAGGATTAATTGACTTCTTCAAAAATATTATTTTCAAATGAGATAAAACGAAAATGTGACAATCAAATAACTTTGTCATATTTTCGTTTTATCACTTGTAAACAATATTTTTATACGGAGCTCCATGACAACATGCCTTAATACTGCCCTGATAATGGTCAATATATCCAATATATATAGACCGAAATGGTCAGACGTAGGCATAACTATTTATTCATTCATAAGTAAACACATTCTCAGTGTATTTGTTTTTTCAAGTTTATATACTTACTTCTTGTCGGATTTATTTCCATTTTCACACACACACACATACACACACACACACACACACACACACACACATACACACATATATATATATATGTATTTATATATATGTATATAGACATTGTTAAATTGGGCAGACATTGTTTGTTTTTATAAGTATAACACTTGCATGTTTTATTGTTCTTGCAATATACACATCCCCCAATGACGGGACCGAAAGTAATTGGGAACAGATTAGTAATGTCAAATTCATTAGAGAATTTCAACCGGATATAGTAAAATCCATTTTGTGACTTTAAAGGATTGAAAAGAAAATATGTAGATAAAAAATGTCAGCACTATATAACCAAATATGTCTGAATGAAGAAATGCTGTCCAATTACACACACACACACACACACACACACCACACACACAGAGACACAGACACACAGACACAGATACACAAACACACACACATATATATATAATTGAGATCGATTTATACACGAGTATACACGGTGTATATGAAGTTGGATTGATGTATACAGTATTTATCATCAGATTAAGCACATGCGCTATTAAGAGATAAAATGGTAACCATTTAGGCAGCAGCAACCTGATATCAAAATGACTTGATTCGGCATTGAATGACCCGAATAGGGTTGATATGCCGTAAAATAAAACAACTAACCATCCATCTCTCATTGAGTCTTTTGTTTATCAAAATGACTTAATTTGCCATTAAATGACCCGAAAGGGTTGACAGGCCATAAAACAAAACAACCAACCAACAATCTCTCATTGAGTCCTTTGTTTATCAATATTGACTTAATTTGACATTAAATGACCCTAAAAGGGTTGATATGCCGTATAACAAAACAACCAACCAACCATCTCTCACTGAGTCCTTTGTTTATCAAAATGACTTGATTCGGCATTAAATGACCCGAAAAGGGCTGATGTGTCGTAAAACAAAACAACCAACCAACAAATGGATACAAATCCAGGTACCGAGTGTTCACTTTATCTAGAAGAAAAATGGTTAAAAGAAAAAAAAAAGAAAAAAAAGAAAAATGTGAGACGTAAGAAGAACGGAATTATTTCCCGCAGTTATTTTTTAATACAAAGAAAGAAAAAAATACATAAAAACCAATTAAATTTGTTGCATTCATTTTTTTTCTTTTTTTTCTTTTTTTTTTCTTTTTCTTTTTCTTCTTGGCACTACATTTACAGTAACAGACAACACACGAACACGTAGTAAAATCATTCCCTCTTCTTGCGCCACGGAACATGCGTGGGCTTTTTGCAAAATAAATTAATAATTTTCTTGTTTGTTTTTTTTTCTGTTTTGTTCAGGGCCTGATTTTCACCTGCTGGGGCCCTAAGCTATTAGAAATCTGTGGCCCTTCTCTCAAAAATTTAATTAAAAAAATTTAAAATAATATATATATATATATATATATATAATATATATATTATATATATATATATATGTGTGTGTGTGTAAATTTGTCACAGTGTACTATACGATTAATAGGCGTATGTTACCATTGGTTTCAAAGCAGCGTATGAGTCGTTTATCATCAAAACAAGCACCCAGAAAAAATCTTTTTCCTGAGCTCTTATCTTGAAAATCAGCGGCTAATACACTGCTTTAAAACCATTGGTAACATACCCTTATTACTAGTATAATTCACTTTAACAAATAAATGTAGCTCTTACACCTGTAATCGAGCACTTCATTTTCCATTTTCCAATACAAAATACCTATATATATATATATATATATATATATATATATATATTATATATAGTATATGGTTATCACTAGCTCACTTAGTGAGTTAGAGATGGACCTCTTTTTGTCGGTATTAATAGTGGAGTGCTCAATATAAGTGATAGAGCTGTTATATATACATATATATTAGATGGATATTTTTGTGAGTGAGTTTCTGGATCTTATGCAATAATCTGTATCCTGAACGCATAAAAGCATGAAACCCGGGATCACAAAAAATCCAATGTGATATATATATATATATATATATATATATATATATATATATATATATATATTGAAATGTGGTTTCCACGTATGCTTCTTATATATGTAGATGACAATCGTAAGGCCTATATATCTAACTAAAGTAAATGAAATAAAATACGTTTTTCCCCAGAGGAAGAGGTAAGGCTACCCAAAAATATCACAAAAGTCAACATTCATTACTTACCATATTTCATTGTCTACGGCCTTCAATAGTAAGTACATTTATTTAAAAAAAACTTAATTACGATAGTTAAATATACAGGCCATACGATTGTTATATATATATATATATATATATATATATATATATATATATATATATATATATATATATAAGAGAGAGTTTCATCATTTGCTTGAAGCATTGTGTATATATTGGTTAGGAGGTTGATTTAGAAGGCTATCACAATGCAGTTTGGAATAATAATAAAAAAAGAAAATAATAATACGGTAACAATGGTGTTGTGTGTTGACCTGCATTTTTATTCTTTCTTGAATTTTCGAGGTAATACCTCTTTATCAAAAGAATTGAACTGAAGCAGTACAGCTATGGCATTTCTTCCCAAATGAATTTTTTTTAAATGATGTTATTTTTTAAATAACTGTATTCTCGTGTGAACGTGAATGCGTTTATTTTTGTTTGTACGTGTGTGTATGTTGTAATTCGCGTGACATTGAAATTCAACACACAACACCATTGTTACCGTATTATTATTTTCTTTTTTTTATTATTCCAAACTGCATTGTGATAGCCTTCTAAATCAACCTCCTAACCAATATATATATATATATATATATATATATATATATATATATATATATATATATATGGCTTGTAGATTGATTCTGAAGGCTTATTACAATTTGAAGGAAGAAAAGGTAACGAGTATGTTGTTCATTTACCTGTATTTTCAATTTTATTGATTTTGCCTTAATATTTCGAGGATTATTGTCCAGAAGACATCAGAGTCTTTTAACGGATTCTTTTAATCCCGAAATATTAAGGAAACTTCAAAACAAGAAAAATACAGGTGAAGTAACATTCTCGTTACTTTTCCTTCTTTTGCATAAGTCTTCAAAATCAATCTACATCTACAAACAAAATATAAACACAATGCTCGAAGTAGACTTTAAAACTCTCTCTCTATATATATATAATATATATATATATATATATATAAATAGATACATAGCTATGTATATATATATATGTATATATATATATGTATATGAAGTAAATGGAAGTGAATCCGACAGTATAAATTAAACATTTTTAGAAAAAAAAAACAAATGATGTTATAGTTCGCTGACAGAATCTGTTTCGACCTTTAATGCTTCTGATTTTTAAAAATAAGATTTATTTTATTTTTAACACAGAATATGCACTTTCAAAATTAAAAAAAAATTCCCGCTCCGAACATGAACGCTTATTTGTACCCCTCCTGTTTTTAACGGTTTACTTATTCCGTCTCTCCAACATAAATATTTCGCTCTTGGAGAAGACCGCTTTATTAAAAGGTCGAAACAGATTTCTTTCAGCGAACTATAACATCATTTGTTTTTTCTAAAAATGTTTAATTCATATATATATATATATATATAAATTTTTTTATGAATTTGTTTTAAAGAATAAAAATTAATGATAAAATAAAAATGTATTAAAAATGAGGCCCCGAGGGTGTGTGGCCCTTAGCTATAGCTTATTTAGCTAATAGGCAAGTCCAACAATTGTTCATTCTCTTTTTATATGTAGTTAGTTTTATTTCAAGTAAATAATTTAAAAAAAAGGTGATTTTTAACCACTTGGGTCTCATATATATTGTCAATCAATTCTAGCCAATCATTGTCATCGTTTTCATTACCATTTATGAATAAATTTGAATGTCTCCCTGCCAGTACAAGAAGAAAAATATTATGATAATGGAGATTGTGTGTTTTTCTGTCTGTAACCAAAACTATATTACCACTGACGTCACAATTCCCTTAATTATTTCATTTTTGTTTAAACCTCAATTATGAGTATAATTTTTTCCATTATTAATACTGTTGACCATATCCACATACTAATAACATGCAATTTTATTTATACATACAACAAAATAGCGGTTTACAGTGTGAACTCTAAAGCTAATTTGCATATTGATATTATAAATTTGATTTTAATAAATATGTGCTTAGTATTATTGATTTCTAATTGTTTAGTTCTTAATGAATATGAGCAAAAATTTCTGGGGGGTAAATCTTAAAAAGAAATTCATTAACAAGAAGAAATTACTCTAATCTTATTCTTTACTTACTATTATAACTAAATAGTTAAATTAGGAAAATTTAGCAATGAAAGACGGGAGTGATGGAAGCGTAAGTTTCAGTTGTTCTATTTTTCTATTATACCTTCCTCTGTTTCAGATCTTTTTATCTGCATTCTTGTTTAGTTTCATTAGTGTTTCTAATTTAATATAATATTTTAATACGTTAAAACTTAAATACTTGAACTCAGCGGAGGGTGTATATATTTGCTAGTACTAATAAAACGTTTACTGTAATAATTATTCACGAATCTATCTTTTAAAGGGATGATAGGATAGCTTTAAACAAAAATGTTTGAGAACCTGAGGGAGGTTTGAATATTTTCGACGTTTTTCTTCTTTTTTTTTTTTTTTGTTAACCCAGGTAGAAGATGTCTAAGGGCTAAGGATTCACGTGACAAATTTAAGAATTAAATTTCACACACGGTATCTCATCAAAGCTGCAGAGCAATCATTGCTTTCGTAGTCTTCATCTCCATTTATAAATCGATTGAGCACTATCACCGCCATTTTAATCAGTAAACGCGACACAAAGTAAAAAAACAAAAAAAAAAAAATCACTCAACTGAGAAGTATAAAACCTTTGTAAAGACCACGTCAATTCTTTTTAAACCAAGACTTTCACGGCTGCTTAACTTGCTTTATATATAATACCGGGTGCACAATCAACTAACTGCTGGAAGTTGCTTGATATTTTTCAGCAAAAAACGATTCTTAGAGAGTATAAAGATCTTCTTCATAATTTTTTCTTAAAATGGTACTGACTTGTCTAGACGTCTAGACATCATCCCTTTGTTATATAAGTTGGTCGGCTTTGCACATTTTCATTTGATTTGATGTTGTGAAACACATTTTATCTATGGAGACAAGAAAAGGTGAAGAGAGAATAGAAAGAAAGAATAAGTTGAAGAAATGAAAAGAAGGGATGAAAGAAAAAGAAAGTGAAAGGAAGGAGAGAAAAGAAAGAAAGCTGAAGGAAGGAGAATGAAAGAAAACCCAAGAAAGAAGAAAGAAAACTGAAAGAAGGAGAAAGAAAGAAAACTGAAGGAAGAAGAAAGAAAGAAAAAAAAAAAGAAAACTGAAGGAAGATATGGGAATAGTGATATACATTACATATCAAGCAACTTATATTAGCGTCTAAGGTGGAGCGCCGCATCTACCATCAGCTCCTCACTTTACCGCACAGATTCCTGTGCTACTCATACGCTGAGTTGGCGAGGGCCGGTATCGAACTAGGAACCTTGTGATTCCTAGACGAACACTCTACCGACTGAGATGAACTGGCCCTATAATTTTAATATAAAAGAGGCAATTTTACTCACAATCTCCGACGCTTTTATCATCCAACTGTCTTGATTCCAAAATCCAGTCAGCAGACCCCCAGACAAATAATATTCATATATTTACTAACCCTTCTGCACGACTAGGGTTCCGCCCTTTTGTCTAGGACTGTAAAATACACCGACTCCACTTTTTCAAAAGGGTAAGACCCCCAGTGGGGCTACCTGTGCGCCGAGCATAGCAACCCGTCTCAACGAGGGCGAATAGGCTTCAGCCTTCGTTTATTCCCTACATAAGTTGGACTCCATGATGGGCCCAGAATTTTAGCCGGATCCCTTAATCAGTTACCTCCTTATCAAGTAAAATCGTCGGGGGGGGGGGCTAAGTCACATACCGGTAATCTATCCCCTTTTCACTAGCGCTAGACTAAGGAGATTGTTTCTGCCTCTGAGGTGGAGCGCCACACCCAACATCAGCTCCTCACTTTACCGCACAGATCCCTGTGGTACTAATACGCTAAGTTGGCGAGGGCCGGTCTCGAACCAGGAACCTTGTGGTTCCTAGTCGAACGCTCTACCGACTGAGCTAAACCGGCCCTATAAAGTAAAGTCAGTAGGGAGGCCTAATGTCTGTAGCGAGGGAGTCTATCTCCTTTTTACTCGCGCTAGACCAAGGAGATTGTTTCTTCCTCTGAGGTGGAGGACCACACCTACGTTCAGCCCCTTACTTTACCACACAGATCCTTGTACTACTTATACGCTGAGTTGGCGAGAGCCGGTATCGAACCAGGAATCCTGTGGATTATTGTCCGACGCTCTATTGAATTTAATCATCATCTAATTTACTCCAAAAATAAGATACCCGGTCGGTGAGGCTAAGAATATGCTGACTGTATCCTCCACAGAGTTCTAAAACCCCCGCTTTTAGAGACGGTGTCCTAGGTATGATACTATGGTGATATTCCAGTTCAGTGTATAGATCTCCCCCAAATGCCATTACTCCCAGGTCCACTCTGAGATATTCTATTAGACACCCAACCATGTGCCAAATAGATCTTTTAAAAAATTTTAGTATTCGCGCGCAAAATACCCCCTCCAAAAAAACAACAACAAACAAACAAACTTGTAAGACAAAAATACAGAAAAAATAAAATATGATTCGTTTGCAAGATCACAGCGAGGACGCCCCATAATTGTGGCCTTGTGTCAAGTCATACGCTCGGTGAACGGATTGGGTAGGTTTTTTTTTAATTCTATTAACCATTTTTCTATAAACTGATAATTTAGACAAATAATGGTTCAGAAAATAATTAAAAGGACTTAGTTTAACAATAATAACTATTTTGGAAAACTGATTAATGTCTTTCAAGATGATAACATCACAAAAATTGTTAGAAAAGTTGAAAAAAAAGAAAAATGAAAATACTTGAAAACAATAAGGATTCCATTATTTTAAACAAATTTTTTTGAATATATATATATATATATATATATATATATATATATATATATATATATATATTCAAAGAGTTTAAACAAATCAGAATGCAATGATTCTAATCCATTGAAACAAGAAATCGGTACCATAGTCAAGTTAAGGAGAATGCTGATCCAGAAATTTGTTTTCTCGGCATAATCATACGCACTGTCGATGGGGCATAGAATACGCTATTGCTGGGCAAGGCTGCCCCTCCCCTCCAAAAAAAATAGTGAAATAGATCACTAATAAGGACTGAACCTATTCTAGTAGTGACCACCACAAGCAGAGTTTAACAGGTTTGAATTCAGTTTCCCTTCTCCTAGACTGGTTGCCTAACCAAGGTTAAAGAGCCCAGTCTGCCCTACTATTTACCCATAGCTGGAGGGAAAGTAGTTGGATTCATACTTTTTTCCAAGGGTACTAACGCTATGAGAGCTGTAGCTTCGTCCAGAATTTGAACTCGGGTCGACGAGTCCATTTCCAACGTCTCTAACCCTCACACCACGCACTTCCAACACAAGGGAATGGGATCCTAGCTATAAAACTAAACTGTATCTGGAGGTGAGGCACCAGACCAGCAGATCTAGAGTGTGTCGAGTATTCCTTCATTGCAATTGCTCCCAGGTCCACTCTGACTTGCAGTGGCAGTGCCTGTTAGGGTTCCACATATATGTCAAATAAAAGAAAATAAGTTGCTGGAGTGGCCTATTGTCGATATCAGCTGGACAGCGAGTGAGTCTATCTGCTTTTCGCTAGCGCTAGACCAAGGAGATTGCTTTTTTTTACTGAAGTGGAGCGCCACACCTACCGTCAGCTCCTCATTTTACCGGACATATATATATATTTACCAACGCCTCCACACGAGCAAGATGTGACAGAAGGTCAATTTCTTAAGCAGAGTTTAACAGGTTTGAATTCAGAGTTTTCCTTCTCCTAGACCGGTTGCCTAACCAAGGTTAAAGAGCCCAGTCTGCCCTACTATTTATCCATAGCTGGAGGAAGAGTAGGATTCATACCTTTCCCAAGGGTATTAGCGCTAAGTGAAATGCAATTACCACGTCCAGGATTTGAACTCGGGGCGACGAGTCCATTTCCTATAACTTTAACCATTACACCACGCGGCATATAAGATTACCTAATCTCTGCTACTCATGTGCTGAGTTGGTAGAGACCGGTATCGAATCAGGCAACTTCCTTAGCGGATGTTCTTCTGACTGAGTTAAACCGTCCAATTATGTTTTAGAATTATTCGTATTTAATAGGACCCTGTGCATCCCCCCCCAAAAAAACAACAAAAAAACCAAAAAAAAACAAAATATAAAAAAGTAACAAAAATAAAATAAATTTTATTAAACAACTACACACAAAATGTATATATTCTAGTCATAGAATAACCCTCGACGGATTGACATGCCTTTAAAATCAGTCAATACCACTGTAGTTATTCACTAAGTTTAGTTGTGGCACAAGTCCTCAAATATGGGGCACCCATTGAGAATCGAACTCACTATCAATGGTTTGCTAATCCAGCTTGATAACCATTACACCACGTGAGGTGCCCTGTTTACCAAACACTTTATCCACTGGTAGGATGGTCGTACGTTTGGAGCACCCAGCGAGGAACGACCTCGCTTTTTAGTAGCAATGGATCTGCGAGAGTAGCTTCCGAACCACTACACCACGATGGGACGCTCTAATCAATCCCTGAGTAAAAACAATGAAGAAAACTATCTCGCTTGTCATTCACAATAGTTAGAAATTGTAGGCAAATCTGTACGTGTTTTTTCTATGTCGACTTTTAAATAATAATAAAATAAAACTTTTTGCAAGCATTAGACCAGGGAGATTATTTTTGCAGACTTGGAGTGCCAGACCTACCACCAGCTCGCCACGTTATCGCACAGATCAGATCACCCAATCTGTGCTACTCATGCGCTGATTTAGCGGCCCCGGTATCGAACCAGGAACCTTGCGATTCCTAGGTGGGAGCTCTACCGACTGAGCTAAACCTGACACTAAAGGAAATATATTTCAAGAAATAAAATGTTGCATATAAAAGTCATTAAAGAAAGAAAGAAACCATGTTGATTACTGAGATAGTAACACCATTTTGTTTAACAATAATTCTATCTTCTAAAATCAAAAACAAAAAAAAAAACAGTATTTAGTAGTTAGTATTACCTGCGTTATTCGGACTATTGTCCTCATTTTTATTGTTATTTGTACAACGTATGTCCAATTTGACACATGGCCTAGTGGATAAGGTAGTTAGGTTAAGACAGTTCTAAGTGACAGTTATCTCTGGATTCCGGGTTCAATCCTGAGTAGCGGCAGTAACATAGAAAAATAATTAACACAACTCCTACCCCAGCTATGGTTAGCGGAATGAGAACTGGATACCCCCGTGGATTGAATAAAGGGTTAAGTTCAAAGTTCTGTGATAGCTCCCGATTACGACAAAAAAGTTCCCGAGT
>CM042156.1:14323098-14343098 GCA_023376005.1 Doryteuthis pealeii
TGAAGAGGATAGGATCTTCGAAATATTGTAAAATGATTATTTGGATGCTTCAATTAGATAGAGGTATAATTTTTTTTTCAAAAGTTTGAATTATCAATATAACTTCCATATATAGATCATGTCATTTTTTATCATATATATATATATATATATATATATATATATATATATATATATATATATATATATGTAGGGTTTTTGTATATACAACGAGAGGAGAAAAATAAAATATTCTATAATAAAGAAGGAATGAAAAATGTTTTTTTGAATTTTTTCTTAATTATCTAATTCGACGTTACGGGTGTTTCAGATACCCAGGGATGTATCTTTCTGAGTCAATATATATATATATATATATATATAAACTCTTTTTCTCACTTCTTCGGCCTGTCTCCGTTGAATGTGGTAGGAGTGATCAAGTGAAGGAATTTTTTTTTTGTTAGTCTTTTGATTTATTACTTCAGATTGGTGTCTCCTCTCCCTTTGATGGGAATGTATACATATCGGTGTATGATTTTAATTGCTATATATATATATAGGTCCAAGGGATAACCTTCTCGAGTTTCACCATGTTGAGGATCTTCAGGGTTAACTCCACTGTGTACATCAAGATGTTGGTTGATTGTAGACAATTATATGTATGTGTCTTTTGCTATGAACGGAACATGGTGAAACCCTAGTAGGTTATCACTTGGACCTATATTAAAATAAATTTGCTCTACCAACGTATTGAGCACTTTTTTATTTGTTATATCTCTGCCTTACCCTTATAAACTTCACATCAACCACCGTGACCATATTCACCGGTAAGTCATCTTTTCCATAATATATATATATATATATATATATATATATATATATATATATATATAGTTTTTTTCCGTAGTTAGGGTCTTTCCATGTGTGGTTTAACCAAGCTGATGCAGGTAGACCATAAGGAGAGCTCAATGTGCCTAATACCAGTGAGTAACAGGACAGAGTCATGTTCTTGTGATTACCTGAAGATGCCGTTTTAATACGGTTGAAATAAATTATTGTAATGAAGCAAGTTTAGAGTTTTTCTTCATTTACTATATATATATATATATATATATATATATATATATATATATATATATATATATATATATATATCACATTCAATCTATCCATGGATCGTAATGAGTTTGCAGTATATAAGTTTTATGTGAGGAAAAGTTTTTCTCTCAGTTTTTAATTAATGCTTGGAACATCTATTTTGATATCCATAAGCGAATGTAATAAAAATCAGATTAACAGTTATTAAGCTATCAAAATAACGATTAATAATTAACTATTCATTATTAATAATAATTAATTATCCTTGCCACTTTATATTACAGCTTAATCAATTTTCTGACGTGACTAGATCTCACTCAGCACAATGTCACGTGTCGCGAAAGGCCGGGGTGGTGCTGTTATTCATGCGACTGCACATGAAGAAAATTGTCCTGCCTCATGGTATATATATATATTGTATTGCACAAAAGTGTTATATACCCTATGAACATCAATGGGTATGTCTCATTCCTCATAAATATGCGAGTATTATGCTGACTGAATAGTCTTATACCATTAGCAGTGGTTTACCTTCTTCACGCCGCTGGCGAGAATTGTAAAAAAGGTGTGAGACCTAAAGGTACACA
This sequence comes from Doryteuthis pealeii, assembly GCA_023376005.1. Taxonomy (NCBI): domain Eukaryota; kingdom Metazoa; phylum Mollusca; class Cephalopoda; order Myopsida; family Loliginidae; genus Doryteuthis; species Doryteuthis pealeii. The sequence goes on from CM042156.1 coordinate 14,324,763, forward strand.
TTAGAAATCTTTATTTATCTTCCGAACAAAATTTGCAAAGTTATTAAGGAAGGATATAAAATATGGAATTAAAATGCCATGGAAACATTACAGACCACATAAAATAAGAATACTACAACAGGAATGAGGAAGATGAACTGATGATACAGTTTGATCCAAACCAAAATGACAGGGAGAGTTGGTTTTATATTCGTAGAGTAATATACTTTCTTTTGGAGCCGGTTTAGGGAGTCGAATCGTCGACAGTAGTTAACTAAACCAGGTTTCACCGAGAAGAATCTTCAGGGTATATATATATATATATATATATATATATATATATATATATAGGTATATGTAAAAACAAAATTTTTTTTGCGATGAAACAAAGAAAATACAGTGCTCAATCACAGTTTGTAAGAGCTAATATCTATTTATTTTACAATGTTTTTATAGATCAATGTTCATTATGAACATTGATCTATAAAAACATTGTAAAATAAATAAATATATATATATATATATATATAAAGTAAAGTCGTCGGGGCGGCCTAAAGTCGGTATCAGCCAATCAGTGAGAGAGTCTATCCCCTTTTCACTAGCGCTAGACCAAGGAGATTGTTTTGGCATCTGAGGCACCACACCTACCATCAGCTCCTTACTTTACTGCACAGATCCCTGTGCTACTCATACGCTGAGTTGGCGAGGACCGGAATCGAACTAGGAACCATGTGGTTTCTAGCCGAACGCTCTACCGACTGAGCTAACCCGGCCCTATATACATATATACATATTTGTTATAAGTCACAATACATTTAAGGAGCAATTGTTACCTTTGGTTTCAAAGCAAGGTGTTAGCCACTTGTAAGACAACGCACCCGTTAAAAAAATATTCTTTCACTGACGATAAGTAGCTAACACGCTGCTTTGAAGACAATGGTATCGTTCACACCGTAATTCATCCGTAATCGAGTATTTTATTTTCAATACTAGAAAAAAAACATATATGTATGTATATATCTATATCTATCGCTCCCTATATATATCGTTATATAAATTTGCGTTTACTCGCCTAAAAGAACACGCATCGTTAAGTAGGATACTTATTGTAATAGATCTCGCTAGTGATTGCTCGTTTCCTTCGTTAAAAGTATCGGTTGTCCCCACGCACAGAATTACTACTGCACAGGGAGTTCAGTTCTCATATATGTGCCACACAATGACGACATGCTATCAAATACAATCAAATAGGTGTAGCGTGTTAGAATGTCTCTACTATCTAAGGGTTATTTTGGTGCAAGGTCACTAACAACAATACCAACGGACATAAAAGACCGATTTTTACAACGATTCATTAAGTGTGCGCCAACGAGTGACACTTTCGATCTTCAGGAGAATAAACCTTGTATAGAAGATGCGTCCTCCCTTTTGCAACGATCTTACCGTCCAGCAAAACATAGAATAACACATTACTCCCAGGTCCACGGTGACCCGGAGCTGTTAGAGAATCATAAATGGATCAAATAGATCTGTTTGAAAATTAAAAAAAAAACATTCGTATTCAAAAGGACAAAAAACAAAAAACAAAACAACAAAACCCCCTAAAAATAAAAAAACCAAGAAACAAAAAGTAAATAAAAGCAAAAAAAAAAAAAAGAACTAAAATAAAAATTATCAAACTACCCAAAGATGTAAATATGAATCTACAATGAACGCGGTTCACTAACAACTAGACATGAAATAACCCTAGACGGGTTGACATAGCGTTAAAATCAACCATTCAATCACAGTCATATATATCGAAAAAAAATATCGACTCCGGTGACCAACGTAGAGCTGGCCGGGTTTGCTAAAAAAAACACTTCTTTAGCGACCCACTCCTGCTTAGGGTTAGGTAACTACGGTGTAAGTTTACAGAAACAGGTAACAGTCGTTTCTGAAGAAGATGCTAGTATGCAACTGAAAGAGGAGGGCAGCCTATTTATAGGTGTTGTTTAACCACCTCATCCCCCCTCCAATTTCCGTCAGGAGATTAAAATTTTTCTCCTTTCCCGGCCTCGAGTTTTTAGTACTAACATGCCGTCAGAGACTTCATCGACCGAACCAGCCACTCCCCGGTAAGTCACCAGTCCACTCACTTAAAAAAAAAAAATAGAAATAAAAAAAGAAAAAAGAACTTAGGTAAAATGTATAATCAAAATGTCTTCAGATGAGCAATGCGCAGCACAAATTATATATATATATATATATATATATATATATATATATATATACAGCACAAATTAGATGAAAAAAATCATTACATCATATTTAGATTTACAAAAATAAATAAATCTCCCCCCACAAAAAAAAAAAAAAAAACAAAACAAAAAACAAACTGAGAAAAAAATCAAAATTATAGAAAAAATAAATTCTCCCTGGGACATTTAGGCCGGGCCTACACACACACACACACACACACACACACACACACATATATATATACTCTATCTCTCATCCACTCTCTCCCCCCTCTCTCTCTCTTTCGCTCTCTCTCTCTCTCTCTCTCTCTCTCTCACCTCTCTCAGTCGCATACATAACTGTGTATATATATGAATGCATATGTACATTACCTGTACAAATGAATCTTACCGACTCAAATTTATATACAGTATTAGCACGCACAGAAAACATTGCACTTAAAATACGTCGATTTCATTTATATATATATATATATATATATATATATATATATATATATATATATATGTATATAATATATATGTATATATATATATGTATATATACGTATGTATATATATATATATATATGTTTTGTGTGTATGTATTTATATATATATGTAAATATGTGTATGTGTGTGTGCATGCATCGGAGTATATATATATAATATATATATATATATATATATATATATTGATAGATGTTATATATATATATATATTATATATATATATATATATATATATATGTATATATATATATCCAATGCATAAACATGAATATATGTATACATATATATATATTCATATATATATGATATATATATATACGTACATATTGATAGATGTTTATATGTATATATATATATATATATATATATATATATATATATACTGTCCAATGCATAAACATGAATGTATGTATATATATATATATATATATATATATATATATATATATATATATATATAAAATGTAGAAATGTATAAAGACAAACGCATCTATAATTTTAATATATGTAAAGTATTGCACAAAAAGTAAATCAAGAAAACTTTGCTAATAATAAACCAAAAATGTATATATATAAATATATATATATATATATATATATATATATATATATATTCTGTCGAGGTTACATGACTAAAACAGTTTAATACTGTTGTTTTATTTGTTTATACATGTTTAGCAGAATTTTTAGCTTGTAGAAAAACATAAATATATACACATGTCAATCATATCTAACTGTATATACAGGATAAAAAACGTCAAGCTACCTTTATCAATATCAGCTAATACATGCAGAATAAATCATATATATATATATATATATAAGGAAAAGGGGATTGGAATGAATCCGACAGAATGAGGTAAAATAAGGAATGAAAGAACAAAATTCAGTCAAAAATGTATAGCGAGTTCGATCCTCGCAGGGTGACACATTTTTGTCTGAGTTTTGTTCTTTCATTCCTTATTTTACCTTATTCTGTCGGATTCATTCCAATCCCATTTTCCACACGCACACGCACACACACACACACACATATATATATGTGTGTGTGTGGTGTGTGTATGCAAATACGTGAGTGTGTACGCGAACATATATTTACTAACACTTATAGAATATATCTATCTATCTATCTATCTATCTATCTCTCTCTCTCTCTCTCTCTCTATATATATATATATATATATATATATATATATATATATATATATATATGAATTTATGCATAGGAATTTGTATATATGTTCATATATACTAACTTAGATATGTACACATATATAAAATGCCACTCATATACACACATATATATATAGATATAGATACAGACACATGTACATATATATTGATTTATGAATATGTGTATATACATGTTAATATATATTTATATATGTATGCATACACACTTCTACATATGTATATAAGGAAATGCTTGTCCATCTATCCACATATATATGGATATGTACACATACATAGAAATACACACACACATACACGCACACTCTCACTCACACACACACACACATATATATATATACATGTGTGTATATACATATACATGCATTTACTAATATACAGAGTTTTACTTATATTTGTTCATTTCTATCACACACACTCACACACACGTACACACACATATGTATAGATATATGTAAACTACCAGACATTCTCACACATACACGGGTATGTGTATCTATCTATCTATCTTTCTATCTATCTATCTATTTATCCATATATATATATATATATAATATATATATATATATATATATATATATATATATATATAGACAGAGAGAGAGATAGAAAGAGATAGGATTTATGTGCATGTATCATGCTGTCACACACACACATATATAGACATACACACACACATATACACGTATATATATATATATATATATATATTATATATATATATACACGTACACAAACATACACTCGCTTTTAAACACACACAAGCATATATCTAGATATCTACGTACATATATGCATATATATATATATATATATATATATATATATATATTTACATTAATTATATATATAAAAACTACCATTCGTGTATATATATATATATATATATATATATATATATATATATATATGATTATAGTGCATGTATCAAGCTGTCTATATAATCTATAAATACTAACATAAACAATAGGATTTAAGTATAAAATTGTTCAAGCCTTTCGACAAGAAATTTTAACTTCTCCTTTATTTTCAGTTTGCCACGACTATATTTATGATCGACCTTTTCTTTTTCATTTGGAAAAATCGATCTAGTGTCTTTGTGCTCTACCAGCGACCATCATCTGATCGATGTGAGTAAATTTTTTGGGGTGGGGAATTGGGTTCTGAGGGTAAGTGTCAACAAGATAAACTGACTGAACAAAAAAAAAGAATACGAGACTCAATCAACAGTGCCACATTTGCGATATAACAAAAATATACATTCTCTTTTGACTGATAACAACAACAACAACAACAACAACAATAATAATAATAATAATAATAATAATAATAATAATGATTCTATGTGAGTTTGAGATAAAAACGGATCACCTTATGCCAGCCAGAAGACCAGATCTAGTAATCTATTAAGAAAAATAAGAGAACTTGCCAACTGGTAGACTTTGCAGTTCAAGCAGATCACAGGGTGAAGATGAACGAAAACGAGAAGATAAACAAATACATAGACCTCACTAGAGAATTGAAATAACTGTGGAATATGAGGGTGAATGTGATACCAATAGTAGTTGGTGCACTAGGAACGGTCCCAATAAAATTGGAAAAAAGACTGAAGGATCTGGAAATCAGAGGAAGAATTGAGACCATCCAATAAGAGTAGAAGAAAAAGAGCTTGCCAACAACTGTAGAATGTGAGGGTGAAGATGATACTAATTGTAGTTTATGCCCTTGTAAGGGTCCTTACGGGCTCCTACGGGTTCGGGAAATAGACTGGAAGAATTGAAAATTAGAGGAAGAATCGAGACCATTCATACAACAGCATTGTTAAAATCGACTAGAACACTCAGAAAAATCCTGGGGACTTGTGTAGACGCTGGTATGAAAAGCTTGTGAAGATTAATATAATAATAATAATAATAATAATAATAATAATAATAATAATAATAATAATATAATAATAATAATAATAATTCATTATTATTATTATTATAATGATAATAATGATAATAATAATAATAATGATTCCTCAAACTCCAATGAAAGACCTTCAGCTTACGCTGATATGAAAATAACAATAATAATAATAAAGCTGTTAACATTGGTTCGAAAATCTTGTAAAAAATCTGCGGATAATTTGAGAGATGAAACAGTTAATCGTAAAATAAACGAATGCAGTAAACTGGCACAAAAGGAGTACAAGAAGATGCAGTCAGTGCGGGGAAGATGACCAACAGGGAATTGTACAAGAGACTGAAGTTTGATTATACTGACAAATAGTAAACTAACAAACCAGAATCTGTCAGAGAAAATGAAAAGCATAAGATTATCTGGGATTTTGAGATGCAAACGTATCACCCAAATATCGGCCAGAAGACCAGACCTAGTTGTAGTCATCAAGAAGGAAACGAACGTGTCGACTAGTGGAATTCGCTGTTTCAGCAGATCACAGAGCTAAAGTAAAGAAAAGCGAAACACTGGATGAATACCAGGACCTTACCTGAGAACAAAAAAGATGTTATGGAACCTGAAGGTAACCCTAATAACAAGCATCAGATCACAGAGCTAAAGTAAAGGAAAGCGAAACACTGGATGAATACCAGGACCTTGCCGGAGAACAAAAAATGTTATGGAATCTGAAGGTAACATACATGATAATACGCACCAAATATATTTTGTAATAACAGTGACGAGAGTGTACCAACAGGGCATCAATGAGAGGAATTAAGAAATAGGATGATTGTGTTCCAACTCTCTTTTAGTTGGGGAAATGACTGCTTGCCTAGAGAATCGGCATTTGTAATCGCTTCATTGTACTCGTGCACGAACACTCTTGCACGAGTAGGAAAAAGGTAAACTAAATTCCATTAGGGATTGTACGAGGGACGTTCAATAAGTAATGCCCCTGGCCCAATTCCAGTTGTTTGATCTAGCTGAAATTTGCATGAGCAATTACTTATATCTCTATAGATTAAGCAGCAAATTACAGCTCTGAACTAATTGTGGTTTCTGATTTACCGGTGTTTGAACTGAGTCAAGTGTGAAATGGAGCCAGTTGAGTGTCGAGCAGTGATCCGGTTTTTGTATTTGAAAGGACGCACACCACGGGAGACCTTTGATGAAATGAAAGTAACTTATGGTGTTGATGCCCCATCATATGACTTTGTAAAACGCTGGCATCGTGAATTCAAACATGGTCGGAATTCTGTGGAAACAGCTCCCAGATCGGGTCGAAAGGAAAGCGTTTCCCAGATGATGCAGCCTTGATTTCTGAAGTCACGTCGTGGTTGGAGGACCAACCTGGGGTGTTCTACAAAAACGGTCCCCAGAGCTGCATCAAACGATGGGAGAAATGCGTAAGTCTGGGTGGTTCCTATGTAGAAAAAGACTAATAACTGTGCCAAGTTTTATTGCTCTACTGCTATGGGAAGTGGCATTTACTTATTGAACGCCCCTCGCACTGCAACATCAGGGGATTTCGTTAATATCCACCTCCTCTCCTCCTCCTACTTCTCCTCCACCTACTTCTCCTCCTCCTCTTCCCCTCCTCATCATCATCAGATCGAGATGGCAACACGGATTTTATTACTCTCTCTCTCTCTATCTCTCTCTCTCTCGCCACCCGTACCTACCGGTGATAGCACCTGGCCGGTTTTGTGTCCGAGTTGGCGATGGTCGGTGTTTAACCCGTAACCTTCAAGTTCGTAGACGGATGCCCAACCGACTGAGGAGACAGGAGGTTCCATTTTTGTATGATTTATTTTTCTTGTAGGATTCATGGTTATTATCAGACATAGATTCGAGACAAAATTGTGAATTTTATTATCACAATAACTAAATCGTCTTGTTGGAATTGTGCCAGGAAACTAACTCTCAAGAAATTATCACTCAATTGTCACTGGTTTAGATAAATCTGTCGCGTTCTTTAACTCTAAAAAACACAGAATTCCAACTCTATTGCCATTATGACCATCCCTAACATGGGTTAGAATACGGTAGCTAGGTATATTAAACTCTGAAAGTGAGGTTCCAATTCTGGAGCTGTGAGGAATATGGAGTACCTCTTCAACACCATTCTCACTGGTATAGATAATTCTATCGTGTACTTCTACTCTAACAAAAAACAGAATTCCAACCTTATTGCCCTTATGGCAAACCCCAACTATTTTACCATATGCTAGAAGGCGGTGGCTGGGTATGACGTTAAACTATCTGATGTTGAGGTTCCAATTAGGGAGCTCTGGGGAATGTGGAGTACCTCTTCATCACCATGACTCCCAAGTTTATACTGACCGGGAGTGGTAGTACATGTTAGTGTTCCATCTATAGATTAAATAGAAAAATGTAGTTTAAAAAGAATTGAGTTTTAAAAAAAGCTGAGTATCCATCAAGAATGCCTAAAACAAAAACATCTTCGGCATTAAATAATCCAACAAGGGTTGACATACCGTAAACTAACCAACCAACCAACCAACCAACCACAGAATTCTGAGATTGTTCCGAGACTAATACATCCGGGAGTACAGACGGGTTCTCTTGTGGAGAGAAGATCTAAACAACAGTTGCAATATAACTGCAACCCTATATTCTATCTATAAAGGGCTCTTTAATCTTGGTTAGGCAACCAGTCTAGGAGAAGGAAAACTCTGAATTCAAACCTGTTGAACTCCGTTTGGGGTGGTCACTACTAGAATAGACTCAGTTCTAATTAGGGGTCTATTTCACTAATAATAATATAATATAAAACCCCGGTGCTTCTCATAGTCGGTCTGCTGGACCGATGCCGGTCAATGGAGTACTAACAGCCGGTCCGCAGGTGCCACACCTAATTTTAATTTTTTTAATAGTTTTAAAGTACGGGAACTGAACATATAACTAAAATTGAGAATATAAACTTTATTCATTTTCTGCTCTTTACCACAATGGCTATTTTACCATTTTTTGCATATATCTTTTTATAGAAACCTAATTTCCTCGTTGTAAATTTCAGCACTGCCACCCTGATCTCCAAAGAGAAGGGCAGCTATTGAATACAATTCCTTACCACTTACTGAAACAAACCTAACATACGCAGCACTTTCTTCTATCGAGTCAAGACTTGACAAATTAACAAATAAGAAGCAGTCTCACTGTTCCTGTTAACAGTACACGGTTAGTTTATATTGATGGTAGATTTCTGTATTAGATAAAACTAATTTTAACATGCCTGCATAAATACTTTTAACAAATTCTTTAATTTTATAAACTGGTCCGTTCATCGATCAAAAAATGTCAATCGGTCAGCAACTTCCAAAAGTTTGAGAAGCCCTGATCTAAACTTCAGGTAATTAACAACAATATACAAATATATAGAACGAGTTATCTTGGACCATTTGGGCAGAGGATATCTAAAAGAGAAAACAAGAGTCACTAGTAATAGCAATCAAGAATAAGTGTGCACACGCACTCAAACTGGCACAAAAATCATTTTATTGGCACGTAGGTGATGAAGGTTTTTGAAGGTGAGTGAAAAAAAAAAAAAAAAAAAAAAAAAGAAAAAAATTAAAGAAAGAAGAAGAAAAAAAGTAACAGAAAAGAAAGAATTTAGATTATTATTTTTATTCTTGGTAAATTAAAGTATAATAAAAATGTCCAAAAGTCTGATATATTATGATAATGGAGATTATATGTTTTCCTGTCTGTAACCGAAAATATATTGCTACTCAAGACACAATTCCCGTAGTTATTTACGTCACATACTCCATGATTTTGATATTATTTGAACTTCAATTATTAGTAAAATTGTTTTACATTAATAATACTGTTTAACAGATCTATATACTAATAATATACAATTGCGTTTATACAAAAACAACAAATAGCGGTTTACAGTATTAACGGAAGGCTACTTTACATATTGATATTAAACATTCTATTTTAATAAATATGTACCTAGTATTATTGATTTCTAATTGTTTGGTTTTATCTTAATGAATATGAGCAAAAATCTCGGGGATAAATCTTAAAAGAAACCCATTAACAAGAAGAAATCACTGTCATTTTATTCTTTACTTCCTATTATAACTAAATAATTAAATTAGGAAAATTTAGCAATGAAAGACGGGAGTAATGGAAAAGTAAGTTTCAGTTGTTCTATTTTTCCGATTATACCCCTCTCTGTTTCACATCTTTTTATCTGCATTATTTAGTTCATTAGCGTTTCTAATTTAATATAATATTTTATTACATTAAAACTTAAATACTTGCACCCGAGATGTGTATATATTTGATAGTTTTTATCATATAAATTAATTCACTTTGTTTATTTATTCTTTGTTTGTATATTTTCCCTCATTGCTATCTTTGAGAACCTGTCTAGCTAAAAGAAAGAAAAAGAAAGACTCTTAATGGGAAGTCCACGTGACGTGGTGGCAAACGTGCTGAAATGCGACAACATTGTAAGAGAGTTCAAACCCCAATCGAGCTATTACGTTCATTTTCAGAGTAATGCCTTTGGGAAAGGTACGAACACCCAACTCCCTTCAGCTACGGGTTTAATAGTATCACCACTGATTTTTTCTAGAAGGATGGCTTTTGTATTAAATAACCCATGAAGGTTGATATGCCTTGAAACAACATTGTAAGAAAGTTCAAACCCCCAATCGAGCTATTACGTTCATTTTCAGAGTAATACCTTTGGGAAAGGTACGAACACTCAAATCCCTTCAGCTACGGGTTTAATAGTATCACCACTGATTTTTTTCTAGAAGGATGGCTTTTGTATTAAATAACTCACAAAGGTTGATATGTCTTTAAACAAAGAACCTAAACCAAACCAAAAGAGGTTTCTAATATTACCACCACTGTTCTTCCAAAAGGATGGTTTTGGCATTAAATAACCCATGAGGGTTGATATGTGATTAAACAAAGAAACTAAACAAAAACAGACCAGAAATCAACAGCAATGAATGACTGTTTTCAGTTGTCCTATGTTGCTGGTCAAAATAACAACGTGATCCTATGTGATCCACGCATTTTTTTCCTAGCCACACATGAGCTCCGGTTCGTGCGTGGTTTCCCACGTTAAACAGACCTTGTGTCACATCCTAATCTGGCGGGAGGTCTTGGTAAATACCAAGAAACAACAAGACAAAAATGTAAATATGAACGAACAATTAACGCGATTTGCTAACCTCGAAGCATAAAATACCCTAGGTGGGTTGACATGCCGTTTAAAGCAATCAATCGATCATTTAATAACAGAGGGGTTTGAGTAACTGAACATTTTAGAATCTATCAACAAATAAGTTTGTTTATTTATGAAGTAAAATCGCAGTAGACCTGATTGGGAAGGAATACCGAAACACAGATAGTGGTCAAAACTTGATTTTTGATGCTGAATATGTAGTAAACATTCCTATTAAATGAGAACAACAATGTTCGGTAAGATATGAAACACGAGGGTGTGTCGAAACGTAATGCCATTTTGTTTAGGAAAGGTATAATTACCAAAACAGTAACATGTATCATACATCAAAATGAAGCTGCTCTGTGGATCACATCCCTACTTCTCCCCATCGTCACCGTTTCTTTCAAACCCTACATCATGGGGCCGAAGAGAGGCAAACATTATTCCAGTGACGAGAAAGTGAAATCTGTAGTGAAGAAGTGTCTTAAAGAATAGTCAACAGAATTTTACGGGGCAGGGGTACTTGCTCTCATTCAAAAGGTGAACATTGCTATGGAGATAAATAGTGACTATGTGGAAATGTAGGGATGTGATCCACAGAGGATCAGCTTCATTTTGATGTATGATACATGTTCCTGTGTTGGTAATTATAACTGTCCTAAACAAAATGGCATTACGTTTTGACTACAATATATATTCTGCTAGTCATAATAAAGATGTCTTCAAAATGATATCTCTTTGGTATAAACTGAAATGAATTCATAATTTTACATAATATGCGCACGCGCTCACATAGAAATAATCAGCTTTATACACACACACAGACACACACACACACACACACACACACACACACACCACACATATATATATATATATATATATATATTATATATATATATATATATATACAGGGTGTCCCAGAAGTTACACACCATCCTAGTTTTCAAAAATATACCTTCGTTGATTTCAAATCACTGTTATTGAGAATAATTATAATAAATGCTCAAATTGAGAGATGGAAAAATTAATTGTGTCAATTAATATCTATGAATATGTTTTTGAAATAACTAAAGGTGTTGTTTTTCAAAACCTGGATAATACATGACTTCTGGGACACCCTGTATATATATATATATATATATATATATATATATATATATATATATAGGTAAAAGTATCCAACAGACTGGTATTGATTTTTGACCGCAGTCTAGTCTCATAAAAGTACATACAGTTGGCTATCTGATGAGACTTGTCTCATATTGAGTTCTGGTCGAAATACATTTATAATAGCCAAATGACGGTTTGTTAATTTTTCTTTCTTATTGAAAGTATATATACATATATATATATATATATATATATATATATATATATATATATATATATATATAGTTTTTTTCCGTAGTTAGGATCTTTCCATGTGCGGTTTAACCAAGCTGATGCAGGTAGACCATAAGGAGAGATCAATGCGCCAAATACCAGTGAGTAAAAGGACAGAGCAAGTAAATATGTATGTAAATATATATACACACAGGGAGACATATATGTATGTATGTATGTATAGCTGCAAGGGTAATGAGAGTGTACGTTATACAATTATTTTTTATAATGTGATTTGCAATATGAAAACACAAAAAGGACCGAAAATTAAAACGGGAATCTATCACAGCCGTTTGATGACCTAATAGTGTATGGCGGGATTTTAAATGGTGTGGTATAAAAAGTGCCAAAAATAAAAAAAACAAAAAAATAAAAAAAACCAACAACAAAAACAAACAAAAAATGCCCACCCCCGAAAAAATAAAAATTAGAAAAATATATTAAAAATTCAACATGATTTCACGAAGCGGATGTGGTTGTCACTGAGACCCCCCCCTCATACACACACAAAAGAGAAGAAACACGTCAGTAGACTTGTGTGAATACATTAATATACAGTTTAATTAATCGCAGTTAAACACACACACACACACACACACACACACATATGTATATATATATATACACACACACACACACATATACAGGGTGCGACATAAGTAACGCCCTTTGTTTAATTTAATTAATTAATCTAAACTAATTTAATTAATTAATTTAATCAAAGAAGGAGCGTTACTTATGCCGCACCCTGTATATATATATATATATATATATATATATATATATTTTGACGACTGAAAAAAATTGCACCCCCCAAAAAAAATTACCCCCCCCCAATAAAAACAAACAACCAAAACTACCACAATTAATACCCCCGAAGACAATTATGGATGGGGTCGAAAGCGCTTTGATATATATATATATATATACATATATATATACATATATATATATATATATATATATACATATATATACATATATATATATATATATACATATATATATATACATATATATATATATATACATATATATATATATATATATATACATATATACATATATATACATATATATATATATATATACATATATATATATATATATATACATATATACATATATATATATATATATACATATATATATATATATATATACATATATATACATATATATATATATATGTATATATATATATATTTAGTCAAACAAATATATACTACATACTTTCCACTTATATCGGACAACTTAACGCACAAACAGGAGGACATAATTTTATATACACGCGCGACAAAATGGTGGCACATAGATATGCGATATCAGCATGTTAATATTAATATTGCTACATAATCTGCAACCTTTCTGGTGTCATGGTTATTGTCTTAGAAAATGGACACTGACAAATAAATTTCAAATTCTAGACGAGGCTGTTAGCATTTTACACAGCGGTATAATCCATGTGATGAATTTAAACATGGTATAGCAACAAGTCAAGGTAAAATCTGAACTGAAACCAGTTGTTGAACTGGAGAGCGATGGGCTCCAAGATACACTTTTTAAGTGGTATAATTGTAGAGATAGTCACATTGTGGAAGTGAAACAAAAAATAATAACTCAAACACGTAGACGTAGGAGAGAAATATTTCGTTCCACTTTACGCGAGGAACTTCATCAGTCTAACTTTATTCATGAAGTTCCTTGCGTAACGCGGAACTAAATATTTATCTTCATACTTCTACTTGTTTGAGTCATTATTTTTTGCCCTCTTTTCCTTTTACCTTACCTCATACTGTCGGATTTTACTCCAACCCTCCTATCTTCACACACACACACACACACACATATATATATAATATATATATGTGTGTGTGTGTGTGTGTATATATATATATATATATATATATATATATTCTTATATATATATTCATTTATATGTATACTTGAGTATCATACCCATCATATCGGTTGGAACTGGAGAACCTGTTCAGAGGAACAATACCTCCCCATACCCTGTTGACGGAGGATGGTGATCTGTAATGTCTGAGGACAGGATCATAGTAGCTAAACGATCCATGAACAGGATATTAAACGGTCCCTTGGCATGCAACACTCCACTTCGGTCCTCACTCGGTGTAGACGGGTGGTTGGAGATACTCCACCCGATCGGTCGCCAGGTCATGTCAAGCTCTAGTATCCATTCAAGCAAAGCAATAATTCAGCCTGCGAAATTATTTTGAATAGTTGGTCTGTTGAGAAAAAAGACGTTGAATAACTTACGAAGATATCATTCAAATAATGACGTCATTGTTTTTAAATGCCTATCAATCGGAAAAGCATCACGAGAAGCGTCACGATCATTAAAAATAAAACAAAGGATAAAGTACATTTGAAAAAGGCCGGAGATTACAACGGCTTCATCTCGAGAATTCACACAAATAAATGGTAGCATTTGAAATAAACCCCTCCATATATTTCTCTTTATCATTATCTATATAATAATAATGGTATTTCTACAAAATATGACTATACAATCTTCCAACGCTCTCTGGTTAAAATTGAAACAGTTTGAAATGCAAAAATGTAAATCCTGATTATCTGATTTTGATTATCCTCTGCATTTTTATTTCTTATCAGTGTTGTCAACTCAGATAATAGACCATTCTGTTTTCATAAAGAAAGGGAAGAAAAAGCACATGCAACATAGAAAAATATGATAAGAAAGAAAGGAAGGAACAAAGGAGTAGGGAAAAGATAGACAGAGGGTGAGCGCGGGGAAGCGATGAATTTAATCTGTTTCATAATGAAAAGATGAAAAGAAGGAAAGAAAGAAAAAGAGTGAGAGAATGTTAAATCAAGATTGTCATACTTTTTACGTATTGAAGTATATAGCAATAGCTCTTAATTAACCCTATCAAACGTTGTAATATTTGTTACGATTTTATGGGCCATCCTTTAGGCTTCAAGCAAGAGCACTTGTCCAGCGGAAATCTTTGGTAACGAATACTTTGTTTGTTCCTTGGTGCTCCTCAGTAATGCAAGTTCTTCGTCAATGATTGCAAATGGACGTCTCTCAGTATCAGTGATTAAGTAGTCAACCAGCTACGCAATCGGGCTGTTGATTGGCTGAGCTTTAAACCACGTGACCTCGATTAATCTATACATTTAAGTGGTGTATCATTGCACATCTTATATACCAAAAGTAATCCAAATTATCATACTGTGGTATATCCACAGGTCATGCTAGTTATAATCTTTTTTTTTTAACTTTCAACTTTTACTTTCAACTTTTTACTTTTAATTTTATTTTATTTTAATGGTTAATTTGGATGATATAAGACACAAAGCAGACTGAATAATTACTAGTCGCAGCTTCAATTTCAGAAATCTTCTATCGAAGAAATTTTTATCTCGAAATATTAAGAATAAATCAAAGGTTAAAAAACAACACCATAGTTACCTTATTTTTCATTACACTTGCATTGTAAAAGCCTTCAAAACCAATCACCGAACCATATATATATATATATATATATATATATATATATATATATATATATATATATATTTGGGAGAATATGTGCTTAATTAAAATTCTACCTATCTGTATGGAAACAATGGGAGGGTTTATTATTTATTATTTATTTTCCTCTGTTCTATCAAAAAAGGTTAGGCTACCAAAATTATTTTGTTAAATGAGAAAAAGATGGCGT
The DNA here is from genome assembly GCA_023376005.1 of Doryteuthis pealeii. Lineage (NCBI taxonomy): Eukaryota > Metazoa > Mollusca > Cephalopoda > Myopsida > Loliginidae > Doryteuthis > Doryteuthis pealeii. Next base: position 14,340,929 of record CM042156.1, read on the forward strand.
TTGAGAAAAAACTGTTTCTTATCAGGAAATGGGGCTTACGCTAACCCCTAATATAGGAGGCAATTATGAGTTGATAAAGCAGGTGATTATATCTTTCGTTTTGAAAATAGATTAACACTGACCCTTTATAAGGGGAAGCATACATAGTATAGCATCAGCGATAAGCTTACCTTTTTTAAAAAATGTTTTCAGGAGAATTTATCAATATAGATAAGCGACAAACTGTTATCATACGGCTTATGCGTCTGTCAAAGGATAAAGTGTATAAAAATATGACAAATACAGCATTGAAGCCTCGAGATATTCCTACGTTGAATCGTGTTCGGTCATGACTCAAGATTTCCTCAATCAAAAACATCTGGGTTGGAATACTTTTTTTTATTATTCTAAAGGGCTGAATCATTTCAACAATGTCTGTTGAAGTTTCCACTGAATCATTGGATGTATGTTAAAAATTATATTTCTTTAGAACAGGAAAAAACATTGGACATCATAGAGGGAAATTAAATTATATAGACTATCAGCAAGGATACTAAGGAGAGTGCTTTGCTCGGCAAACACAGATGCAGCCGCCCACGAAGATGGTGCTTTCATATGGCGCTTTTACAGAACCCCAGGTTTTTAAAAAAGTTTTTTCTAAAAATTCCTAGGTGATGTGATGTTATTGTATTGAACCTTAAGTGAACCCTTAAGAGCACTGCCCTTTGTCTGCGCACAAAGCTAACCAGAGAATAAACATGGTTTATTAACCCTTAACACGTCGTCCGAGTGTAATCTATTTGATTGGTGAATGCCAAATCCCAGGGCTGCCACCATGAAAAGATAATTGAACTTTTTCTATATTAGATATGCTTTTCTAAACGTCGCGAAAAAATAATTCTGGAATTGGAAATCAGAGGAAGAATGGATACCATCTAGACAACAGCATTGTTAAGACCGGATAGAATAAGCAGAAATGTCATTGAGACCTATGTAGACTTAGACTCACTAACACTCCGATGAAAGTAATAACATCATAAGCGAATACAGCAAATTAACACAAACGGAGTACTGGAGTAGGCCTGACTGCCTAGAAACGCCTATTCACAGGGAATTGTGCAGGAATTTGAAGAAAAAAATTAAACTACAAAATCTTATATGCACAAACAGAGACCTTTCTTGACAATTTAACACATAAAATTCTCTGGGATTCTCAGATAGAAACAGATCACTTAATCCCTGCTAGAAGACCATACCTAGTGCTAATTAACTAGCAGAGAAGAAATTGTCATCTATTGGATTTTACTCTCATGGCTGACCCCAAAATAATGAAAGAAAAGGAAAGGGTAGGTAAATACTCAGACTCTGCGAGAGAATTGAATAAGAACAAAAGCAAGAAGAATTGCATCGGGTCAATATCTGAATTAAATGGAGTACACTCGGACGACGTGTTAAGGGTTAATAAACCATGTTTATTCTCTGGTTAGCTTTGTGCGCAGACAAAGAGTTCACTTACCAATAACATCACAGGTGGAAAAGCATCGTTTATTTTCATTAGAACAATGTGTTAGTATGAAACAGAGTCTGTTATTAACATATTGTCTCTAACCCCTTCCTTTGAGTTGTGGATGGAAAAGACTAATTCAGTCAATGAAAGTGAGTCATTCCTCTTGCATTCTCCTGCTTTTAATCAACGGATAATTGAAAGTAACAGAGACACTTGTACGTTTTAGTATTTGAACTCGGTCAGTAATATTATTTTTCCTTTCTTACTGTTAAGTATCTGGTCGGCATCCTTAGTTCCAGATGTAGTAAGTAAGTAAGCAAGCCAATAAGAATCCGGTGTTATAGTATTCTTTGTAAGTCCGACGTCCAAGATGGTCCGTATAGCAATGAGCCAAGGTTAAGAATCAGACCTCTATAAATACACCAACATCAGCAGCAGCACTGCCAGTGATTGGACAATAAAAATCTTTCTCGGGTCACATGATAGTCAATGAGTCTATATTTAGGAGTGACCATTTGCCCCATGCCTTATATACCAAAATATTCCAACAGTTAACAAAAATGTTCTTTTTCTTTTTAGGTATGTATTCAATGGCTTTTAGTTGATAATAAAGAAATTAATGATAGCAATCATCACTTTGTTCTGTTAATGTAGAAGAAGGATTTAAATACTTAGTTGTCATGT
>CM042156.1:14348098-14360598 GCA_023376005.1 Doryteuthis pealeii
GCCCACACACTCATACGTATATTTGCAAATATGATTTTTTTTTATAATTGTGTACTTATGTCCGATGCCAATCTAGGCGCAGAATTCTCAAAAAAGTTCGTTTAAATTGCACATTCGCAAATGCATAACAGAAAGGGTTAATAGGACTATTTAAGTAACAGAGCCAATAGGTGATTTGATAAAGAGTGATGTTTACACAGTCGGCATTGCCACACAAACCAATTATGGCTACCATCAGATGGTATGGTGTCCAGCAAAGGACGAAGGCCCCCAAGATAAAAGTTATTGTTCTCAGTGCTTTACGCGCCCGGTTCTCCGACTTGGATTTCATCTTCTCTTTTTTCGACCTTCGGCGAGCTTTTGGTTTGTTTAAGGACCTCACGATGGTCTGGAACGGACTATTGTGTTTCAGATGTCGCTTGGGCGTCAGACTGGATATGTCGTCGTTATTTTTGCTGTTGAAAAGCTGTTCTTGGCGGGACTCGTTGGAAATCTTTGGCGGGAATTCCTTACCGTGAGCGGCTGCAACCGCAGCGGCAGCCACAGCGGCCATGTCTAATTTAGTACTATTCCCAAACGGTCTAATTTGGTCACCAAGTAGCCGGTTATGAGCCGACCCCAATCCTGAAACTGGTCCGGAACCACTACCGGAACCTGATACCGACCTAGTCGCGTTGATCTTCGTGGGTGTGAGGTCACTTCCGGTCAGTACTGGTTCGGATGCGCATGGTTGTAATAAGCTAGCTGTTGCTCCGTCGGTATCTCCAGCATCCACCTCGTCTTCATCTTCCTCCTCCTCCACTTCTGGTGGTTTCTTTTTTTCTGTTTCTAGCTCTTTTGCTTCTTGCTCTTCCTTCTCCCCCTTCTCGTCTCCTTCTACCCCTTCCCGCTCGTCGGGTGTCTTCGCCTCACCATCGAGTTGGGCCTCTTGTTCGGCGACGGTGATACGCGACCCGTGCGTGGAAGATGGCGAGGAAGGCTCCGAGCTCTTAGCTAAGGACCGGCGTTTCCAAACGGGAGACAAACTTTCGCTGGATCCGATATCATTTGCCGTGGACGCCGAGAGCTGGTGATCAGTCATCGTCACCACCTCCCCATTCTCCCCCAACTGCTCCCCTCTATCACTTTGTGCTTTCGACTTTTCTTCTTCATCTTCATCTTCTTCTTCCTCATCTCCATCGACCTCTAATTCTTTGGTCTCCTCTACCATGTCTCCTCCTCCTATTTCTACTCCTCCCCCTACTCCAACTCCAACTCCTCCTCCAACTCCAACTCCTCCTCCAATTATTTGGATAATTTCTTCAGATATACTACCCACTAGATTTTCCTCCTCCTCCTCCTCCTCCTCTTTTTCTCCTCCCCCTCCCCCTTCTTCTTCTACATCTTCAATTGGGGTGGCGGGGACCACTAAAGGCGAAGTTGGTATCGGTGGAGGTAACGGTAAAGGTATTAATGGAGGACCAGACAAAAGTCTCATATTTTCAGCGGCCGACATTCCAAGGGGTTGATCGCAACACACGTCATCCTCAACGAATTTACTGCACTCGCTCGGAACTAGAGCAATCGTGGAGCGGCGTTTCTCGATCACCGATGACGAACTTGTCGCTGATTGGCTAGCCACTATCTCAGCCGGCTCGTACACCGTAACAACAGCATTGGTGGTCGATTTTCTTGCCATTGACATGATAGGCAAGGGGGCCGCTGGTGCCGGTTTGTTGTTCAAGTTTTCCACGCGATTGCTTTTCTTCTGACTCGACTTGGACGAGGCCCTTAGGGTCAGCTTGATTTTCTTGACGTGAGGTTGCGAATGTTGGTCGTTGGTCTTTGCTTTCGGTTTTAGCGCGCTTGCCGGCGGCTTCTCGATGAGGCCGGCCGGCACTTTCCCGATTTCGTACAGCAACTGGGGAAGGTCCTTCGGGGAAGGTTTCTTGCTAGGTTTCGGCGACTGACTACTGTTTTCGTCGTCGGAAGCAAATGCCGGACTGCTGGACCGCTCCTCTTCTTTTTCGCTGCTTCGCTTAGAGCTGAAGCTTGTCGTGGTCATCCCGGCGCCCTTTTTGCCCTCCTTGTTGACCACTGCATCAGCCACGCCCACGACGTCATCGTTATGCGCAACTCCCACTGAATTCGTGTTACGGCGGTGGTCTGCCGCCATTTCCATCGCTGCGTGAATTTTCTTATGCTTCGCTTCCGACTTTCGCTGTAGCGTTAGGGCCACCCGATAGATACCCGTGTATAGACCGCACATTACGATCAATGTCGTCCAGTAATAACCAATAGTGAGCAAAAGTAGAAATGTCGGATCGCTCATAAACTGGACCTCGCATTCCGTCTCCTTGACGGTGCGCTCGCCAACAAAAAACTGCCAGCCAATGATACAAGTAAAAAATACAGATATTGGAACGACCCAAGTTGTCGCAATCATTACGATCACTTTGCGTTCTGTACGCCAGTTTCTATACTTCGCTGGCAACTTAACAGAGAAAAAACGGTCCATTGTAATCAAAAACACTGTGTACTGGGATGCCAGGCAAACAGTCCAGTCCAGAGAGAGCCACAGGTCGCACAACCAGGGACCCATTGGCCACTTACCTAGCAATATATACGACGTGAAAAAAGGCATCGAAAAAGCACCAATCAGAAGATCTGACACTGCCAACGATGCGATGAAATAGTTCGTGGGTTGACGGATCGTCCGCTCGATGGCGAACGAAAACAGTACCATGGCGTTTCCCAGTACGGTGACCAGACTGCAGATCCCGGCCATGGCGCCGAGAATGATGCTCGACCACAGTGGGAGGGGCGATTCAAACGGATAAATTGTGGCGTTTGATATACTCTGACTGTCGTTTGCAGTGTCGTTCTGGCCGAACAGCCAATCATCGTAGTCCGTGCTGTTCTCGAGCCCAAAGGCCCCGCTGCCGCTGAAGTGCACGGCCGTTGCAGCTGCGGCCGCTGCGTAGGCGGCCGCCGACACCGACATATTCGGGTCGCTAGCCGCCACCGCCGCCGCTGGTCCACCCTGGGATATACGGTAGGCACCAATTGGGTTTAGCTGGTGGGCCGCCTCCGCAGCGCCACCTGTTGCACCAGCACCGCCACCACCGACACTGCCACCACTGCCGCTGTTAAAAAAAGTCGCTAGGCTCATTTTTTTTCTTCTTTTTTTTTATTTTTTAGATAATGTTTTTTTTTTTTTTTACCTCTTGCGAATTTCTTTCTCTACCAACGGCAGTTGCTTTTTGTGGGGAGTGGCTGGGTCGGGTGGAACGCGTCCGAAACGTGACGCAGGAGGATGAGAGGAACGCACTTTTGGTTCAAAGGTTTCGGCCAATTGCCCCGTGTTTGGGGGCGCACACTTCGACCTCTGGGTAAGGCATAGAAACAAGGACGACGATTCCGGTAACGCTGAATATGAGGGTCGCTGAGTGGGTAATGTTTCTGTAAACGCCTCGGATCCTTCAGCAGTTTCTGCTTCGCCGCAACAGACCACGTGATCTAAAAAGAAAAAAAAAAGAAAAAAGAATAACAAATATTAAAAGTACTAGCAAAAATATGCACCTCCGGGCGCAAGTATTTAAGTTTTAATATAATGAAATATATCAAATTAGAAAGACTAATGAAACTAAATAAGAATGCAGATAAAATGATTTGAAAAAAGTATAATCGAAAAATAGAACAACTTTGAGATTAACTCTTCAATCATTTTCCATCATTTTCCATCACTCCAGTCTTTCATTGCTAAATTTTCGTTAAATTTAGAAGTAAAGAATAAACTTACAGTTATTTCTTCATGTTAATAGATTTCTTATAAGATACTTATAAGATAAGAGACCTTTGCTCATATTTATTAAAACAAACCAAACTATTAGAAACCAATAATACCAAGCAGATATTTATTAAAATCCATCTTTAAAGATCAATATGCAAATTAGCCTTCTCGTTAACACTGTAAACCGCTATTTTGTTGTACATATAAATACACTTGCATGTTATTAGTATGTAGCTATGGCCAACAGTATTAAAAATATAAAACAATTTTATTAATAATTGAGGTCTATATAAATATAAAATCATGGAGAACGTGTTGTAATTAATTAAGGGAATTGTGACTTGGATACTGATATAGTTTCGGTTACATACAAACACACACACAATCTCTATTATAATAAGATTCCATACAAAGAACAAGATATTCGGGTGCAAAATTTAAAAAAAAAAATTAACAGTCCAAAATCTTATTTCTCACGTAACACAGATCCCATAAGTGAAATATTTCTTTCTTATAAATATCATTATGTACATTAGACATTGGTTACTTGAAGTTCCACGGGCTGTGCACAATCATCAGACAGAAAAGTTGCTAATCCGTCGCATGTATAATGTTGGGTATAGAAAAATGTGAAATGGCGGCGCGTGGGCTAATGGTTAGAGTGGTAGGTAATGAACTCGTCGACTCGAGTTCAATTCCTGGACGAAGTTGTTTGCATTTCACTTGGCGCTAACACACATGGGAAAGGTATGAATCCAATTCTCAAATTATGGGTAAATAGCAGCGCAGACTGGGTTCTTCAAGCAGTCTAGGGGAAGGAAAACTCTGAATTCAAACTTGTTAAACTCCGTTTGGCTCAGTCCTAATTAGTGATCTGTTTCACTAACTAATTAATATTAATACCGTTACTAACATAGCAAGATTCAGAGTTTAATACCAATCCTCTGAGTAGCACATCTACGGTAATCTGATCTGTGGGTAAAAGCGTCTGGGAGCTGACAGTATGTGTGGCACTCCACATCATCAGAAACAATCTCCCAGGTTTAGCACTAGCAAAAAGGGAATATACTCCCTCACTGTTTGTCTGATACCGACAATAGGCCACTCTGCAGACTTTACTTGCTACAAGGATAGCTTTAGATAACCCTCAACATTGATTTGCCATTAAAAAAATCAATCAATCAGCCCACCCTTGTATATTTATCCAATTTTCCTGGCTCGATACCATCCCTCGCTAACTCCGCTTAAGAAATTGACCTTGTGTCACACTCTGCTCGTGCGCAGGGGTTGGTAAATAAATGTAGACAATGTTAGGAAGCGCGTGGTGTAATGGTTAAAGTTATGGGAAATGGACTCCTCGCCCCGAGTTCAAATCCTGGACGTGTAACTGCATTTCATTTAGCGCTAATATCCTTGGGAAAGGTATGAATCCTACTCTCCTCCAGTTATGGGTAAATAGTAGGGCAGACTGGGCTCTTTAACCTTGGTTAGGCAACCGGTCTAGGAGAAGGAAAACTCTGAATTCAAACCTGCTGAACTCCGCTTAAGAAATTGACCTTGTGTCGCATCCTGCTCGTGCGGAGGGGTTGGTAAATATATATAGAAAAATGTAAAGACCGAAGAACACATGGCACATTCATAATTATTTTTTCCAGATACAGGAAGATAGAGGGCAGTGCAGAGGCAGAGGATAATGGATAATTTTCATTATCAACTACCGTGGAATTTCCATGGTTACAGCTAGTAATAATTTAGAATGAATACGTTTATTTCTGTATTTTAATTATTTTCCCTATATAACCGAGAATAACGCCCAAATCCCTCCCGTAAGTATCCACACTTTTGTCACCGTAGAATAGAAATAATTGCTTCACATATTATTCTGTGTAGCGTCGACCACACAAGTGAAATATTTATTTCTTATAAATATTATTATGTACATCAAAAGTCGGTTACTTGAAGTTTCATGTACTGTGCACAATCATCAGACGGAAATGTGAGAAAAGTGGCTACTCAATCGTATGTATAGTGTTGGGTATAGACAAATGTTAAGATCAAAGTACACATAACACTCATAGGCGAATTATTTTCTAAATTCCGGGATAGGAGTAGTGAATGTGGAGATATAAGCAAAGGTGGTAGAAAGAGCAGATGTATAGGATGATTGTTGCATAGGGCCAAATTCGAGTTGTAGTAGTAGTCGTTAGTAGAAACAACATACCCAAGTTGTATAGTCACAAGGGGGATGTTTATTTTTTCTAGGCTCGTGAGTTCTTTTCCCAGAGAGAGAGAGAGAGAGAGAGAGAGAGAGAGAGAAGAGAGAGAGAGAGAGAGGTAAGGTCAAATTATTCTATCGTAAACCATGTTCGGTACTACTATGCGAAACACAACACGAGGAACTCAGGAACCCCACCCCGCTTGCCCCTTACGAAGGCCTAGCCGAAAAAAATCGATGTTTCTCTTCTTCGTTTTAGGACCGGGGGTTGGGAAAGGTCACATCCGCCCCCAGTCACAACCCGGAACTTCTGTTTTTATTTTTTAATCTAGTTCCGGGGTCATTTGTCGGTCAATTCCTGGCACCACGTTGAGTGTTTAACATTCCAAACTTTAACCTTTGTTCTCATTTCTTTTTCTTCTCTTTCTCCAAAAATCCGATCATCGTTTTCTTTTCAATCCCCAAATTCCCCATAGACCATATTAATTACGCTACATCATGAATAAATTTTATTATCATATAACGTGGTTCCAGCTAGACTAGAATGAATACGTTTATATCTGTATTTAAAAAAAATATCGGTAATATAAAATACTGACCAAATCCTTGCTGCTAGTATCCACATCATAGAATTTCCATGCAATGCATTCTGTTGGAATATTTTGTATCATAAGGTATGCTAGAGTACACCACTTAAACTTATAGACTCTACGTGGGCGCGTGGATTAAAGCCAGACAATCAACAACTCGAATACGTGGTTAGTTAACTATTTAATCGTCGATCTTGAAAGCCGTTCATTTGCACGTATTCGACACGGACAAACGGATCTGCAACCAAGGACTCTGCTCAACCAAAGGATTCTACCCAACACTAAGGAACACCGAGGAACAACCAAAGGATTCTTCCCTAAGGGTATGCTTCTGCTTAACACAAACTACTGGAGATCCCCTCCATCCTAAAGTGTTCTCACCTGCAGCCTAAAAATGGTGACAAAAATCGTAACACATTAATTTCTATACTTTTTGTATTCTAGATACGTTGTCGTGGCTGTTTTTCGAACATTGGATTTCACAATCAGAGAAGTGCTGTAACTTTAGGGACACAAGAAATACATAGTCCTCCGAGACTGCAATGCTGCTGATGATGGTGTATTTTCGGTAATCAAAAATACCGCCCCAAATTCCTGCCGCAAGTATCCACACTTTTGTCACCGTAGAATAAAGATAATGGCTTCACATATTATTCGGTGCGGCGCAGACCTCACAAGTCAAACTTAAGAAATGTTTGAATAGCGATAGATATTCTTGATATAACTATCTATCAAACACCGTGGAATTTCTATGGTTCCAGTTAGTTTAAAATTAATACGTTTATATCTGTATTTTTAAAAAGTTCTCGCATAATCAAAAACACCGCCGAGTTGCAAGTATTCACATAATGAAATTTCCATGTCTCCAGTTAGTTTAAAATTAATACGTTTATATCTGTAATTTTAAAAAGTTCTCGCATAATCAAAAACACCGCCGAGTTGCAAGTATTCACATAATGAAATTTCCATGTCTCCAGTTAGTTTAAAATTAATACGTTTATATCTGTAATTTTAAAAAGTTCTCGCATAATCAAAAACACCGCCTAGTCGCAAGTATCCACATCATGAAATTTCCATGTCTCCAGTTAGTTTAAAATTGATGCATTTATTTCTGCATTTTTTGTATTCTAGATAATCAGAAAATACCGCCCAAATCCCTGCCGGAGTATCCACACTTTTGTCGCCGTAGAATAGAGATAATGGCTTCACATATTATTCAGTGTGGCACAGACCCCACAAGTGAAACCTAAGTAATGTTTGAATAGCGAGAGATATTCTGAATGTCACTGTCAATCAAATGTAGACGCTAATGGCATGTAAATGTCTGTTTGCAAAAAAATAAAAAGTTCTTTCAACAGGATCATTCTCTGTGGAATTTGTCGAGGATTGCCTGCAGGCGATTCTTGCAATTCTGTGAAAAATGGTAATGCTCAGAGCTAACATTCAATGGGAAAAAAAGTAACATTTACCATTCATAATAACGCTCAAAGCCAGGTTCTATTATTCTATACGTACCTTGCTAAGTCTATCAATATACCACACCTAAGCTCATATCTCTCTCTCTCTCTCTCTCTCTCTGTCTCTCTCTCTCTCTAATATTATATATATATATATATATATATATATATGACCACTTTAGCTCAGTCGGTAGAGCATCCGACTAGGAATCACAAGGTTCCGGGTTCGATATCGGCCCTCAGCAACTTAACGTGTGAGTAGCACAGAGAGCTGTGCGGTAGTAGAAAGGGGATAGATTCCCTCACTGTCTGGCTAATACCGACTTCAGACTACCCGGACTACTATATATATATATATATATATATTTGGGCAGCATGTACTTCAGGGCTGATTTCTCGGGTTTCTTTCTCCTTCTTTTTTTGTGTCTGTGTGTACGCGTACATGTGTGTGCGTATGTATGTGTACAATAATTTATTCTTATTTTTGTGTGCGTGCGTACATGTGTGTATGGTTGTGTATGCACCTGAATATAAAAGTTCATTTTTCTCTCTCAAAATAAATAGTTACAACATAACTTTATATTTTCCCTATAAGTTTCTTGGAAATTTCACGGGTCCCGCTAGTATATATATATATATATTATGGGCTCTCTCGTCGATTTTTGACGCATGGGGGTTCATACAATGAACACCCACACAGTGATTTGTTTATAGTGGTGAAGGCTTGTGTTGGACCATCCGCACTTTTTGGCACAGTCGATAGGAAAGAATTGGTGCATCAAGGAATGCCACGAATCCAATCAACGACCGACCTCAGGAATTTTGAATTCAGAGTTATCTCTCTCCTAGACTTGTTACCTACCAAGTTTAAAGAGCCCAGTCCAGCTATGGGTAAAATAGTAGGGCAGATATATATACATACATATATATATATATGTATGTCTGTGTGTATGTGTAAGTGTGTATGCATGTATGTGTGTGTGTGTGTCCCAATATTTTTTTTTATATATCTAGGTTGACATCGATCAATTCAAATATGTTCGACCACTCCCATCTTTCTATCTATCTATCTATGCTAAATATGTTCTTATCAGTCTGGGTTAACATCGATCGATTGATTGATCTAGTCAGATATGTTCTATCTATCTTTCTCTCTTTCTCGTCTGTTGATATATATGAATATAAGTATAGGTATATATGTATAAAAGATTTTTATAATTTGGTTGAAGCATTGGGTTTATATTGATTTAGTGGTTGGTTAAGAAGGCTATCACAATGCAAATGTATAGAAAACTAAGGTAACTATGATGTTGTTCGCTTAGCTTTGATTTATTCTTTTAATATTTCCGGATAAATATCCCTTCGTCAGAAGCTTTAATATATATATATATATATATATATATATATATATATATATATATATATATACTAGCAATATATGCACCCTCCGGGTGCAAGTATTTCAGTTTTAATGTAATAAATATTGTATTAAATTAGAAAGGCTAATGAAACTAAATAAGAATACAGATAAAAAGATTTGAAACAGAGGGGGGTATAATAAAAGATTTGAAACAGAGGGAGTATAATAAAAAATAGAACAACTGAAACTTACTCTTCCATCACTCTCGTCTTTCATTGTTATTTTTTTCTAATTTAAGTATTTAGTTATAAGAGGAAGTAAAGAATAAAATGACAGTTATTTTATCTTGTTAATGGATTTCATTTAAGATTCATTGAAGAGACTTTTTCTTATATTCATTAAAATAAAACCAAACAGTTAGAAATCAATAATACTAAGCACATATTTATTAAATTCGATTTTTTAATATTAATATGCAAATTAGCCTTCCCGTTCACACTGTAAACCGCTATTTTGTTGTATATATAAATATAATTGCATGTTGTCAGTATGTAGACATAGTTAACAGTATTAATAATGTAAGACAATTTTATTAATAATTGAGGTTTAGATAAAAATAAAATCATGGAGAAAGCGATGTCAATAACTAAGAGAATTGTGAATTGAGTAGGAATATAGTTTCGGTTACAGACAAAAAAACACACAATCTCCATTATAATAAGATATACATAAAGCTTATATATATATATATATATATATATATATATATATACATAAAGGTTGGTAAATATATATATATATATTTACCAACCTTTAAATATATAAATATATATATATATAAATATATAAATATATATATATTTACCAACCCCTCCGCACGAGCAGGATGCAACACAAGGTCAATTTCTTAAGCGGAGTTCAGCAGGTTTGAATTCAGAGTTTTCCTTCTTCTAGACCGGTTGCCTAACCAAGGTTAAAGAGCCCAGTCTGCCCTACTATTTACTCATAGATGGAGGGAGAGTAGGATTCATAACTTTCCCAATTATATTAGCGCTAAATGAAATGCAATTACCACGTCCAGGATTTGAACTCCGGGCGACGAGTCCATTTCCCATGATTTTAACCATTACACGACGCGCTTCCAAACACCACGCGCTTTATGTATGTATGCATGTATGTATGTATATTACTTGTTAGCTAACTTGCTGATATCTATCTATCTATCTATCTATCTATCAATGAATTTAACTATTTATGGAGCTAATTTACCGTAATAGATTTTTATGCGTATTAGGCAATCCGCAGACGGTTAATAAGTATGGAAATTTAGTGACGGTAAATTAATACTATAATAAAAGCAATTGGTAATTTGCTTGAAGCATTGTTAAGTATGTTATACTATATTAATATTTTGAAGGCCAATACAATGCGTATGAAAAATAAAAACAAAAAGATGTTATTTTTGTCTTATCGATTTCGAAGCATGAACTTTATCATCAGAGTTTCTTTTCAGAAATGGACGTGCTTATGTTTTTATTTGTGTGGTTATAATTTCTCTTCTTATTTACTTGTCCTCTCCTTTTCTTTTTTCTCTTTATTCTTCTCCTCCTTTATGAATGAAATGGGCGAATAACTGTTATTTCTTATTTCTCTCTTTTTTTTTTTAAATGTTTGTTGAGAACAAAAAAACATAAGCACGTCCATTTCTGAAAAGAAACTCTGATGATGAAGTTCATGCTTCGAAATCGATAAGATAAAAATAACATTTTTTTGTTTTTATTTTTCATACGCATTGTATTGGCCTTCAAAATATTAATATATTATAATATTTTATTTGAGATATTAAATCTGCTCTCCTAATTTTGCATTGATCACTTTTGTATACGAGCACTTTTCATATTTACTATTCTCCATTATATTACTTACTATCTATCGATCTATCTATCAATCTATCTATACACGTCAACATATTATCATCAGGAGACCTAATTTCGTTGTTGTGTCCCCCCGTGACATGGACTAACCCCGGTGGTGACTCTTGTATCCGAGCAGCCTAATTTAGGAGAGCATTTCGTGTTTTGGCTGCACGGCGGCTGTTCGACACAGGCAACGGAAAACGGTAATGATCCTTCCGCAGGTTCACCTACGGAAACCTTGTTACGACTTTTACTTCCTCTAAACGATCGGGTTCGGTCGTCTTCTCCAGGCGTCGAACGCCGAGGCGACACAAGCGCCGAAACGCCAGGCAGCCCGGCGGCGTCGTCGGCCAGATCCGAGGACCTGCTCACCCAAACTAATGGAATAGTGCTAGAAAATGTGCCCTAAACACCACAACACTGGTTAGTTTCCTGTGGTTAACAGTGGTTCATTTTTAGAAGGAAGAAAAGAAAAGAAATATAAAACAATTTTCAATTGACCGGGTTAAACTTAACATTTGCTGTTCGAATGTTAGAATTCGTTTAGATCATAGCTTTTCAAATCGTCCGGAAAAAAGAACGGCACATGCCTCTAAATGGCTTTAAAACCAAACTAATTCATCACAAGAAACTCACTTTGAAACAAAATTGACGGATGAGTTACCGCATTTGATTAGATAAACACATTTTGAAGTTAAATTTCGAGACCATATTACCTTTTTGATCTCGATTAAGAAAGAACATGTTTTTCATTAACACCGTCAATATCCGGTTGTTTGTTAGGGGTTAGGGGTTAGGGTTATGGGTTAGGGTTATAATTTTAAAAATCTAAAAATCGTCTGTTAAAACAACCGGGTATTGACAGTGTAAATGAAAAACATGTCCTTTCTTAATCGAGATCAAAATGGGGTGCTTTAAGGTCCTATAGTCCCTTGCGACAAAGGAACTTCAGAGATTACTGATTGATATTGCTGCTCTCTCGGAAACCCGACGGTCAAAGGAGAATTAATTGACTGCAGTATCATCGGGTTTTAAACCTTTTTGGATTGGAAAGCCAAAGAGCGAACGGTGCAAGGGTGCTGTAGGATTTGCCGTGAAAACAAAACTAGCTAAGTCTTTAATGAAACTGCGTACCCAGTTCCAGTATGGACCGTATGCAAGCTTCTTTTCTGTCTATACCCCAGCCCTTC
>CM042156.1:14365598-14420598 GCA_023376005.1 Doryteuthis pealeii
AAATAAATGAATAAATTCATTCTGTCGGATTAATTTCCATTTATTTACAACACACACACACAACACACACATATATATATATATAACTGTACCAAGGTATCCATTTATTCACACACACTCACTCACATACATATCTATCTATATATATGTAAGGGGGCCGGGTTAGCTCAGTCGGTAGAGCGTTCGGCTAGAAACCACAAGGTTCCTAGTTCGATTCCGGTCCTCGCCAACTCAGCGTATGAGTAGCACAGGGATATGTGCGGTAAAGTAAGGAGCTGATGGTAGGTGCGGCGCTCCACCTCAGATGCTAAAAACAATCTCCTTGGTCTAGCGCTATTGAAAAGGGGATAGACTCCCTCGCTGACTGGCTGATACCGACTTTAGGCCGACCCGACGACTTTACTTATATATATATATATATATATATATATATATATATATGTATATATAACATAGCTGTAAAATTTAAAAGTGTATATATAGTTGTTATATGGAGGCGCGTTGGATAATGGTTAGAGTCGTGGGAAATGGACTAGTCGAGCCGAGTTCTAATCCTAGACAAGGCTGTTTGCATTTCACATAGCGCTAATACCCTTGGGAAAAGATATGAAACCATATATTCTCCCTCCAGCTATGGTTAAAATAGTTGGGCAGACTGGGCTCTTTAACCTTGAATTAACTCTGGTTTCAAAAATCCTCAGGTCAGTCGTTGATTGGTTTTGTGGCATTCCTTGTGCACCAATTCTTTCCTATCAACTGTGCAAAAAGTGAGGATGGTCAAACACAAGCCTTCACCCCTATAAACAAAACAATGTGTAAGTTGTTCTTTTGGATGAACCCTCATACGTCGGAATCAGCGAAAGAGTCCATTTTCCTTTCATATATAGTCCTATAACGTATATTGTTTCCTATCTCTAGGCATAAAATAGCCCCGGGCGGGTTGATATTTCGGTGAAATCCATCAGCCATTAGGAAATAAGTGCTTAATCTAGTGTGTATGGAGGAAGTTGAAGGGTCTCCAATTCTAATGATCTCATGTTTGGGGGAGGGGTTGTATTTTAGAGCACGCACTTGAATAAGTCTTGACGCAATTTTGTATGAGGGCGAGTAAAAAGTAATGCCATTTTGTTTAGGACAGGTATAATTACCAACACAGGAACATGTATCATACATCAAAATGAAGCTGGTTCCCTGTGGATCACATCCCTACTTCTCCACATAGGCGAGTCAAAAAGTAATGCCATTTTGTTTAGGACAGGTATAATTACCAACACAGGAACATGTATCATACATCAGAATGAAGCTGGTCCTCTTTGGATCACATTCCTACTTCTCCACATAGGTGAGTCAAAAAGTAATGCCATTTTGTTTAGGACAGGTATAATTACCAACACAGGAACATGTATCATACATCAGAATGAAGCTGGTCCTCCATGGATCACATCCCTACTTCTCCACATAGGTGAGTAAAAGAATAATGCCATTTTGTTTAGGACAGGTATAATTACCAAGACAGTAACATGTATCATACATCAAAATAAAGCTGATCATCTGTAGATAACCTCCCTACTTCTCCACATGGGTGAGTCAAAATGTAATGCCATTTTGTTTAGGACAGATATAATTACCAACACAGGAACACGTATCCTACATCAAAATGAAGCTGGTCCTCTGTGGATCACATCCCTACTTCTCCACATTTCACTTCCTCGTCACTGAAATAATGTTTGCTTCTCGAACCCTCTTTCATGGGACCGAAGAGATGATAGTCTGAGACAAACATTATTTCAGTGACAAGGAAGTGAAATCTGTAGTGAAGATGTGGCTCAAAGAACAGTCAACATTACTGGGCAGGAATACATTCTCTCATTCAAAGGTGAAACATTGCTATTATGAGAAACGGTGATTATATAAGTAGGGATGTGGTCCACACAAAATCTCACCAATGTACTGTAGAAGGTTGCAAAAACCGAAACGTTATAGCGTCGAAATTACTATTAAGAATAGTTAATCATCCTTAGGGACACTTCGTGTTTTGTCTATATTTTTTTCACACACACACACGTGTATTCACGCTAAGTGAAAGTTAAACAGCCGCGTCTAGGATTTGAACTCGGGTCAACGAGTCCATTTCCTATGACACTAACCATTACACCACGCGCATCCACCCCTTCCACCACATATATGATAAAAAGGAAGCGTGTGGTGTAATGGTTAAAGTCACGAGAAATGGACTCGTCGACCCGAGTTCAAATCCTGGACGTGGTAACTGTATTTCACTTAGCGCTAATACCCTTGGGAAATGTATGAATCCTACTCTCCCTCCAGCTATGGATAAATAGCAGAGTGGACTGGGTTCTTTAGCCTTGGTTAGGCAACAGTTAATTAATAATTTTCAACATACAAACCATCGTCCAATAAAAATCCATTGAATTATAAAAAAGTATAACATCAATCGATTTTATAGCTCTTATCTGCAAAAACAATAAGTATAAATATCAATATTACTTACACTGCTAATTGGTAAGTCAATAGTATCTTTTTAGATATTAGTCTATTTTACTCAACAGCAGAAATCTGATCAAAGGAATTAATACCTGGGCTGTCCCCATTATAAGATACTCTGGGCTATTTCATAAAATGGACAAAAGAAGAACTCAAAGAACCCAAAGGACTAGAAAATTAATGACCATGCACAAGGCTCTACACCCTAGAGACGATAGAGATAGACTATATGTATCAAGAAATGAAGGGGGAAGAGGTCTAGGAGAATTAAAACTCTGAATTCAAACCTACTGAACTCCGCTTAAGAAATTGACCTTGTGTCATATACTGCTCGTGCGGAGGGGTTGGTAAATATATATATGATGAAAAGGATTGGGCGGTTTGTCCTAAGAGCAATAGGGTCAGGACAATCGTATAGGTGCTAGGGCTTGAGGCAACCAGCAGATTGATTGTTAGGGGGCTTCTCCGACCGACCGTCTAGCCCAAGGGCCAAAGTGGAGTTTTGCATGTCATAGACTGCTCAGCCACGAGGATTGCATCCTTAAGCATCACTGGTCGCCAAAAGGTCGCACAGTTGGGGGTGTTACCCTTCTCTGGGGTTGTAGTTGGCCTATTCTATGTTGCATAGCCCCTTCTTTACCGACACTAAATAGGTATATGTTATATACTGGTCTTTTCACTAAGCCAAATCAGCATATAACGTTATATACCTTTCTTTAATTCTTACTCTGGTCGTCTATTCTTCTGGCCGGCTTTGGTTCTGATCGTCTATCATCTATCTTGGTCTGGTATATCTTCTAAGGTCTCGTCTGGTCTTCTATTGAGGATTCCGGGCCTGGTTTCTGTTGCTAGGGATTTCTTGTTATCAGAAGCCCTGTGTCATTGTTAGTTTTTAGTAATAACCACAAGACTTCGATTTACGATGATGTTACTTTATTCGTAGATCCCCAGACCAGACAATCTGCGCAGTGAGACTCACATCTTGCTAGCTTGGCTTCTAACTTCTAAGTTACCTACTTAGTATCCTTAAACCGGAAGGGCCTTCTATTGCCTTCCGGTTCTCACGTTCCATCCCCAGAACGCAAGGTGAGATCGAGGTCAAACGCTGTCACTCACTCTCAAGTCCATCAGCTGTACTGATCGCCATAATGATTTCTACAATACCTTAAAAATGTATTAGGGATCCAATAATTATGTAACATCTACAGCTCAATCTGACTGGGTGTTTGAATTCTGGTTGGGTTAAAATCATTAAAATCTTTCATGGCTTCCAAACTGGAATGAGAAAAATAAAAATGACTTGAAATGTTTATTCAGAGATCAACATTGTCTAACAGTGTGTGCTTTTATCTTGCGAGATCTTATCTTTTTTTCCACGGACGTTGACGATTTACGTTTCCACAGTAAAAAGTCAATGAGATAAGAGAGAAATGTTGAAGGAATTCAAAGAGTCGATCATAAAGTTTTCTTCCGCAATAGTGAGAAGATTTTTATTGAGCAGAATGTGAAGAGACCCCAAAAAGATAGGGAAAGTTAAGGTCGTAAGAAAGGGAGACAGTGACCTGAGTTCAAATCCTGTACGAGTCTGCTTGCATATCAGATAGCGCTACCTGTTAGGGTTCCATATATGGGTTAAATAGATAAAAATAAATGAATAAATAAATCATAGGATTGATTTTAATACACTGGAGAATAAAGTAATAATATTAAAGAACAATAACACCAAGTAATTATTAAACCTGATTTGTTAAAACCAATATGCAAATTAACCACATCATATATTATGTTGATCTTTATTTCCTAGTGATATATAAGACACATTGCAGGATTTGAAACGTAGAAATAACACGGGTTGTTTTGAGGGAAATCTAACTCAGATTTTGAGAGACATTGTTAATGAATAAGATTTATAATATGTATTAATTATTTCGACAATAAATTAAATACTCATTGATAAACTTACGTAATTCGTGAGGATATTCTGACATAAGTAATGACGTGGTTTCAGTTATGGACAGACAGACACCAAATCTCCATTAAAATAAGATGTTTTTTTTAGTGATATATAAGACACATTGTAGAATTTTAAGCACACTAACAACATGGGCTGTTTTAAGTCAAATCTAACTCAGATTTTCCTAAAGAGTTTTATACATAAATTAAATATTTATAGATAGTAAAATAGATATAAATATAAATGGACATGCAAGTGTGGGGCATCCGGCAAGGACCTACATTGACCAGCTATGCGAGGATGCTATTTGCTCAGCTGAGGACCTCCCAGGTGCAATGAATGATAGGGAAGGTTGGCGAGAGATTGTCATGGACATCAGTGCTGTAGGCGCGACATGATGATGATGATATTTATAAATATAAATAAATCAGCTTTTTTTAAATAGTTTTAAAAATGTTTAAAAATTGAATACCCAACAAGAACGAACCAAAAAAATGTCTACGGCATAAAATAACCCATGTGTTGAGATGCCGTAAAATTCAACCTACCAAACAAATCAAACTAAATAAGATGGCGGTAATACACCTATGATATAAAAGGGGTTGGACGCTTGTTAGTTACAAGAACGATTTGAAGAATACGGCTGATCGGATTGGGCCTATCAAACCTCTTGTCTGGCCCAAGTAAGTGTTGCATAGGGCTCGACTCAGGCCACAAAATCGTACATGTTATATACTGTTGCTGGGTCGTATGTGTTAGTAATGGAGTATAAGGATTCACACGTAGACATATGTAGTAGTAAGACTTTTAACGTTTATTTAATTCCCTCGTGGCGAGTGTGCGGGTGACGGCGTTTGACAATGGAAACTACTACTGCCGTTACTATTAGGATCTGAGGCAAAGAGGGGTGGCCGAACCTCACTGACGCTGGCTGCGATGGTGCGTGACCAGCGCGGTCACGCACGTTCTCGTCCTGTCTCTCACATTGACTGCTCTGTTCGCCGTCTCTCTGGGGTGTCCTCTGATAACCGCTTAAGTATTGACGACCGCCCACACATTCTTTTGTTCCTTGACCGGAAGTCCTTTCTCTTTGTTCAAATTCGCGTTTGTCCAGATGAGTCCTTTGTCACACCAGACCCTCTGTCTACCCTAGACATTGTCTTCTCAGTTCAATTTTCCTTTGTCTTTTCGACTTCCCGCGCAAAACAAACAGTCAATCTGCAACATAAGGTCCGAAGTAGTGGTCACATCACATGTAGCACTCTGAGTACCCGGGTCACGGACCGCTCAGCCATCAAACTCACGTCTTCAGGCATTACGGGTCGCCACCCACGGCTAACAGTGGCCCTTTTAGAGGTGGGGTTGTTTAACACCTTTTGATAACACTATTGGATAGAGTGATGAAAATGTAAAAGAAGCATGAATGTAGGTGTAAAATAACACATAAGTACATGGTTTACAGTCTCATCTCTGTCACTGCACAGTCTAAATTGACTATTACGTTGGGACTTATCAATTTTTTACTTTTTATATAGTTTGTCCTTATGGCATTATTTTGTGGAGTAATTATTAGTGATTCAGTTTTTCTTTTGAGGTTTCCTTTTAAGAGAAGAAAGAAGCCGCCACAGAAAAGAGAGCGAAAAGGAAGAAGAGACAACAACACCCCCACCTACAGAAAGCATCACCTTTTGTTTGCAATCACTGCTCCAGAGACTGCCATTTAAGGATCGGTCTGTTCAGTCACTCACGTAGCTCTAGGTAAAAAATATGGACCCTCACCATCGTCTAAAATAGACGGAAGGTTGCCAACCACACACACACACACACACACACACATACATATATATATATATATATATATGTGTGTGTAGTGAGGGTCCATATTTTTTTTCACATACGCCCAAACCAAAATACGCACACGTACAAACAAAAAGAGCATTCGACATCACGTAAACACGCAAACACGCAACACGAGAATACAGTTAAAAAACGCACACACTCGACCATTTACACCATTTCTGTCATTTAAAAAAAAAACATTTCGTTTACCTGATGAATGTTTTTAGCAGGAAACCATTGGTAGTAATATCGTTCCCAAATAAATGAATAAAAGCTAAAACTTTTATTTGTCACTTCATTCAGCTATATATATATATATATATATATATATATATATATATATATATATATATATATAAAGTATTTGAAATGTGTTGGATTGCCTCGTGAAATAAAACATAGAAGGGGAATACCATCAGTTGTCGATTATGATGCTTTCAACTGGAAGGTTGAAGGGACACCGACGAAAAGCTCTTTAAAACTTTCGGAAGACTCGGAATTATCGGATGATTCCATATGGAAAGAATTACATAAGCATCAAAAACGTACAGGAAGCACCAAAAGATTCTCTGAGAACGCGAAAGTCGATAAGAATATGGAAAATATTTCAGAAACACGCCAATAAACGCCTGATAAGATAAACAGCTTCTCCGAACGGGCTTCCGGTTTGACCAGGACGCTGACCAGCGACACCCACACTCGTCTTTTTCATATCAGTGGACAACATAGAAACGTTGCGATACTGTTGTATGAAACAGTTCAGCGCATCTGATTCTGACGCAAATATCCAGTTGTCCATGGGAAAGGAAGATAGATAACATTGCTCACTGAACTGTTACTGATAGGACTGTTCAGTATGAGCGGCACCAAAGCCACACTTGACACAGAACTCTAATTATTACACGCATGCACAGAGCCGCTCACCGAGAAGTAGGATTTATTTACTTCCGCAGCAAAGGTAGTCAAATAAAAGGAAAGGTAAGGAAATAGATATATCAAGGAAAGGTTATCTAGCAGTGACTTATCTAAATGCAATATGGAAGCCACGCCATAGGGAGCCGGTTAGCAAACTGATCTTGCGAACAGACAGGAAAATATATATATATATATTATATATATATATATATATGAGGTAGGTAAAAGGATAGTGAACAAGAAATGATAACTCAAAACAAATTTAAGAGTTGAAACGTTTCGTCCGGTTTATACGGACATCCTCAATCAAAGATTTTTATTGAAAGCAAAATTACGTGCAAGTACATGTGATTTGGTGAGGAGGGGGTGAGTTAGTAGCGGAATTGGAGGGAGGAAGGATAGGGGCTGACATAAATGAATATATATATATATATATATATATATATATATATATATAAATGAATCCGACGATATATTGAAAGGATAAATAAAGGAAAGAAAATGTTGAATGGATAAAATTGATTTAATATGAGTTTACTAACATGTGTTTCGGCCTGGGCTTTGTTTCATGTACACATGTATTCTATTCATTATTATTTTAAATATAAAATAAAATAATAATAGAAAATTATAAAATATTTAATAATAAAATATTTTTTCCAGCTTTGGAACGTCTCTGAAATAATTAGAAAAAAATTATCTTTTTGAAAACTTCAAAAGTCTCTGTATTTTGAGCGTTTTAACTTCAAATATCAAACATTTTACTCCGATGAAGGCCGTTATTCTTTGTATGCTTAAATATTTATAATTATATATATATATATATATATATATATATATATATATGAGTAAATATGTTAGTATATACTTATTTGCGTAGGAACAAGCCTACTACCATTGGTTTCATGCTATGTAAGTGGTGCAATCGTCGGGCAGCGAATTTCTTTTAAAAATCTTCAAAGATTTTTCGCTGCCTGACAGTATTTATTTATTTATTAACGTTCTATCACAGATCTAATAATACTCTATGCTGCCTCTTCAAGTGTAATAGTGACAACCATACGCATATATATGATTTATATATATATACATATATGCACACACGCATATATATATATATATATATATCTATGTATATAACTTTCAAAGAAAGAAAGACTTAACAGTCATCTTTGAAAATTAAATATTGTTCTGTATATAATTAATTTATTGATTAATATACATAGAGATCTCTTAGGGATTTATTTAAAAAAAAGTTATATAAATATATGTGCGCATCTACAAGAGTATACACTATGGGTGTCTAGTGGAATTTCGATGATACCAAATAGAATCATCCTTTACCTGCCAGTCACTTGGATTATTTTACACACACACACACACACATATATATATATATATATATATATATGTGTGTGTGTGTGTGTGTGTGTGTGTATTTGGGCAGCATTCTTTCATTTATACATGTGGACTTAAACAAAAGGCAGGTCTCCTGTTTAATGATTTTGTTGGTGAACTTTTCAAGCTTTCTGGACAGCGTTTTATATAATCTAAAATTACATTCATACCCCCACTCTAATTACCGAAATATCCTAACAGAAAATACACACATTCTGCACAAAGAAAAATATAAACAAAAACTCCAAATACTAGAAGCTTTATACATAAAACAATACAAACCATCGTTAAATAAAATTAATTTTCAATGCAGTACACACATTTTAAAATGCCTATAACTCTCCTACTATCAATTCACCTACTTCCAGCCTCCACAACCATTAATATACTTTGGAAAAAAACTGGAACACATCACCCCTGATGATGGCAATTCGAAGTTCCGAAAGTACTCGGGATATGAACTTCGGTGGACTAATCCACGAATTCCATCCCAAATATAAAAAAGTTGGCCAGAAAGCTTGAAAAGATCAACAAATAAATCGTTAAACAAGAGACCTGCCTTTTGTTTAATTCCACACACACACACACACACACACACACACACACATATATATAATATATATATATATATATATATATACCAACCTCTCTCCACGAGCAGGATGCGACAGAAGGTGACTTTCTCTAGCAAAGTTTATCAGGTTTGAATTCAAAGATTACCTTCTTCTTGACTGGTTTCCTAGCCAAGGTTAAACATCACAATCTGCCCTACTATTTACCCATAGTTGGACGGAGAGTAATTGGATGCATACCTCAAATGCAAACAGCTTCGTCCGGGATTTGAACTCGGGTCGACGAATCCATTTCCTACGAACCACATGCCTCCAAGAGGCAGGAATATAGAGCACCTAGTGAGAATCAAACTCAGTGACAAGGGTCTGTGAGAGAAGGAAAGAGAGATGGAAAGAGAGCAAAAGATTTGAAAAGAGAAATGAATAAAAAGAAAGAACCAAAGAGAATAAAAGAGGTTAAGTATGTATGTTTAAGAAAAGAAAGAAATGTGTTATATATTTATTTATATATACAAGCAAGACCTGTGTATATACCGCAGTATGATAATCTAATCATTGCAACATTTCACATGTTTACTTAAGAGCTATTGCGAAATAGTTCAAAATGTAAAAAATAGAATAATCTGGATTTAACTGTATCTCACTGTTTTTGTTTTATTCTTTCTTTCCTTCTTTTCATATTTTAATTATGTTCGATTGAAACATATTAGCTATATCACTTCCGCGCACTCGGCCTTTTCCCTACTCTCTTTTATTCTTTCCTTCTTATTATATTTATTGTGTAGCGTGTCCTTTTGCTTCCCTTTCTCTTTTATAATAAAAATGCAATGGCCCATTATTTTAGCTGAGGTGACGACGCTCATAAGAAATCAGAATTTGGTGGATAAGCAACACCAGATAATCACTATGCAATAACTGTAGACCCCCCCAAAAACACCATTTCCCTTTCCACTACATACACAAGGTAAATAAACCTTAACAAGTTGCAGTGTGCACTTTTTAATTCCTGATTAATGTAATGTTATTGCATTTTTTAACAATATATTAATAGTATTCCATTTGAGACACACACACACACACACACACACACACACACACATATATAATATATATATATATATATATATATATAGAGAGAGAGAGAGAGAGCTATTGATGCTATTCTACATAAGTGGGCTATGCTGTATTCTTAAGTACTATATATATATATATAATATATATATATATATATATATATATATATGAGAAGTAAATACACAAGCGATGTGTTTTTGACATGGCTTACTTTTAGCCGACAATTTTTGGGAGAATATGTGCTTAATTAAAGTCGTACCTAATTTTGAAAATTAATTAATTAATAATTAATTAATTAGGCGGGCACCCTATTTAAATGTAAGGATAAACAAATCGAGAAAAATCAATCTCTGTATGTACATTTCGGTATGAGGCCTAATAGGCCGAAACGTACATACAGAGATTAATTTTCTCGATTTGTTTATCCTTACATTTAAATAGGGTGTCCGCCTAGTTAATTAATTATTAATTTATTAACTTTCAAAATTAGATACGACTTTAATTAAGCACATATTCTCCCAAATATAATATATATATATATATATATATATATATATAATAATATATAAGTAAAGAAATAACAAAAGACTTTGAAATTTAGCATTATAGTCTATTTCAAGGAGCTTAAACAAATTGTCTAACTCTCCCGACTCATATATATATATATATATATATATATATATATAAAAATATCCGGTGTATATGACCTACCTACGATCTCTTCCAACACCTAAGACCTGTGGCATCATTAACAGGACTTACTAGCTACACACTCCATCAAAAAGAATAAATATAAATAAAAAGATAAATAAATAGAACTCCCACTACCAACTTAAACACTCCTACTAACACCAACAATTGACCACTCTTCCCCTTTTCAGGAACTCCTAACTCTCCAGTATGACAGTGTTCACAGATGAAGCAAGAACTCAATCCAACGGCCTAAAGAAGGTCTAACAGACCGAAACGTTATAAGGTCGAAATCACTAGCTACAATAAATATCCATTTTGTTCATCATTCCGTGTTTGTCTACCTTTCTCCATATATATATATATATATATATATATATATATATATATATATTTATCTATTTATTTATATGAGAATAGATAAAAGGATATGAAAAGAACACAATATGCTGTTAAAGTGAAAACATGTTATATCATATTCATAGCTAATATTGAACAATATTTCAATTTTATAAAAATCATCTTCAGAGCTTGTTTATACTCCGTACTATCAAGAGCGGTGACGAAAGTCATATGAATTCAAAATGAACACCTTGATGTTGCAAAAAGTTATGTGGTTGAAATATTGTTCAATATTAGCTATGAATATGTTATAAAATGTTTTCACTTTAACAGCATATTGTGTTGTTTTCATATCCTTTTATCTATACTCATACCGTCGGATTCATTTTCTTTCTTTTAATATATATATATATATATATATATATATATATATATATATATAATAAAATAAATATATAAAGGTTTTACATATCTATTTATTTGATGACAAAGGAACAGTCACAACCATTTTGGTTTCATGCATGCGTAAGCGCAAACAATCTTCAGGTGACGTTGTTTCAAATGCAAGGAAAATCGAAAATTACAAAAAGTTTAACAGACATTGGATGTGTATTATTGGATGAAATGTTATGCGTATGTAAACTTTTTGTAATTTTCGTATTTCCTTGCATTTGAAACAACGTCACCTGAAGATTGTTTGCGCTTACGCATGCATGAAACCAAAATGGTTTTGACTGTTACTTTGTCATCAAATAAATAGATATGTAAAACCTTTATATATTTATTTTATTATATTATATAACAGTTCTATTTTTATATTGAGCACTCTACCAATAATACTGCATTTTGGTACACCGTTCCAGTAAAAGCTGAAACAGTGAAAATACCACACCATAAAAATTTTAACTGAAAATACACTCACACTGCACAAAGAAACAAACATACAAAAACTTCAAATAATCGAAGCCCTATATAACAAACAAAAAAAATCTACCTTAAACAAGATAAACTTTGAAACTAGTCTCAAATGTCCTCAAATGCCTATAATTTTGCGCCAATCCTCCTCCACCATCCCCCTTACTTTCTTATAAACTTGTGAGCCCCCCTCCTACAAATCTCTACTACCACTGTTCGTTTAAACAGAACTCGTGAACTCCTCCTACTACTAATTCCTACTGCTGCTGCTCGTTTTAAAAGCGAGAAAACGGAAACATTCCACCAGTTTCATACCTGAAGATATGTGAGACAAAAAGCCAAACACTCCCTTTACTTGTTGGGAGACATCTCCAACCCTGTTTCGACCTGAGGGTTCATATATATATATATATATATATATATATATATATATATATATATAAAAGACATAAGAAAATATAACTGTGAAGAGAGAGGAATATTTATCGGTAAAAGTGCACGATCAGTCTAAAGTTTGCATGAATATATCATGAAGGGTGAAATATATATGAAGAATCAGATAGAAACTGCATGAATATTTTATTATTCCGGAGCGAAGGTACACACGATACTCCTGATACAATGGGATATTGTTGGGTTGTTATTTACAAAGCAATGCTTTATATTGACGCCATTGAATGCAAACCATTTGAAAACAATATCGAGTTATGACAAACGCACATAAAAACACTCACATACACAGAAACATACAATCCCAATTCCTTGCAACCTCAGTATATATATATATATATATATATATATATATTATATATATATATATATATTACTTATAAACTTTACCTGTGTGAAGAAAACAGGTGACCCAGTTTTCCAAAATAAATAAAATTAAACTGAATAAATAGAAAATAAAAAAATAAAACAAAAGAAACGACCAGCACACTCGAACTTTCTGAAAATAATCACCAGTACCGAATGTAGTGGCCAAAAGGAAAAAACACCGCAGGTGTTTTCTAAGTTATATATGTAAAAGGTGCTCAGTATACTAAGTAGAGCATAATTATAAGGATATATATATATATATATATATATATATATATATATATATATATATATATACACTGCTTTTCAAATTATTAAAGAAGTGAAACTTTCCCCTCCTATCCACAAACTACTGATTGGAATTTTACGAAAATATTAAAGAATAATGACAACCGTAAAAATTCTAAGATTCTAATAAAAGGCATAGAAGTTACGGTCATTTACTTAAATTTTTCTTGTGTCAAATTATTAGCGAGGTGTAATAAAAACCCCGGTAAAAAAGAAAATAATACTTTTATTGTTTGATTTATAGATTTTATGGATACATACAGTAACTAAGATGAAATTAAATTGAAATAAAAAAAGGAAAAATAAATTAAAAAATGAGAGTGAAGTTAGCTAATATGAGATATGTGATCCTTTTTAAAAAATGACTTGGAAATGTCGCTGGTCCATCGAATATATCAATTTCTGGATCAAACAAAAGTGGTACAAAATTTTTTTAAACAGAATATGCATTTTTAAAAAATCCTGCTCCGAACATGAACGTTCATTTGTACCACTTTTGTTTGTAACGGTTTACTCACACCGTCTTTCCAACACAAGCATTTCGCTCTTGATGAAGACCGCTTTAATATAAAGGTCGAAACAGATTTCTGTCAGTGAACTATAACATCATTTGTTTGTTTTTCTAAAAATATTTAATTCATAATGTCGGATTCACTTCCATTTACTTTTCATATATATATGTATACACACGCACACACACACACACACACACACACATATATATATATATATTTCCACTGAGGGCTGCCAACTCAATCGTAAACACAACGCTCTCCTATATAAGGGATGGAACACTCTATGACGGCCTTTACATACAAAGCGATGTGTATATGAAAACAGTTAAGATCCCCTTCACATTCCGTAAATGAAGACAGCCTAATGGTTAAGGTGTCGGATTGACACCCAACCGATCGGATTTCAATTCCTGCTGTAGGTAGCTAACAAATGTCTAGCCACACTGAAGAGACTTGATAAGTCGAAACACGTGTCTGTGGATGACTCTATATATATATTTATATATATTAATAATTATAAGTGCAATAACTTTTAATAGAGACAAGCTAACAACTAAAGGTTACACAGTAAGTTAACAGCATTCAATAACAGTGCTCAATATCTGTCAATTGTACAACTTGTAGTGTACAAACATAAAATACACAATGTAATAATGTTTATTCTTTTCTTAATAAATTATCGAGCCAGAAGCAAACTAGATATATTACAACAAACTGATCCCTATCGAATAACATTTCCGCTTAGTAGACCACGAAAAACACAATAGATATAAAATCAACCATAATAGTAAGAAATGAAAGAAATAACTACGTCTATTGATCCTAGGGGAATCTGATCTCTCTTATAAGATAAAGCGAGCATTCTTCCAATTCCACACCCACCCACACACACCCACACACATATATATATATATATATATATATATTAGGTAATAATATCGCATCCCCAGAAAGCGATGTTAATACACGAATAGGAAAGGCATGGTCGGCCACAAACAGATTATCAGTCATTTGGAAATCCGATCTCACTAACAAGTTAAAGCGACAATTCTTCCAGGCTGTGGTTATATCAGTACTGCTGCATGGCTGCACCACCTGGACCCTAATGAAGCGCCTTGAGAATAAGTCAGATGGGACCTGCACAAGAATGCTGCGTGTGGTCATGAACAAGTCGTGGAAACAGGACCGCACAAGGAAGCAGCTGTATGGCCACCTGCCCCCATCTCACAAACCATCCGTGTGAGACGGACAAGGCATGCTGGACACTGCTGGAGAAGCAAGGACAAGCTCATAAGCGACGTTCTCCTGTGGAAGCCAACACATGGACATGCTAGTGTGAGCCAGCCACTAAGGGCCTACATTGACCAACTATGCAAGGATGCTGGTTGCTGCGCAGAATACCTCCCATGGGCAATGAATGATAGGGAAGGTTGGCGAGAGATTATCATGGATATTCGTTCTAATTGCACAACATGATGATGATGATGATGATATGTATATATATTTTAGAATTATTGATTTGTTTTTTATGGTATATCAAACATTTTGACTCATATAATGCAGAATCAAGTTATCTTAATAAACCAATCTGTTGCTTAAGTGGTCATCCTGTTCGGTATTGAACATGCTCATCGTTATTAAAAACCATCATCAGGACAATGCAAGAAAATTTTTTGTAAGGGATAAAAATGAAAATGTTGAGTGTATGGTGAATGTGTGAATATAATGTTATTTCTCTTGCATTGTCCTGATGATGGTTTATCATAAACCGAGATACTTAAGTATAGATATATAAAATTTTTCCTTTGATCTTAACATTTTGTGTCTGTTATATTTTCTTCACATAATGTCGGATTAATTTCCTAATCGTATATATATATATATATATATATATGAAATTTAACATTTTGAAAAAACATATGATGTTTGTTATGTAATTGCTGACAGTACTGTTTCGATCAAATCGATGTTGGTCTTCATCAAAGAGCGACATAGATGGGAAGAAAAATATCCGTTAAAAAGACTGTTTACAGAAACGAACGCTGAATTCAACCGTTGAAATATGTATGTTCTGTTTTAAAAATAAAATTTATTTTATTTTTAATTTTTAAAAATCAGAAGCATTATAGTTTAAAGTAAAACTCAAAAGAGAAATTTTTACAACAAACTCTTTTGAGTTTTACTATAAACTATAATGCTTCTGATTTTAAAAAATTAAAATAAAATTTATTTTATTTTTAAAACAGAACATACATTTTTCAAAATTTCAACGGTTGAATTCAGCGTTCGTTTCTGTAAACAGTCTTTTTAACGGATATCTTTCTTCCATCTATGTCGCTCTTTGATGAAGACCAACTTATCGATTTGGTCGAACAGTACTGTCAGCAATTACATAACAAACATCATATGTTTTTTCAAAATGTTAAATTTCATACTGTCGGATTAATTTCCGTCTATTTTTCATATATATATATATATATATATATATATATATATATATGTATGTGTGTGTGTGTGTGTGTGTGTGTGTGTGTGTGATTAGTTAAATTCTACTTTGGGTGTCTGGAGACCAACTTTAAGGAAGTCTAGAAAGGAACAAGTCATTGTGTCCCGATTAGGCATTGGTCATACAAGACTAACGCACTCCTATATACTCAAACAAGAACAACAACCACAACGTAGAACATGTCAAACACCTTTGACAGTTAAACACTTATTCATGGAATGCAGGTTTTTTGCTCACATCAGAAACCGTTATTTTAAAGCAAACAATATGAAAGATCTGTTTGAAAATGTCAACATGGAGGATATTCTCTCTTTTTTGAGAGAAATAAAATTATACCATAGAATATAAACATGAAAAAAATCAATATCATACAACATAATCCCCAATAATGCTAACACATTTTTAAAACCAATTACTAAAAAGCATATATATACATACACGATATGTATCTCTACCTAACCTGTAGGCATGACATAACCCCAGACGGGCTGATATGTCGTTAAAATCAATAAACAAACAAACATCTTCTGACGATTCTTGTCGTACGAGTTTTTGTTCGATCCTTTCTAACTGTCTGGCCATCTTTTATATATCCGGGTGGAATTGGTGTAGCAAGAGAAATAGATATCTGGGGACTACACAAATATGGGGCGTACTCTCTTGAAAAATTCTTGGAAGCAGCAATCCAAAAACGAATGATCGAAATGATGATTATGCAGACTAGCAAGAATATTCAGGTACTACCACTCCGGTTCAGGGTGGAGCTGGCAATAATAGCGATGGAATACTCCACATTCTTCAGAGCCCCAGAGCTAACACTTCACCATCAAATAGAGTTTAAGGTCATACCCAGGATATGAAGACCCTCAGCCACAGCCTTCTGGTACATATATGATAAAAAAAGTGTTGGTCTTGCCATAAGAGCAATAGGGTTGGGAAAATCATATACGTGCTAGGGTTTGACATGACCAGCCGATTGACCGGAGAGGGCTCCTCTGTCTAGCCTAAGTAAGGACCAAAATAGAGTGCTGCATGTTACAGACTGCTCAGCTACCGGGTCACCACACACGGCAAAAAGGTGGCGCCATTGAGGGAGTCTCACCTCTTTGTAGAGGTGCTGTAAATGTATTCTAAAGACCCAGGTGACAGGGCTGATTCTTAGGTTTATATATATATATATATATACCCGTGCGTAAGTACTGCAGTTTTAATGTAATTAAATATATTAAATAGACACACATCCACACACACACACACACACATACATACATACACACATACATACACACACAAAAATATATAGGTATAATAATTTAACTAACATAAATATAAGAAAATGTTTAAAAAAATTAAATGCACAAACAATTAGATAGTCTCATAAAATTGTATTCACATTGGGCGTATACACACACACACACACACACACACACATATATATATATATATATATATATATATATATATATAAAGAAAATTTGAAAAAACAAGTGTTCCGAAAATAGGATGAATTTAATTATCGATGTTTAAACATTTCGGTTGCATTAAACCTTCATCAGGATGTATTTGGGGTGAAGAAAATCATGGATGTTTTCATAGATGACAAGAGATGAAAATCTTTTTAGTTGTGTAACTGTATTTGATCAGCGTTATATTTTTGAACGGCAAGTCGCGATCCACACACGCGAAGATGTCATGACGCGTGACGCAACTCGAAGAAATGCAAAAGACTAACGAAATTAGATAACAATGCATCTAAAAATGACACAAATTTCAATTATATTTTAATTAGTTTCTATATAAAATCATTCATAGGATTGATTTTAATACGTTGGAGAATAAAGCAATAATAGCAGACATCAATAACACCAAGTAATCACTTCTTATAACCGGTTTGTTAAAATCAGTATGCAAATTAGTCACAGCATATACTATGTAACCATTTATTTCTTAATGATATATAAGACGTAATGCAGTATTTTGAACGCACTAATAATATGGGCTGTTTTGAGGCAAATCTAACTCAGACCGGGTTAGCTCAGTCGGTAGAGCGTTCGGCTAGAAACCACAAGGTTCCTAGTTCGATACCGGTCCTCGCCAACTCAGCGTATGAGAAGCACAGGGATATGTGCGGTAAAATAAGGAGCTGATGGAAGGTATGGCGCTCCACCTCATATGCTAAAAACAATCTCCTTGGTCTAGCGCTATTGAGAAGGGGATAGACTCCCTCGCTGACTGGCTGATACCGACTTTAGACTGCCCCGTCGACTTAGGGATTCTATGTATTATTGATTTTGAATATAAATGAACTACCCATTACTCAATTCCTGAGGGTGTTGTGACATAAGCCGTGACGTAGTTTCAGTTATACGCAGACAGACACCGAATATCGATTATAGAAATAAATGATAAAGACCCCGATTGACGCTACTGCTAAGTGTGAAGCTTCCGTAGTTATTCGGTTTTAGAAAGCAAAAGGCATTAAACCCATCAGAATCCATCGCAAAATAACGGAGGTGTATGATGAATAATGCATGGATTTCGAAAACGTCCGCAAGTGGCGTAGGGAGGTTGCCACGACAACGAGGTTTAACACTTCCTCAATGACATAGCGGCGAGGTGGGATGACATGGACATACAAAAACTATCACAGCGCTAAGAAAATACATCGACCGAAATGGAAATTATGTAGAAAAAATAAATACATGTTCAAACATTAAAACAGAATACACCTTAAATCTATTATATATACTAGCAAATATATGCACCCTCCGGGTGCAAGTATTTTAGTTAAATTTTATAATAAAATATGATATTAAATTAGAAAGGCTAATGAAACTGAATAAGAATGTAGATAAACAGATTTTGAACAGAGGGGGTATGATTGAAAAATAGAACAACTTTGAAACTAACTCTTCCATCATTTTCCGTTACTCCGTCTTCTATTGGTAAATGTTACTAATTAAACTGTTTAGTTAAAATAGGAAGTAAAGAATAATATTACAGTTATTTCTTTTGTTAAGGGATTTCTTTAAGATTTATTGAAGAGATTTTGCTCATATTCAATAAGATAAAACCAAACAATTAGAATCAATAATACTAAGCATATATTTATTAAAATCAATTTTTAAAGATCAATATGCAAATTAGCCTTCCATTCATACTGTAAACCTCTATTTTGTTGCATATATAAATACAATTGCATGTTATTAGTATGTAGATATGGTCAACAGTGTAAGTAATGTAAAACAATTTTATTAATAATTGAGGTTTAAATAAAAATAAAATCATGGAGGATATGATGTAAATAACTAAAGGAATTGTGACTTGTATAGTAATATAGTTTCGGTTACAGACAAACAAACCCACAATCTCCATTATAATATGATATAAAAATCATTGACAGTAAACAATAAACGATTCTGTGATTTCTAAATATTTTGAAGACCTTAACAATTGGATTACCCACGTAGAATATTGCAGCACAGAAATACGTTTTATAGCTCATTTCTGATCCATTCTACTTACCTATAAATAAATGTGTATGTCTATATTTGGAACGAACGATTGTTTTTGTCGGATTGGGTAAGATTCGGTCTGGCATGGACAAATCGGTCGATGCTTTGCTGTCGAGAATTTGGACATACAAGACGAGTGTAACTCCTTCCAGAGGCAAATAGATGCGGACGGTATGAGGAAAAAATAAACCAAAAGTCGACATTGTTTTGTTGTCTTCATCTTATATTCCGCTCTAGGGAATTATGGGTAAGAGCGGGAAAGATGATAAACATGGAAATGTAAGAAAATATCAAAGAAAGAAAGAGAAAGGAAGGAAAAAGGAAAGAAAGAGAAGAGAAAGAAAGAAAAGAAGAAGAAAGAAAGAAAGAAGGAAAAGAGAAAGAAAGAAAAGAAAAAAAGAAGAAAGAAAGAGGAAAGAGAAAGAAGAAAGAGAAAGGAAGAAGAAGAAAAGAAAGAAAAAGAAAGAGAAAAAGAAAGAAAGAAGGAAAAGAGAAAAGACAGAAGAGAAAGGAAGAAAAAGGAAAGGAAAAGAAGAGAAAAAAAGAAAGAAAGAAGGAAAGAGAAAGAAAGAAGAGAAAGGAAGAAAAAAGAAGAGGAAAGAAAGAAAAAAAGAAAGAAAAAGAAAGAAAGAAGAAGGAAAAGAGAAAGAAAAAAGAGAAAGGAAGAAGAAGAAAAGAAAGAGGAAAGAAAGAGAAAAAGAAAGAGAGAAAGAAAGAAAGAAAGAAGAAAAAAGAAGAAAAGGAAAGGAAGAGAAAGATAAAAAGAAGAAAGAAATAAAGAAAAGAGAAAGAAAGAAGAGAAAGGAAAAAAAGGAAGAAAAAAGAAAAAAGAAAAAAGAAAGAAAGAAAGAAGGAAAGAGAAAGAAAGAAAGAAGGTAGAAACAAAGGAAAGAAAAATAGAAAGAAAGAGGAAAAGAAAAAAGGCAAGAAAGAAACAAAAAAAGGGAAGGAAAGAGGAATGGAGAAAGGGCACGACGTCAGGAAGAAAAAGAGTGAAGAAAAAGGGAAATAAGGAAAGAAAGAAAAAATATAGATAAGGAAGAAGAAAAGACGAAGGAAAAAGGAAAGAAAGAAAGGAAGAAGAAAGAGAAAAGGAAAGTAAAATAGAAATAGAAATAAGGAAGAAAAGAAAAAAAAAAGAATAATGAAAGAAGAATGTTTGCATCTCTTCGGTCTCATGAAAGAGGGACGAATAGAGGCAAACATTATTCCAGTGACGAGGAAGTGAAATCTAAATTGAAGTGGCTCAAATAACAGTCAACAAAATTTTACGGGGCAAGGATAATGCTCAAATTCGAAGGTGGAACATTGCTATTGAGAGAAACGGTGACTATGTGGAGAAGTAGGGATGTCATCCACAGTGGACCAGCTTCATTTTGATGTATGATATATGTTCCTGTGTTGGTAATTATAACTATCCTAAACAAAATGGCATCACGTTTTGACTCACCTATGTGGAGAAGTAGGGATGTGATCCACAGAGGACCAGCTTCATTTTGATGTATGATATATGTTCCTGTGTTGGTAATTTATCTTGTCCTAAACAAAATGGCATTACGTTTTGACTCACCTATGTGGAGAAGTAGGGATGTGATCCACAGAGGACCAGCTTCATTTTGATGTATGATACATGTTCCTGTGTTGGTAATTATAACTATCCTAAACAAAATGGCATTTCTTTTTGACTCGCCCTCGTAGATAAAGTTCAGTATTAGATAATGAAAGAAATAGACAAATTCTATATTGGACAAACCTCTACTATGATATC
Organism: Doryteuthis pealeii; assembly: GCA_023376005.1. Taxonomy (NCBI): domain Eukaryota; kingdom Metazoa; phylum Mollusca; class Cephalopoda; order Myopsida; family Loliginidae; genus Doryteuthis; species Doryteuthis pealeii. The sequence continues at coordinate 14,387,214 of CM042156.1, forward strand.
AAAATGCCTTACAAATGCCACCACTCCGATCAGCGGGAGATTAGAAACAATCTCAACAAACACATACAACTTGGATTCCTTGGTGAAGACTCTGTAGCGTAATGGCTTACGTGCTGGACTGCAACAACATTGTAAGCAAGTTCGAATTCTAGTCGAGGTATTAAATTTACTATCGGAATAATAACCTTAGAAAGGTATAAATCATCGCATTCTCCGGCTATAAGTTAAATAGTACCATTAATTATAAGGGTGCACTGAAGTCGGTATCAGTTCAGACAGCGAAGGAGTCTATTCCCTTTTCACAAGCGCCAGACCAAGTAGACTGTTTTGTCGCCTGATGTGGAGCGCCACACAACCATCAGCTCCTAACTTTATCGCTCATATCCCTGTGCTACGCATACGCTGAGTTGGCGAGAGCCGGTATCGAACCCGGAACCTTGCGGTTCCTAGTCGAACGGTCTACCGACTGACCTCAATCGGCCCTTTCCATTTAGTACCATTAAACTTCTTCTATAAGGATGGCTTTGGCATTAAGTAACCCACGAAGGTTCATATGGCATTAAACAAAGGATCTAAACCTATATGTCTTCTATTGATTTAAACATTTTCTTTGTCCGGTATTTTAAAAATAAATATTTATCTATTACTATAGATAGTATTATTTGTATTATTCGGACTATTTTCCTCATCTTCATTGTTACTTGTATAACGTGTCGGCCGATGTGCCCTCCGGCCTTCTTCAGGTATTTCTTGTCGGACCTTCTTGTCGTAATCGGGGACCATCACGGAACTTTGAACCTAACCCTTCATTCAGTTCACGGGGCTATCCTGTTCTCATTCCACTAAACATGGCTGGGATACAGGTGTTAAGCTGTGTTAATAATTATTCCATGTTACTACTGCCCCTGACCAGGATTGAACCTGCAGTATAGAGATAACTGTCAATTAGAACTGTCTTAACCTAACTCCTTTATACACTAGGCTATGTGTTTCAATTATCAAGCCTTTTTTTTGATAAAAAAAAATCAAAGAAATAACTATAGATAGATCAATAAAAAATATTTTTCTATATTTTTTTTTATTATCTTTTTTTCTTCATATATTCTTGTTTGTAAGTTCACAGCGCTTATATACAAGAGGCAATGTATTTTATGCAAACAATGGAGATGATATTTAAAAAATTGAAACGCGTCACAAATTTGAGTATGTTGGTTGGTTGGTTGGATTTTATGACATATTGTTACGATTTTATGGACCATCCTTTAAGCTTCAACCAAGAGCACTTGACCAGCGGAAATCCTTGGTAAAGAATCATTTGGTTGTTCTTTGGTGCTCCTCAGTATTGCATATTAGTAATAAACGGAATCACTGCTGCTTAACTTTGGTAAACTTATTTACTAAGCTTAGTTTAGTCTTACGCACAGGCCGCATGTTGCTTACAGTATCTTCCATTCCTAAGTACTCCCCCATCTAAGTATTGAACAGACTCATTGTTGCTTAACTTTGATAATCTTATTCATTAAGTTTTACATAGTGTGTACTCTAATCTCTGTATGCCAGACTAAGTGGTTACCCATATTAGTACTGAAAGGCTAATTGTTGCTTAACTTTCATAATGTTTTTTTATTAAGCTACTGCTTTGTCTGGAACACTCATTGTTGCTTAACTTTGATAATTTTATTTACTAAGTTTTGCATATTCTGGTACATGGGGGTCAAGTTACTTAAAGTACACACCAAGTAGTCACCCATATTAGTACTGGACAGACTCATTGTTGCTTAACTTTTGTAATTTTATTTACTAAGTGTAATCCCAACTCTGTTCATTAAAAAGAATTGATGAGCACCAAAGAACAACCATGAAAGACACTGTAGGTCTGTACTTTTTCCTGTTGGCCGTGGGTGGCGACCCGTGATGCTTAAAGATGGAACACACACACACACACACACACACACACCAATGATTGCAAATGAACGTCTCTCAGTATCAGTGATTAAGTAGTCAACCGACCATGCATTCGCGCTATTGATTGACTGAGATTTAAACCACCTGACTCCGCTTAATATATATTTATAATATATAAATATATATTTATAATATAAATTTAAGTGGTGTATTGTAGCACACCTTATATATAGAATCATTCAACACATATACACTCTTGTTAGGTTATTTCATGCCGAAGATGTTTTTTTCATTCATTATTGATGGATATTCCCTTTTTAAACTCATTTCTTAACTATTTAACTCCTAGATGGGATCCTAACGCGTACTGCCACTCCAGTTCAGAGTGGGGATAATGGCAATGAAGGGATACTTCACACTCTCCAGTGTTCCAGAATTGGAACCTCATCCTTAGATGCAGTTTAACATCATACTCAAGACACTAAAACTCGTAGCCACTGCTTCCTATCATGTATATATCAGGACAATCATATAGATGCTAGCGCTTCATTTGACCATACCATTGATCGAATGGGCCTTTCGAACAGTCAGATAGGCCCTCTCCGATCAATGGGGGGGGGTCACGTAAAGCCCTAGCCCCTATATGATTGTCCGAAATGTATGTGCCGAAGTAGAGTGTTACATGTCATAGACTGTTCTCCAGAATTGGAACTTCACCCCTTGATGCCGTTTGACGTCATACCCAGGACACTAAAACCCTCAGCCACTGCCTTCTAGCACATATATAATGAGTGTAGGGAATTGCCATATACACAATAGGGTTGGAAAAGGCATATATATGTGCTAGGGCTTGCGCAGCCGATTGATCGAGGGGGGGCTTTCCGACCGCCCGTTTAGCCTAAGAAAAGGCTAAAGTGGAATGTTTCATGTCATAGACTATTCAGCCACAGAGGTTCCGTCCTTAAGCATCATGGGTCACCACCACGACCAACCGGTGGCCCTATTGGAGGTGTGTGGGGGATTTCGGTATGCTTTCTCTCACTAAACATTTATTAGGTTCACAATATCAATAAAAGGCAGCAATTTAGATATTTATTGCGCTAAGGATGGGATTGAGACATACAAGTGAGGCACCCGGTGAATAACAAACTCATTACACTATTGGAAAAAGGTTGAGTAACTTTGTTTTGAGGACCCTTGTGTAATGTGTTCCCCAAATTTGGACGATGTTAATACTTGTTTAAGATTTTTTGTTGTCTTTTGCTCTTAATTATTTTTTTTGGATTTAGTAATTTTTTTCCGCCCTGTCGGTGGGGCGTTGGAATGCACCGACTGCATCTCTGCAAAAGGGTAAGACTCCCCCAATGGGGCCACCTGTTGGCCGTGGGTGGCGACCCGTGATGCTTAAGGATAGAGCCCTGGTGGATGAACAGTTCATGACTTGCAATACTCCACTTTGGCCCTATCTTGGGCTAGACGGGCGGTCGGAGAGGCCCCCTCCGATCAATCGGCTGGTCACGTCAAGCCCTAGCACCTATATGATTTTCCCAACCCTATTGCTCTTATGGCAAGCCCCAACCCCTTTTTATCATATGGGTGCTAGAAGGCGGTGACTGAAGGTCTACATGTCCTGGGAATGACGTTAAACTCTATCTGATGGCGAGGTTCCAGTTTTGGAGGTTTGGGGAATGTGGAGCACCCCTTCATCACCATTGCTGCCTGGTCCACTCTGATCTGGAGTGGTAGTACCTGTTAAGGTCCCATCTATGGGTTGAATAGAAAAATGTATTTATAAAAATTGTATTATCCATTATGAATTGATTTATTTCAAAACTTTATCGGCATTAAATGACCCACTGAGGTTGATATGCCGTAAAACAAACCAAACCAAAAGTATATTTTAAAATTTTTTTTCGTTTTTTTTTAGTTAGTGTAGTATATCTGCCGAAAGTTCTGGACTGTATTTATTATGTGTTGAGACATATGCCAGGTGTTGTCCGTTGCTCTGTTTTTGGGGTGTTTCGTAGTTGTTCTAGTTCAAAATGCGGAAACAAAACATGTCGAGTATGCAACATAATCCTATACTTTCAAAAACCCGTACACAATATTCAAAATAAATAGAGACCTTGACTGCACCTCAAATAATGTAATTTACGTAATAGAACGCACAGACTGCAAAAAATATTCATCGGGTGTACCTCATCATTAAATAAAAGGATTTCACAGCACATGGCCAACATTAGACTAGCTAACAACAGAAACCTTTATAAATCAAATCATCTCTTCGAATGTAGTCAGGACAATTTTAAGGTGATGCCAATATACCAAAGCGAAGACTATACTTCACTCCCAATTCAAGAAAAACCCTTCATAAATAAATACAAACCACAACTAAACCGAAATTAATAACACACATGCACACACAAAAATAACTTTACTACACAAATGTTTATGATCTATATAATAAAAAAGACAAACTATGTGACGTATGCGCATATGTGCATTGATAGATATCAATTATATATATGAGGTAGATAAAAGGAAAGTGCTTAAATAAAATCATTTTCACTGAAGATGTCCGCGTGAATACGGACGAAATCATTTCAACCCTTGATTTGTTTTGAGTTGTTCATTTCTTGCTCACTTTCCTTTTATCTACCTCATATTGTCGGATTCTAAACCCATCCATCCTATCTTCATATATATATATATATATCAACCCAAAATACACATAATACAACCATGAACAGAGAGACACACACAGACACAGACAGACACACAGACAGACAATGTTAATGACTGTTATAACTGAAAATGCACACCACGTTTTTTCCTTTCTTCAAAATTTAATTTCTTTCTCTCTTTTTATCATTTATTTAGCATATTATGTTCTTCATCTCTCTCTCTCTTCTCTCTCTCTCTCTCTCTCTCTCACGCAAATTGAACTTTCTGGACGCTTCACTTTATCTTTCTTTCTTTCTCTCTCTCTTTCTTTCTCTCTTTAATTCCCACTCATTGATTCATTTTCTCCCTTTCTCTTTCTCTCTTCCTTTGTCTCTTTGTCTTTCTTTCTCTCGTTTTCTTCTTTTATCTCTTCTCATTCCTTTCTCTCTTTAATTCACACTCATCAATTCATTCATCTCTCTCTCTCTCACTTTGTCTTTCTCTTTTTTCTATCTCTCTCTCTCTCTTTCTCCATTTCTCTTTCTTTGTCTCTTCTCATTTCTTACTGTCTTTAGTTTTTTTATCACTGATTTCTCTCTCTCCCCTCTCTGTCTGACTATCTATCTATCTATCTCCTCCACAACAAACACATTCATTTACATTGTTTTTCATTCTCATGGCTTTCTGTCACTTGCTCAAGGCAGAGTGAACTTTCTGGACTCTTCCTTCTCCCAGACTCTTAGTCACTGATACTGATAACACAACTGTTGCTAAGCAATAACAAAACGAAACCATGGCAACGAGCAGAAATGTTGAACATTGAAAATAAATAAGAAAAATTCCACAGCCAGTGATTTATAGAACATTCCAAATACTGAGGCGAAAAATGGACACGAACAAAGAGACAATATATCAGAACTATACAAGCAGGATAAGTTTAACTTTTATATAACAGTTTATATATATATATATATATATATATTATATATATATATATATATATATATATATATATATATATATATATATATATATATATATATATATATATATGACTTGCAAATAGAGAAAAACTTAACAAACCGTCATTTGACTATAATAAATTTATTTCGACCGCAAATAGAAATAAATTCATTATAGTCAAATAACGGTTTCTTTCAAGTTTTACTTTCTTTGAAAGTTAAATATTGCTCTGTATATAATTAATTTATTGGTTATTATACATTGAGCTCTCTTAGGGATCTATAAAAATCCTTGTATGAATCTACAAGTTTGCTCCTACATGATCATACAGTGTGGATGTACAGTGATATTTTGATGATCCCAAATAGAATCATCACTAACTTACCAGTCAAATGGATTATCTTACACACACACACACACACACATATATATATATATATATTGGTTTTCAGGTTGATTTTGAAGGCTATCACAATGCAGGTGTAAAGAATAAGGTAACACTTGGTGTTGTGTGTTAACCTGTATTTTATTCTTGAATTTTCGAGATCAAATCTCTTTTTCAAAAGATCACTGGAACTGAAGTCGTCTTTTTATGGCATTTCCAAATAAATTTATACACCTGCATTGTGATAGCCTTCAAAATCAACCTCCTAACCAATATATACACAATGCTTCAAGCAAATTATAAAACTCTCTTATATATTATATAAATAGAGAGAGAGAATTGATAAAGAAAATACTTAAATATCGCACATGTTAAAGGTTATAAATTTATTTCAACTGAAAGATTCTTGTTCTTGAATATCTTCATTTTCCTCAGACCGTCTACAAGTAATAAATTTCTTTGTATTTTGAGATATTGGTCATGTTTATATGACTGGTTTTTAGGAAGCTTGTATTTAGGATCGGGCTATAAGCAATTTAAATTCCATCGTCCCACCGCAGTGTTTATGCCAATAACAAACAAACCATACAATTATTTTTGTTCAAACCATTGTAATTTAAGTTCAGCTTTAATCCAAGATTCAGAGCCAAAATCATTCAAATTTTCAACCAACACGAGTGACAAAACGCTTACCAGAAGTTACCACTCACAACCGGGAGGTTGTAAGTTCAATCTGTAGTCTCGCAAAGTAATTCACTTTAACTCTAGCTACACTCCCTCCTGATCTCATGATCACAAAAATGGTATATCAACCCGTCTGGGGTTATGTCATGCCTAACCGTTAGGAAGTAATATATATTGTGCATTTATATTTATACTTTTTAGTAATTGGTTTTAACAATGTATTAGCATCATTGAAGATCATGTTGTATAGGATTGATTAGGTTCATGTTGTTGTTTGTTTATTGATTTTAACGGCATATCAACCCGTCTGGGGTTATGTCATGCCTAACTGTTAGGAAGTTATACATATCGTGTATTTATATTTATACTTTTTAGTAATTGGTTTTAAAAATGTGTTAGCATTATTGGGGATTATGTTGTATGGTATTGATTTGTTTCATGTCTATATTCTGAAGTAAAATTTTATTTCCCTCAAAAAAGAGAGAATATCCTCCATGTTGACATTTTCAAACAGATCTTTCATATTGTTTGCTTTATAATAACAGTCTCTGATGTGAGCAAAAAACCTGCATTCCAAGAATAAGTATTAAACTGTCAAAGGTGTTTGACATGTTCCACATTGTGGTTGTTGTTTTTGTTTGAGCATATAGGAGTACGTTAGTCTAGTATGACCAATGCGTAATCGGGACACAATCAATTGTTCCTTTCTAGACTTCCTTAAAGATGGTCTCCAGACTCCCAAAGTGGGTTTGATTAGGAAGAATTTATTCTGGATGTTGTTAACCTAGTGTTGTTGACATTTATGTATGAAGGAATCTATTAATTTTACGTTTCAGATCAGTATATGGTATCTTGTCGGGGATCAAATCTAGAGCCGATTTAGCTGCAGAGTCTGCTCTTTCATTCCCCCTCACTCCTCTATGACTTGGGATCCAGCCTTCTATAATATCAAAAAGGACAGAATGTCTTCTATGTTGACATTTTCAAATAAATCTTTCATATTATGTGCATTAGAATAACGGTTTCTTTCGTTGGTTGAACTGTCCGACTCCATTAGTTATCTTCCTCCGTCCCATTGACAGTCTTTAACCCTATCATGGCTGATTCCATAACCTAATTTCTAGTCTGACACAAATACTCACGAGCTCTAGTAAAAGTCGTCGGGGTGGCCTAAAGTCGGTATCAGCTGGACAGCGAGAGTCTATCCCCTTTTTACTAGCTCTAGACCAAGGAGATTGTTTTTACGTCTGAAGTGGAGTGCCATATCTAGCATCAGCTCTTCACTTCACCGCAGAGATCCCTGTGCTACTCCTACGCTGAGTTGGCGAGGGCTGGTATCAAACCCGTAACCTTGTGGTTCCTAGTCGGAGAGTCCATTCTAAATTAATTTTTTTTTACTGATGATGTATTCACGTCAATATCATATACAAGCATAGTTAATATTTCTATACTTAAGTTTAACAGTGATTAAATCTTCAATCAGTAGAGAAAGGAAAAACAAAACAACAACATACAGATGAGGACAATAGTCCGAATAATACAAATAATACACATTATCAAGCCTCATCTCAGAAATTCAGAAAAATAGTAAAAAAGAGAAATACTAAAGAAAGAGGTTATGTTTGAATAGTTAAAAAGAGGAAAGTAAGGGACATACAAGGAAAAAAAGAAAGTTGAGAAAAATGAAGAAGAAGAAAAAAGAAAATAAATGAAGATATCAAAACAAGAGTGAATGAGAAAAGAAAGAAAGAAAGAAAGTTAATAGTAGAGAAGAAGAAGAAGAAGAAGAAGAAGAAGAAGAGCAACAACAACTCTATCTTTACTCTTGAATTGACTCTGAATTACTGGATACATATAAACAAATGCATGCGGATACGTCGAAGGAAGAAGAAAGAGAGGAAAACATTATAAAAGAGAAGAACAACAACAACACGAAGAAGAAGAAGAAGAAGAAGAAGAAGAAAGATAATAAATTAAGGAAAGAAGAAGAAGAGGAAAATACTGTAGAAGAAAAAGAAGAGAAGAAAGAGAAAAAGTAGATTATGGGAGAAAGAAGAAAAAGAAGAGAAGAAGAATGAAGAAACATAGCAAGAAATGATAGAAGAGAATACTACTACTACTACTACTAATAATAATAACAAGAAGAAGAAGAAGAAGAAGAAGAAGAAGAGGAATAAGCATTGTTGAGATCGGCTGGAAGACCTGAGGAGACTTGCTGTCAATCAACCTCCCCTGAACCAGCGGCTAAGGCGGGTGTAAAAAACTCTAATTGAGTTAAAATAATAATAATAATAATAATAATAATAATAATAATAATAATAATAATAATGTCGCACGCGCAGCAAGGATATCCATGACAATCTTTCGCCAACCTTTCGTATTACTCATGGCCCCTGGAAGGTCCACTGTGCAGCATCCAGAGTTTTTCTTTGTTGCTCAATGTAGGTCCTTAGCGGGCGTCCTACGTTAGCAGGTCCATATGTTGGCTTCCACAGGAGAACGTTGCTTATGAGCTCATCCCCGCTTCTCCAGCAGTGTCCTGCATGTCTAGTCCGTCTCACCCGGATGATTTGTGAGATGGGGGGGCAGGTGACCATATAGTTGCTTCTTTGTGGGGTGCTGCTTCCATGACTTGTTCCGGACTACTCGCAGCATTCTTGTGCAGAAAAAATCTAGCTTATTCTCGAGGCGCTTTGTCAGGGTCCAGGTGGTGCAGCCATACAGCAGCACTGATATAACCACAGCCTGGAAGAATTGTTGTTTTAGTTTGTCAGTCAGATCCGATCTCACTGACAGTCTGTTTTAATAATAATAATAATAATAATAGTTGAGACGGCTGGAATACTCAGAAGAGTCCTGATATAATAATAATAAATAATAATAATAATAATAATAATTGTTGAGATCGGCTGGAATACTCAGAAGAGTCCTGGATATAATAATAATAATAATAATAATAATAATAATTGTTGAGATCGGCTGGAATACTCAGAAGAGTCCTGGATATAATAAAATAGTAATAATAATAATAATAATAATAATAATAATAATAACGATAATAATAATAATAATAAGAAGAAGAAACATAAAAACTTAACTGATGAAGATGAGAGTTAATAAAAAAATTGAACGAGATCTAACATATATTGATTAACAAGAAGAGAACCTGTTATCTCGTGGAGTGAAAGTGAAAGAAAGCAAGAAGATAGACACATACTAGGACCTTGTCAGAGAACTGAGAAACATGTATAACATGAAAGTAAAGAGATTAGGGGAAGATAGGGGGAAGGGGGAAGATAAAGAGAGGGCATGAGCACGCGGAAGTGATTGCGGTAATCTGTTTCAATAGAACATAATGAAAAAGATTAAAAGACAGGAAAGATAGATAGAGGTAAATCAAGATTATTATACTTTTTACATATTGAACTATTTTTCCAATAGATATTAAGTCAACATCAAACGTTGTGATAATTAAATTATCATACTGTGGTATATCCACAGGTCCTGATAGTAATAATAATACTACTTTGGAAAGGTAGTCCGCTGGGAATGGTGCAAGAAACTAAATTTTAACCTTACAACAAACCAGAAAGAATTCTTACGAATGAAAAGCATAACATTTTATGGGACTTTGAGATACAGACAGATCACCTTATCCCAGCCAGAAGATCAGACCTTGTATTAATTAACTAGAAAAAGAAAACGCCAGCTTATAGGTTTTACAGCCCTAGTGGATCTCGGGGTGAAGATGAATGAAAACGAAAACTCAGACAAATACCTGGACCTTGCTAGAGAACTAAAAAATATTAAATATGAGGGTGAAGGTGATACAAACTGGCGAGGAGAGAAATAATAACAATGATAATAATATTGGGACTTCGAGATAAAGACGGATCACCCTATACCAGCCAGGAGACCAGACCTAGTATTGATTAAAAAAAAAAGAAGAGAGAATGTATCAACTGGTGGACTTTGCGGTCCCAGTAGATCACAGGGTGAAGCTGAAGGAAAATAAAAAGATGGATAAATACCTGGACCTTGCCTGAGAGTTGAAAAAGCTGTGGAAAATGAGAGTGAAAGTGATACCAATTGTAGTTGGTGCACTTGAAACGGTCCCAATAAACTTGGAAAAAAGACTGGAGGATCTAGAAATCAGAGGAAGAATTGCGACCATCCAGACTACTGCACTGCTGCAATCGGCTAGAATACTCAGAAGAGTCCTGGAGACCTGAGAAGAATTATTGTCACTCAGACTCCAGTGAAATACCAACAGCTAACACTGATGTGAAAAACTCAAAATGAGTGAAAATCTATTAATAATGGAGATTCGCTTCCGGTTTTTGTCTGTAACAAAAATTACGTCACTGCTTACGTCACATGGCCCAAAATCGTCATAACAGAATAAATACACTCAAAATTTGAACATGCAACATTAGACAGTCCTCATTGTTTTTTTTAAAACAAGTTTTAATAAATACATGACTGGTATTATATATCTATATATTGTTTGTTTTATTTTAATACATATTTAAAGTTTACATTTCAAATTGTTTTATTTTTTAATCCTTTAATGAATTTGATGATTTTACTTACTTAGGGTACAAACTCGCTGACATTGAATTTTTTACTCCCACCCCTCAGGCAATATGTTTCAAAAACCCATTTTACATCGCCCGGAGGGTGTTTTTTTTATTTTGTACTAGTAATAATAATATAGCAAGTGAAGCAGATGTAGAGACAGAGACGAAATATTAATCAGATAACTAGCAGAAAGGTATTAAAAGGTTAGAAACAACTCGATGGGAAATGTGGCTCACTGGGAATTGTGCAAGAAATTAAAGTTTCACCATGCTACTAAATGGTATATGCAAAAAAAAAAAAAGACAAAACCCACTTATTCAAAGAAATAGTATTATTTTTAACATCATATCAACGGGGCTTAGAATACACGGAATGTACCCCATACAGAGGGGGTAAAAAACAAAAGGGTGCCTTGGATGTGACTGATGCTCCAGTTCTAGAGAACTGCGAGGTTGGAATATCCGTGTCATGGTCATTTCTCCCAGGTACACCGAGACGCAGAGTGGTAGTATATGTTGGAGTCACATCTATAGAGATTCGTATACGTATCATAAGTGTTCGGTAGAAACGTGTACAAAAAAAAAAAAAAACAAGAAAAAAAGCAAACAAAAAAAAAACACTTAACAAACAACTACACAAAATAAAAATATAAACGTACAACGAACACGATTCCCTGACCTCTAGGCATAAAGTAACTCTAGACGAGCTGACATGCCGTTAAAATCAATCAATCAATTATTGAATTTCAATTATTCGTATTGGATCGGACCTTGAAAATACACTCACACAAATACGCAAAATGTAAATATGAAAGTATAATAAACGCGATTCCCTAACCTCTAGGCATAAAGTAACTCAATAGGGGTTGTCATGCCATTAAAATCAATGAGTCAATCATTGTTCTTTTACTACATTTTTTGCTTTGGTCTGCTGGATTTTACGACCTGTCAACACTTGTTGGGTTATTTATACCAAAGTCGTTTAATTTTATTCCTTTTTTTTATATGGATTAATTTGTAAAAAAATTAAATTCAAGTTTTTAATCAATTTTTTAAAACTCGTTTAGGCGGACCTGAACTTTCAGACCCCCCCCCCCCCATCTAAAATTTTGTTTTTAATTTTTTTTCTTCTTTCAATGGATTATTATCGATTGCACACCAATCTATCAGACTGTGAAAAAACTCAAAAAATGTTATTTATTTTTCGAGTTTTCAGGGGTGCTCAGTTCCCCGTATAAGTTTATCGTAAACCGATCCCCCATATCGGAACCGCTCGAAAGGAAACTGGCGCAAAGGTGTCAAAGTTAGGGTAGCCCAGAAAAAACAGAACCCAAATTATTTATTATCGAGCGGTTCCGATATGGGGACGTTTATTTATAGTAACGTATATCGGAACCGCTCGATAATAAATAATTTGGGTTATACGGGGGCTGAGCACCCCTGAAAACTCGAAAAATAAAGAACTTTTTAGAATTTTTTTTTTACAATCTGATAGATTGGTGTGTAAACGATAATAATCCATTGAAGAAAAAGAAAAAAATTACAAAGAAAAAATTTTTTCAGCGTTCCGATATGGGGGATCGGTTTACGATAAACTTATACGGGGAAATGAGCACCCCTGAAAACTCGAAAAATAAAGAACTTTAACATTTTTTTTTTACAATCGGATAGATTGGTGTGCAATCGATAATAATCCGTTAAAAAAAAAAAGATTAAAAACAAAAATTTTAGACGGTGGGGGGGTCTGAAAGTTCAGGTCCACCCTCATTTAAAAAGAAATATTTAACGCATCGATGGGATCCTAACAGGTACTACGACTCCGGGTCAGGGTGGATCTGGGAGTAATGGCGGTGAAGGGGTACTCCATATTCCCCAAAGCTCCGAAATTGGAACTTCACCATTAGATGCAGTTTAACGTCATACACGGGACATGATATGCCGTATAAACAAAACAATCAAACAACTAAAAGGGGAATGTCGATAAAACACGTAGCTATAGATAATACTAGAAGCTGCTACCCGGCGTGCTTAGGTAGCAGGTGGAGTAAAATAAGTAGTCTCGCAGATCCATTATTGTTGAATCGTGAGTTGTATCATCGCAGGATGCCCCATTAAAATCCGTGTGTAAAAAAACCTTGCGTTTATCCAGACTCTCTTAAAATCAAAATTAATGTCTCCTATTTAAAATACAAACGCAAAAAAATTCATGCTGCTATCATATAAATTCATTTTTTAATTATCTTCACGAATATAAATCGAATCTTCACTATTTTTGTTCAGAAAGCAAGATCTGGTGATAGTGAATGCATATATATATATATATATATATATATATATATATATATGTACTTTATCACTAATTGTTTTATTTTCATAGTTTCCTCCGGACATGCATTCGCACAAACTGCCCTTTATATATGTATAGATAATTGATTGATTGAGTTTAACGAGGTTTTAATCTGTTTAGGGTTATTTTATGCCAAAAGTTTAGGAAATAGTGTCCATTGTACTTTGAAATTCATAAGCAGAGTTGTTCCCGTGGTTAACGTTCTAAACTGAGAAATTGTAGAAAGTGAGTTCGAACTCCAGTCATTCTACTACGTTCATTTTCCGAGTAATACCATTGGGTATGTACCTTCTAAAATTTAAAACAATCGATATATTTGTATTTGAAAAGTCTTTTTATACTGTTAAACAAAGATTACATTAAAAAATCGGGACCATATGACCTTTAGGAACCCCTTTTTGATCTCGATTAAGAAAGGACATGTTTTTCATTTATTCGGTTGTTTTAACAGACGATTTAGATTAAATAAAAAATAAAACTACCCCTAACCCTAACCTCTAACAAACAAGCGGATATTGACGGTGTAAATGAAAAACATTTCTTAATCGAGATCAAAAAGGGGTGCCTATAGGTAATATGGTCCAAAATTGCATAGAAGAACATTTGTATGGGAATTATACCTAAATTGGATAGATTATATAAAATTACATCCTATTATTTAATTCTATGATAAAAAAGGCTTACCATAAGGACTGCATTTGTATACATGCAAAACCAGTAATTAAACCGCGGTCTGTTAACCACGACAACAGAAATTTAAAAAATTAAAATAAAACAAAGTTTAGTGAACAGAGAGAACGGATATTATTTATCAAATTTGTATTAGACGAGCTTGATAATTAGTATTATTTAGATTTTTCGGAAGAGCTGTCCTCATCTTTATTGTTATATACACAACGTTTCGACCAATGTGTTCTTCTTCGTGTTTTTTGTCAAACTGGGGAACCATCTTGTTAAAATCGGGGACCTTCATGTCGTATTCGGGGGCCTTTACGGAACTTCAAACAAATCCCTTTATTTAATCCATTGAGGTAGATAGTTCTTCTTCCTTTAATGGATTGAATAAAGGTTCCATTTCGATGTTCTGTGAAGCTCCCGAGTACGACATGAAAACTCCTTAGCTTGACAGTGGATCACCTTTCCCACCCAGTCGTATCTAGTCTTATACTCACTTTGCGCTAGTTTCCTGCATTCGCTTATCATTATTTCGTCTGTCTCCATCTTACACTTGTTACTCGGTTACGTATTATCTATTTTCACTTTGATATATTTGCTTTTATGGAATTGAATTGTGCTGCTATTATGAGGGATTCGGTCTTTCTCCCTCTTTATTATTATTATTATTATATTATTAGTAGTAGTAGTAGTAGTTTTTCACACCAGCGTTAGCTGATTGTCTTTCACTGGAGTTTGAGTGACAACCAGTCTCCCCAGGTCTCCAGGACTCTTCTGAGTATTCCAGCTGTTTATTATTATAATGAGGTTTTCACACCTGCCGTATCCGGTGGTTCACTGGATGCTAGTGACAGCAAGTTTTCTCAGGTCTCTTCTCAGTATTCTAGCCGATCTTAACAGTGCTGTAGTTTGGATGGTCCAGATTCTTCCTCTGATTTCCAATTCACCGAAATTCTTCTCCAGAGCTTTGGGGACCATTCCAGGGTACCAATTACAATTGGTACGAACTTCACTTTCATGTTCCGCATTTTTCTCAGCTCTCTGGCAAAGACCAAGTATTTGTCTATCTTTTAATTTCACTCGGTGATCGGCCGGGACGGCAAAATCCACCAGATGAAAAGTTCTCTTCTTCTTGTTGATTAACATTAAGTATGGTCTCCTGGTCGGGATTATGTGATCCGTTATTATTATTATTATTATTATTATTATTATTATTATTATTATTATTCCATGTGTCCAATTGGACATAAGCTTTGATTTAATTTCAGTTCTAAGTGAAAATCATTTAGAGATTGCAGGTTCAATCCTGACTACAGGGGAAAACAACATAATATTTAACATAGATTAAACTTGTGGGGTTAACGGAATAAGAACTAACTACCCGAATTGATTAAATAAAAGTTCCAGTTCGAAGTTCCGTGAAGGTTCCCGATTACAACGAGAAGGTTCCCGAGTTCGACAAGAAATGCCTGAAGTAGGTCGGAGGGCAAATCAACAAAAGCGTTGTGTATATAACGATAAAGATGAGGAAAACAAAAAAAAAAACAACAACTGAATAATACAAATTATCAAGTTTCATCTCAAAATAACAAGACGCATCAGAAGAAAGAGAAGGATACATCGACCGAAACATCGTGTATATAACAATAAAATTGCGGACAGTCCAACAAATCTTAATACAAACTACCAACCCTCATCTAAAAAATAACAACATACCCTTGAATATTACTGGAGGGTAAATCGGCCGAAACGTTGTATGTATAACAAATAAAATGAGGGTAGTCAAGAGAATCGAAATAATATAAATCATCAAGCCTTATTTAAAAACTTATAAGTAACACCTGAAGAAGACCCCAGAGCACATCGGTTTGGTTGGTTTGGTTTGTTTTTACGGCATATCAACCTCGGTGAGTCATTTAATGCCGACAAAGTTGTGAAATAAATACATTCTTAATGATAATACAATTTTGTTTATCAACTCATGTTTTTCTATTTGACCCATAGATGGGACCCTAACAGGTACTACCACTCCGGTTAGAGTGGACCAGGGAGAAATGTTGATGAAGGGGTTCTCCACATTCCCCAAATCTTCAAAACTGGAACCTCACCATCAGATATTCACCGCCTTCTAGCACCCATATGATTAAAAAGGGTTAGGGCTTGCCATAAGGACAATAGGGTTGGGAAAATCATATAGGTATTAGGGCTCGACGTGATCAGCCGATTGATCGGAGGGGCCTCTACGACCGCCCGTCTAGCCCAAGATAGGGCTAAAGTGGAGTATTGCAAGTCATGAACTGCTCATCCACCTGGCTTCTATCCTTAAGCACCCACGGCCAACAGGTTGTCCCATTGGGGAGTTTTACCCCTCTGCAGAGGTGCAGTCGGGGCATTCTAACGCCCCAGACGACAGGGCGGGAGAACACACCGGACGAAACGTTCTGTATATAAATATAAGGATGAAGACAGCCCTGAAAATCTAAACAATATAAATTATCAAGCCTCATCTAAAAATCACAGATAATAGCTGAAGAAGGAGAGAGGGTTCATCGGTCGAAACGTTGTGCATAGAGCAATAAAGATTAAGAAAGACCGAAAAATCTAAATAAAAAATTATCAAGCCTCATCTCAACAATACTAAAATAAAAACACCTGAAGAAGGCCGTAGAGCACATCAGCCGATACGTTGTGTATATAACAATAATAAAGGCGAGGACGCTCCTGAAAATCTAAATAATATAAGTTTTTATGCCTCATCTAAAAATAACAAGAAACACCTGAAGAAGGCCGGAGGGCAAATCGGCCGAAACATTGGGCATATAACAATAATGTTAAGGTCAGACCGAAAAAACTAAACAATATAAATTATCAAGTCTCATCTCAGCAATATTAAAAAAAACACCTGAAGAAGCCAGTAGAGCACATCGGCCGAAACGTTTTGTATATAGCAATAAAGGTGAGGATAGCCCTGAAAATCTAAATAATATAAATTATTAAGCCTCATCTAAAAAAAAAAAAAAAAAAAAAAAGAAACATCTGAAGAAGGTCGGAGGGTAAATGGGCCGAAACTTTGTGCATATAACAATAATGGTGAGGACTGAGCGAAAATCTAAATAATATAAATTATCAAGCCTCATCACGCAATACAAAAAAAAAAAAAAAAAAAAAAAAAACATTGAAGAAGGCCGTTGAGCACATCGGCCGAAACAATGTGTATATAACAATAAAGATGAGGACAATCCGAAAAATCCAAATAATAGAGAGTCAATGTAGTTCGGATATTGAGTTGAAATAATAAAAAAACAAAAAACAAACAACAAAAAAACTAACTCATACTAATCACTCACCTGTCGTTTCTAACCAAGGATAATCCATTTAAATGAAGAAAAAGGGGATCTGACTGCACCCGGAATCCGAAGAGAGAGAAAAAATAACAAGCTTGTCATCCAGTCTTTTTTTCTTTTCTTTTTTGTTTCGTTATATCACGTAGTTGATTTTTTCAATCGAGCAAACGGACTGAAACTGTTAGAGATGATCAACTCGACACAGGTGTGTTCAAAAAGGCACGTAAGCAAGGTAAACAAATCGACAAATAAAATAAACTTGATTATATTTACTCCTTTGACAGGTAATATATTTCCCGGCACTCGAAATATACGGTAGATATTAGCGTCATCGACCTGGACATTGATTCAGCTTAAAAAAAACTCGTTTTTTGTTGTGTCATAAAATATATATTAATTAGATTAAATTAACACGACCAGGTTATATTAATATATAATTCCTCTATTTGCAAAATTCATAGAATATAATAAATAGAAACTAATATAATATATATATATGTACGTACGTATGTATTCTTCAATAGTGCTCCCACGTTTTCGTTCTAGTAGCATTAGTAGTTAATCAAAAAGTGTTCAATATCTTTCCTAAAATACAGAGCATTTGGAGAGTTCACCTGAAGAAGGTGTACCTTGAACACCCAAACCGTGGTAGAAAGAGAAAAAACACTTTTCTACAACTAATATATATATATATATATATATATATATATATATATATATATATATATAAAGTCTTCAAAAAGTAAAGAAGATTGTTTGTTTCAGGATTCGAAAAAATAAACGGTAATCTTATAAAATATATTTACCCATGTTAAAATAACAAAGACCAATATATCATGGAGTCTTCGGGAATTTAAAAAATATATAATATCTTTAAACAAAATGAAAAATAATTGATATTAATAAAATATCTATTTGATTAAGACATTTTGATTTTACAGCGTGTTATTAAATGTACAGACCCTTAATCGCATACCCGACACTAGAAAACCCGTAATATGTCTGTCTAAGACGACTTCCAAAATAAACCCAGGGAAATATATATATATATATATATATATATTAGAAAAGGGGTATATAAATCTGTATATATCGAGAGCTATATGTATATGGATGTATGTGATATTCTTTTTCTTTTTGACTTAGAAAACCTGTAATATATTTGTGGGTAAGCCGACTGCTAATCTGAACCTCACACAAAAATAAACCCATGTATTTAAATTTAACCTGGTAGGTGCATAACTAATATATATATATATATATATATATATAATTCAGTATATGTAGAGAGAGCTATATGTATGTATGTATGTATGTGGTATTCCTTTTTGATTTTCCTGGAAATTTCTTTCGGGATCCGGGATTAGATTACTGGACTTTTTAATAGTGTCGACCTCTTGTTGGATACCAGCTCTCCTTTCCTGGTTTGTTGAACTCGGCCTGCTACTCGATTCTTTTGCCTCTATACTTAAAGGCGTTCAGCGACTTAGATGTATGTATTTTGTACATACTTTTACCCCTTGCTCGCACTTGTGTTGTGTTTATTTTCTCTCTCACATTTTTTTTTTTTAGAGAAAGAACGAACGACCACTGCCCGGATAATGGTTCTGGTGTTAGTACTGAAAGAGTCGGCGAGAGGGTGGAGAGAGGCTTTGGTTATTGCCTGGTATTTGTATCTCGCGGGAATAGCTAATATCGGCGGCAGCAGCAGTTGGTTGGGTCGGCGTAGGGGTGATTGGGGTGACTTCCTTGTTGTAACACTTTCATTACTGATTTTTTTTTAGCTAAGTAGTGAAGCTTTAAGAACATATACCATATTTCCCCCCAGCGTCGAATGGGTATCATCTATCATGCCTAGCTTCCGGGAGCCGACTCCCTCTAGGCAATACTTGGATCGGCGTAGGGGTAACTTCCTTATTGTAACACTTTCATTACTGAATTTTTTTTAGCGAAGCTAAGAAGTGAAGCTTTAAGAACATATACCATATCCCATCCCAGCATCGAACGGGTATCATCTATCAAGCCTAGCTTCTGGAAGACGACTCCTCTAGCAATACTTGGATCGGCGTAGAGGTGACTTCCTTATTGTAACACTTTCATTACTGTTTTTTTTAGCTAAGTAGTGAAGCTTTAAGAACATATACCATATTTCCCCCAGCGTCGAACGGGTATCATCTATCAAGCCTAGCTTCTGGAAGACGACCTCTAGCAATACTTGGATCGGCGTAGAGGTGACTTCCTTATTGTAACACTTTCATTACGTTTTTTTAGCTAAGTAGTGAAGCTTTAAAACATATACCATATTTCCCACCCCAGCATCGAACGGTATCATCTATCAAGCCTAGCTTCCGGGAGCCGACTCCCTCTAGGCAATACTTGGATCGGCGTAGAGGTGAATGGGGCGACTTCCTTGTTGTAACACTTTCATAACTGTTTTTTTTAGCTAAGTAGTGAAGCTTTAAAAACATATACCATATTCCTCCCCCTCCCAGCATCGAACGGGTATTATCTATCAAGCCTAGCTTCTGGGAGCCGACTCCCTCTAGGCAATACCTACCCAGTTCATCTAAAAGAGGCAGCGATCATTCCTTGACGTCTGCGATGCTTCCGAAAGAGGAGTGGGCTTACGGTCAAGTCACGTTGAATTTGGTTTTGGTTTGTTTTGTTTTATGGCATATCAACCTCAGTGGGTTATTTAATGCCGATAAAGTTTTGAAATAAATTCATTTTAAATAGATACTCAATTTTTTTATGAATACATTTTTCTATTTAGCCCATAGATGGGACCCTAACAGGTACAACCACTCTGGGTCAGAGGGGACTAGGGACCAATGGTGATGAAGGGGTGTTTCTACATTCCCCAAACCTCCAAAACTGGAACCTCACCATCAGATAGAGGTTAACGTCATTTCCAGGACATGTAGACCCTCAGCCACCGCCTTCTAGCACCCATATGATAAAAAGGGGTTTAGATCACCGTAATTAAGCTACGATGCCAGTTTAATATATTTAGCTTGTTTCAGTTTCAGTTTATGTTTTAATGACATAGCAACCTTCATGGGTTATTTCATGCCAGACCCATCCTTGTATAAAAATAGTACTGGTACTATTAACGCATAGCTGGGAGATTGGGTGGGGTTCATGTCCGAAAGTGTAACGTGACTGGCGTTAGAACTCGTTTACGACGATGTCGCACTCTAGCAAGTTACCCATTACGCCTCGGGAACTTCACCATACTTAGATGGGTGACCAGTTAAGCAACAGCTGGTACTGTAAAAAAAACAAATATCAAAATGGCTTGATTTGGCATTAAATAAACCGAAATGGGTTGATGTACTGTAAAACAAAACAATTAAAAAACTAAAAGGGGAATGTCGATAAAAAGCTGCTATTTTTAGAACCTTGTACCTATAGATAATATAACTGATTAATTGATTTTAACGGCTTATTGATCGGTCTGGGGAGTATTTTATGCCTAGAGCTTAGGAAATGCTGTTAATTTTAATCTATATATATAAGTAATGGCGTGTGATAAGTAATAAGTTTTGGAGGCGCGTGTCGTAATGGTTAGAGTTATAGGAAATGGACTCGTCGACCTGAGTTCCATTCCTGGACGAAGCTGTTTGAATTTTACATAGCGTTACTACCCTTGGAAAAAGGATTAATGCAATTCTCCCTCCCGCTGTGGGTAAATAGCAGGGCATACTGGACTCTTTAACCATGGCTAGGTAACCTGTCTAGGAGAAGGA
The DNA here is from genome assembly GCA_023376005.1 of Doryteuthis pealeii. Taxonomy (NCBI): domain Eukaryota; kingdom Metazoa; phylum Mollusca; class Cephalopoda; order Myopsida; family Loliginidae; genus Doryteuthis; species Doryteuthis pealeii. The sequence goes on from CM042156.1 coordinate 14,408,510, forward strand.
AAACTATGAATTCAAAACTGGTAACTCCGCTTGATAAATTGATCTTGTGTCGCATCCTGCTCGTGCTGAGGGGTTGGTATATATATATATATATATATATATATATATATATATATATATATATACGTAATGGCCTCATGGTTAACGTGCTAAACTGAGACATTGTAGAAAGTAAGTTCGAACTCCAGACGTCCTATTACGTTCATTTTCGGACTACTACTACTGGGAAAGGTACTCACCACCAAGCTATGGGTTAACGATGTCATGGATTGTCCAGTTGGACATATGGCCCAACGAACATAGGAGTTGAGTTAATACAGTTCTAAGTGACAAGGTTGCTGTTTCAATCCTGACCGCTGGTGATAATGACAGAATAGTTAACATAGATTAACACATACCCTGTAATGGTTAACGGAATGAAAAATGTCTACCCCCGTGGATTTAATAAAGGGTTCGGTTCGAAGTTCCATGAAGGCTCCCGATTACGACATGAAGGCTTCAGAGATCAAGAAGGTTCTCGAGTTCGACAAAAAATAACTGAAGAAGGCAGGAGAGCAAATCGGTCAAAACGTTGTCTATATAACTGTAAAGATGAGGACAATAGCCCGAAAATCTAAAAAAATACAAATATATTGCGATGAAGGGGAGTGGGCTTCCGTTTAAGATACGTTGAAAGTCCCGATTTCCTCTAGATCTCCGAAATTTGACTGCGATGGACCGGTTAAATAGCCAGGTCCACTCTGACCGGAGTGGTAGTACTTGTTAGGATCCCATCTATCGGTTAAATAGAAATAAGGAGTTTAAAAATGTGTTAAAAATTGAGTTAAAAAAAAGAATTTTCAATACCCATCAAGAATGAATAAGACAAAATATATTCGACAAAAAATAACCCAACAAGTGTTGACATGCCGTAAAATCCAACTGTTTAATTGCTGAATGGATGAATATTCAAGCAACAGCACGTAATGTAAGAAACCGAATATAAAAAAAGACTTGATGTGAGTTCGAACTCCTGTCGTGCTATTACGTTCACTTTCGGACTTGTACCATTGGGATAGGTACTAAGTAAAGAATTGTGGCATCAATTAAGTATTCTTAAAACAAATATTTTACAGTTACTAGCAAATATATGCACCCTCCGGGTGCAAGTACTTAAGTTTTAATATAATAAATATCATATTGAATTAGAAAGGCTAATGAAACTGAATAAGAATACAGATAAAAAGAATTGGAACAGAGGGGGTATGATTGAAAAATAGAACAACTTTGAAAGTAACTCTTCCATCATTTTCCATTACTCCCGTCTTTCATTGGTAAATTTTCCTAATTTAACTATTTAGTTAAAATAGGAAGTAAAAATAATATTAGTTATTTCTTCTTGTATATGGATTTATTTGAAGATTTACCCCCGAGATATTTGCTCATATTCAATAAGATAAAACCAAACAATTAGAAATCAATAATACTAAGCATATATTTATTAAAATCAAGTTTTTAATATCATATCAAATTAGCCTTCCCATTCACACTATAATCCGCTATTGTGTTGTATATATAAATACATTTGCATGTTATTGTATGTAGATATGGTCAACAGTCTTAATGATGTAAAACAATTTTATCAATAATTGAGGTTTAAATAAAAATAAAATCATGGAGAATGTGATGTAAATAACGAAGGGAATTGTGATTTGTATAGTAATATAGTTTCGGTTACAGACACAAAAACACACAATCTCCATAATAATAAGATATGACTTCAAGTATTTCTGTCAAATACGACTAATAGTTAAACAGATTTATTTTACCATTAAATACAGATTAACAACATTATCCAGATCCAAATAATTTGGAAACTGTAGTATGGTTTCAGGTAATTATTCATATTAAATAATAACAGCCATTTGCATGTAGTTATATGGTTTTGGTTTTGGTTTGTTTTGTTTTACGGCATATCAACCTCAGTGGGTCATTTAATGCCGACAAATTTTGAAATAAATTCATTTTAATGCATAATACAATTTTGTTTATCAACTCATGTTTTTCTATTTAACCCATAGATGGAACCCTAACAGGTACTACCACTCCAGGTCAGAGTGGACCAGGGAGCAATGATGATGAAGGGGTGCTCCACATTCCCCAAACACCAAAACTGGAACCTCACCATCAGATAGAGTTTAACGTCATTCCCAGGACATGTAGACCCTCAGTCCCGCCTCCTAGCACCTATATGATAAAAAGGGTTGGGGCTTGCCATAAGGGCAATAGGGTTGGGAAAATCATATAGGTGCTAGGGCTTGACGTGACCAGCCGATTGATTTGAGGGGGCCTCTAGCCTAAATAAGGTTCTAAGTGGAGTGTTGCAGGTCATGGACTGCTCATCCACCCGGTTCTATCCTTAAGCATCACGGATCGCCACCCACGGCCAACAGGTGGCCCAATTGGGGGAGTCTTACCCCTCTGCAGAGGTACAGTCGGAGCATTCTAACGCCCCAGCTGAGAGGGCGAGTAGTTATATGGTTTTAAGTAAAGAATAATAATCCTCATGTCGCGCAATTAGCACGGATATCCATGACAATCTCTCGCCAACATTCTCTATCATTCATGTCCCTGAGAGGATCTCTGCGCAGCATCCCGTATCCCCACAATGCTGGTCAATGTAGGTCCTTACTGGGCGGCCCAAACTAGCATGTCCATGTGTTGGCTTCCACAGGAGAACATCGCTTATGAGTTCGTACCTGCTTCTCCAACAGTGTCCAGCATATTTTGTCCGTCTCACACGGATGGTTTGTGAGATAAGGGACAGGTGGCCATACAGCTGCTTCTTTGTCGGGTGTTGTATCCACGACTTGTTCAAGAATAGCAATTTGAACTAAGATTAATTTACAAAATAATTGATGAAACAATATGTCAATACAAAATAATTCCAAGCAGAACAAACAATTTAAAGCAAACAATTAATTCAAGGCATCAAAATTACAATTGAGAAAGATGAAATGATATATTTTCAAAGATATCACCATGTGTGTGCATTGATGCTACTGTCACCACATCTAAATGCGATGGTAACATGGACAAGTGTACACCAAGTAGCATTCCCAGTTGATCTGTTTTTATTTGAGGTTATTCAGGGTCCTCAAAACTGTCTGGACGATTAACAGTCTGTAATTATGGATATGGTTTGAAAACTGTGAGAAAAAGCTTGATGGGAGCTACACAAGAATGCTACATGCTGCCTTGACCAAATCCTGGAAGCAGCACCCCATAAGAAAGCAGTTGTATGTCCGCCTTCCTCCTATTACATGAATTAGTATTACTACTGGTATTTACATGTGTCCCACTTACACAAGATATGGCACAAGGCCGCTTTATGTGGGCACCACCCACAAGCCGAGACTCATTGGGTGGTAGATAGAAAAATTGCGTCAATTCCAGCCCTGCGTCTTTAAGTGCAATGAGGCAGGCTGGGATCGACGCTATTAATTTAGCATCCCATCGGTCCAGAGGCCGAAGCTCACTGGACCACCCGTCCCGAAGGACGAGTAGCTACTACTTAGTTTAGTGTCTTATTCGGACCATATGAACTTTAGGCACCCCTTCCGCGATCTCGACTCACAAGGACACTTTTCTCATTTACATCGTCAAAATTAAGTTGTTTGTTAGGGGGTAGGGTTAGGGGTAGGGTTAGGAGTTAGTTTTATAATTTTAAAAAAATCCCAAATCTGTTAACAATTAACCGGATTTTGACGGTGTAAATGGAAAACATGTCCCCCAGAATCGAGGTCGCAAAAGGGTGCCTAAATGTCATATGATCGTCTTATTCCTCTGTAGAAGATACAGTCGGGATATTTTCACGTATACCGACAGCTTAAAGGAGAACACATGCCATATTTTCCCAACAACACCCATGTATCATTACTTATCAAGTTTAGCTTCCGGGATCCGTCTTCCTCGAGGCAGTATTAACCCCGGGGTCAGATTAATTTCCTGATGCTTTAGGGGGAGTCACGATAAAAATTCTATTTTTAGAACCAAATACCCGTATTTGGTGGAGTAAAAAAATGATAAAGTCAGTGGGGTGGCCTAATGTCGGTATCAGCCGAATAGCGAGGGAGCATTTCCCTTTTCGCTAACTCTAAACAAGCGAGATGGTTTTGAATCTGAGTAATAATGCCACACCTGCCATTAGCTCCCCACTTTATATATATATATATATATATATATATATATATATATATATATATATATATATATACATATATATATATATATATATATATATATATATATATCAAAAGTGGAGGAATTATATGTATGTAGGGAGGTCATACAGTTATAAGATGGTAATATTTTATTGTAAAATAAAATATAAAATGTGGGGAATAGGCCTTTTCGACCGGTTCTTTTTCGAGTATAAATACCGGTGACGGATAAAAGTCAGATTGTATAAGAAATATTCTTTAAGAACAAATGGAGGTGAGCCAGAGGAGAAAAAAGAAAAAAAAGGAAAGGGGATATATATATATATATATATATATATATATATATATATATATGAACCCTCAGGTCGAAACAGGGTTGGAGATGTCTCCCAACAAGTAAAGGGAGTGTTTGGCTTTTTGTCTCACATATCTTCAGGTATGAAACTGGTGGAATGTTTCCGTTTTCTCGCTTTTAAAACGAGCAGTAGCAGTAGGAATTAGTAGTAGGATGAGTTCACGAGTTCTGTTTAAACGAACAGTGGTAGTAGAGATTTGTAGGAGGGGGGCTCACAAGTTTATAAGAAAGTAAGGGGGATGGTGGAGGAGGATTGGCGCAAAATTATAGGCATTTGAGGACATTTGAGACTAGTTTCAAAGTTTATCTTGTTTAAGGTAGATTTGTTTTGTTTGTTATATAGGGCTTCGATTATTTGAAGTTTTTGTTTGTTTGTTTCTTTGTGCAGTGTGAGTGTATTTTCAGTTAAAAATTTTCGGTAGATAGAGTGCTTGGAATGTGAATGAATGTGATTTTAAGTGTTGCATTATAGAGCTTGTAACAGTCAGGTGTAGCGTTAATCTACGTGATAATGTGGTCGTCGTGTGGCCAATATACGTGCTTTTAACTTTGGAGAGGCAGTCTCCTACTGGGCATTTAAATTTGTACAAGAGATTGGTCTCATTAAGACGAGTAATTTTTTGGGGATGAATTGTTGCATATGACAAGATTTACGGTTTTAAACTTTTAATAATAGATAATTAGCTTTACTTTTCTGTTGATGTCGGTGGAAGAAATATTATTACGTATTAATTTTTTAAAGCAGTTTTGTCAGGTTTACAATTTCGGTACATCCGATTACCATAGTATATGCTATTGAGTGTGCTATTGTTTTCGTTGTAGTTAATGTTATGAATGGTTTGTCGGATTTGTTCATCAACAAAGTAGTTGGAGAATTCATTATTGATGAGAGTTTGTTTAATATTTTTTAGTTCGGAAAAGAATATTGTTTTAGAAGAATAAGTATGCTTTATCCGGTTTATTAGGTTTTTATAATGGCACTTTTATAACGTGCAGGGCATTCACTTTTGTAGTTGATAATACATGAATTTTTAGAAGTAGGTTTTTTTTTATATGGATAAGTGGTGAAGTCAAAAAAGATACTACCCAATTTATAAGTTGCATATATATTTATATATTAACAGATTAATAAATATATATTGATAGATCGATCAAAACTGCATGTTACCCAGGGAATATTGAAATATATCTGGTATGTGTTTCATGAATTACTTCATATAAGTGTTGCTAACATCTACAATATATATATATATATATATATATATATATATATATATATATATATATATATATATATTGATAATATAGTTTGTTATATTTATAAGTACAGGTGGTCAATATCATTGATATATAAATATATATTTAATTTAGGACAGCGGATACTTGGTGTGAAAATCACAAAACGAGAAACTATCAGTTGCCAAGTTCCATACCACTCCTCAATTATATATATATATATATATATATATATATATATATATATATATATATATATATAATATAATATAATATAATATAATATAATAAGATAAATATATAAAGGTTTTACATATCTATTTATTAGGTGACAAAGGAATAATCACAACCATATTGGTTTCATGCGATGCAATCATCAGGTGAAGATGTTTCAAATGTATGTAAAACCTTTATATATTTATCTTATTATATTATATTATAACAGCTCTATTTTATATTGAGCACTCTACCAATAATACTGCTGAAACAGTGACCATCTCACACTATAAGTATATATATATATATATGCTAATCTTATTAGTAAACCCTTACGGTAAGGAAAAAAACGGCAAATAATGTGTTATTAAAAATACACTACCAAACTTCACCTGGGAAGAGAGAAAGAAAAACAAGAAAAGACAAAGAGAGTCCCACCAACCGAAAATAATCGATTAACACTATACCACTTGATCAAAAGAAAAAAAATATATATACATTTCTGAATCCCTAGAATTGTCTAAAGATAAAATGTAAAAAATTCTCGATACCTAGGTAAAGCAAATAGTAAAGTAAATCCTAATGAGTCAGATATACCTACTAATAGTTTCGCTCGGTAGCTCATCAGGACAAGAATATTTTGCCTCTTATCTTTCTCTGGCCTTTAGTGTGTATGCATCTTACTCTATGTACACATTTGCATGTTTTTATCTGTATCTGTGTTTGAAATATGTATAAATATCTCTATATGACGTGTACTCCGATACATGCAGTGTTTTCTCGCTTAAATATTGCAAAAAAGAAATCAAATTAAGACGTTTATCTTTCTACTCGCACGTTAAAAAGGTCACCAATCCATCGATGGGTGCCGCCTTTTATTCACGGACACCAAAAGGGTTGAACAGCTGTCCGTATCAATTACAGCCAGTGAGATATTTTTCTGTATTCGGTGCGTATCAAAGTAGACAGATGTAACCTTTGCATCACGGCGTTATTGTTGAAAATTGTCATTATTGTCACTCTCTGTACGCTGTATCGTCGTCAATTGTATCGTGAGACGCTTTTCCGGTCGCGTCAAGAAACTGTCAAAAAACTTTCAACGACTTTATATTTATCTTCGTTTATTTCTTGTACTAGCAAAGATATCGCCCTCCGTCGGTGTAAGTATTTAAGTTTTAATGCAATGAAATATGTTAAATTAGAAATACTAACGAAATTAAATAAGAACGAATGTAAAAAGATTACACTTATCCTATTATAATGGAGATTGTGTTTTTCCGAAATACAATTGCATGCTATTAGTATGTAGATATGATCAACAGTATTAATAATGTGAAAGAATCTTATTAGTAACTGAGGTTTAGATATAAATAGAATCATGGAGAATGTGATGGAAATAATTATAGGAACTCTGACTTGAGTAGGAATATAGTTTTGGTTAGAGACAGACAGACACACAAGCTTCATTATAATATGATATCTATTTTTGTTAAGGGTAAATACTCTTAGTTTTTTGTTGTGAATATGAGATAATATTGTGGCATCATTGAAACTGAATTTATGATCAGTTTCAGACATATGTTGGACGAGGGTGTTCTGTAAATTGCCCAATTTAATATCCCGTTTGTGCTCATATAAACGCTTCTTGAGAGTTCTGGCAGTTTCTCCAATGTATTTTTTGTCGCAATCTTTACATGGAATTGCGTAAACATATCTCAAACACACACACACACACACACACACACACACACAAATTTTTTTTCTCTTTTTTTTCCCTTAATATTTTCAGGCTATTTTCAGAGAGTTGAAAAAATTTCATCTGTATTTGTTAAACTCAACTGTGATGTTAATATATTATTAAATAAATAAATAATATATATAATATATATATATATATATATATATATATATATATATATATAAGTACTTGGAATTTTTGTATTTAGTTTTAACTCTCAAACCTAACTATCTGATGCAATACATTTGAGAGGCTTTCACGGGGTGGGTCGATGAGAATTAAAATTGATCCCATTATCCCAGGGAGGCCTTCTCTCTAGCCAGCATCTACTCCCGCGTCTAAGAGGGGCAATGGTTAGGTATATTGCCAGGCACCCATGGTGCCCCTGAATGAGAATACCGATGGGAACACGCATTGTTGCGCTGGCCACGCATGAGCTTCGGTTTGTGCGTGACTCTACACGGTAAGATGACTTCATGTCAATCCTGGCATGGTGGGAAGTCTGGAAAATGAAAATTACTTCACCCTAAGTCATTAATTGATTCCAGAGCAACACACAATTAAATCGAAATATCATTATTTAAATACAATTATCTGACCTTGGCCTAGCCTAGCCTAGTTTTTCTATGTTAACCTACATAATCGGAAAATTTCAGGTCTAGGAACCACAAGGTTCCTGGTTCGATACCAACCTCTCACCAACTCAGCAGGGATCTGTGCGGTAAAGTGAGTAGCTGATGGCAGGTGTGGCGCTCCACCCCAGATGCCAAAACAATCTCCTGGGTCCAGCGCTAGTGAAAGGGGGATAGACTCGTCGCTGTCTGGCTGATACCGACTTTAGGTCACCCCGACGACTTTACTTTTTTTTTTACTTACCGGTAGCGTAGCCTAATTTTTACGGTATATTTCAATAAATTATGAAGCTTAGCCAAGACTAGCCTAGTTTTCTTTACATGTTAACCTACATAATCGATATATTTCGGTAAATTATGAAGCTTAGCCTATACTAACCTAGTTTGTTTTTATGTTATCCTATTGGATCAGTAAATTGCAGTCAGCAGGTTGCCCCATTAGGGGTTCTTACCACACTGTAGAGATGCAGTCGGCGTATTCTCTTGTTCAGCCAACAGAGCGGCTTTTCTTGTTTCTCATTTTTGCAATACCTTTGCTTCCCCTACCGTCTGTCTGTCTGTCTGTCTGTCTGTCTGTCTGACTCTCTCTCTCTCTCTCTCTTTCTTTCTCTCTCTCTCTGTATATATTATCATCATCATCGCCGTCATCGTCATCGTCATCATCATGATCATCAGATCGTGCTGGCAGTGCGTATAGTCATGACTCTGGACGAAGCTACAGTTCACATAGCTCTAAATACCCTTGGGAAAACTATGAATCCAACTACTCTCCCTCAGCTATGGGTAAATATTAGGACAGACTGGGCTCTTTAATCTTGGAAAGGCCACCAGTCTAGGAGATGGAAATCTCTGAATTCAAACCTGTTAAACTTCACTTGGGGTGGGCACTACTAGAATAGACTCAGTGCTAATTAGTGATCACAATGTTTTTAAATGTTGATTTTTTTCTTCCACGCCACCAGTCCCTATCGAAAATCGTTCCCGGAAGGTCCTCTGCACAGTATCCATCATCCGCACAGAACTGATCAAGCCCACCGATTAGTTTCGATCATAGGTCATCGTCAGCAGAAATGTTTTTTTTTATCGTTCTTAAATAGTTTTTAAAAGAGTTGATATGACATGAAATTTCATTTTTTCTTTGCTTGCATGGTCTCGGGTGGGGGGTCATATAACCCCCGGTTGAAAACCACTGACGGACATTCAAAATTTATTTCAATAATCAGAAATATTGTATGGTTCAATTACCAAATTTGAATAAATTACCAAACTAGAAGTTAATATATTTTAAATTCGCTCGACGGTAAGCTTCTAAAGTCAGTAGAACAATTCCTGTACCTAGGTAGTCATATCTCATCCACAGAAAGCGATGTTGATGCACGCATAGCGAAGGCATGGTCCGCTATAAACAGACAGTCAGTTATATGGAAATCAGAACTCCCCGACAATTTGAAGCGACAATTCTTTCAGTCCGTAGTGGTGTCGGTGCTGTTGTATGGCTGCACCACTTGGACCTTGATGAGTAAATAGACTGATGGGAGCTGCACAAGGATGCTGCGCGTGATCTTGAACAAATCGTGGAAGCAACATCTCACCAGAAAGCAGGTATACATCCACGTACCCCCTGTTACACAACCATCCGAGTAGGACGAACAAGACATGCCGGACGCTGCTGGAGAAGTAAGGAAGAACTTATAAGCGACATCCTTCTGTGGAAACCAGCACATGGACATCCTAGTGCGAGTCCAGCGTCAAGCCTACATAGACCAGATATGTGCGGGTACAGTAATCTGTGCGGAGGACCTCCCGGTGCAGTGAATGATAGGGATGATTGGCGAAAGATTGTCATAGATATCCGCGCTGCTGGGGCGCCATGATGATAATGATAATGATGGAATTCAGTGTCTGTCTGTAACCGAAACTACGTCACTGGTTATATCACATTACCCTCAGAAATTATGTAAGTTTATCAATGAGTATTTAATTTTTAGTCCAAATCATTAACACATAGAATAAATCTTATTAACGATATCTCAATGAAAATCCGAATTAGATTTGCCTCAAAACAGCCCATGATATTAGTCCATTTAAAGTCCTGCAATGTGTCTTATATATCACGAAGAAAATGAGCCGGTAACGTTGCATATCAAGTCGTTGAATGAAAATGAGGTAAACAGATGTGGTTGTTGTTGTTGTTGTTGTTGTTGTTTTCTTTCTGTTGCTATGCAACGTTTAATGAGTACGTTTCATTCATCTGGAATAGTAAAAGAGCCTTTCTGAAAATACTATTAATTCGCCATTTTGTCGAGTTTTGCTTGTCTGCGCTCTCATTCCAAACAATCCTTCCATTCATCTCGTTATTTGTGAATTCCCTTCATTTTTTTACCACACAAAATGTCCGACTTTGTTTAGGTACAATACCCACTGTTTATTGATTCATTTATATGTTTATTTATTTAATTCTAATCCGTCCTCTTTGCTGTATTTTACATTAAAATATTATCAGACCGGAAGTACTGGGAAACAAGACAATGTGTTCCTCATTCCTCTATAATTGCCTCTACTTGACCCTCTTGACTCCACTTTTCTTATCTTTCTAATTACGATATGGGTCCGGATGTTAAAAGTGGACCCCCTTTCCCGCCAAAAGGAACGGCCATTTTCTTAATGGTATGTCAACCATTGACTTTTAGCCTAAACATAAATGATAATAGGCTTAGATGCGACACAAGTCCAGAAGTAAGCGGCACCTAGTGAGAATCGAACTCACTAACAATGGTCTGCTAATCTAGCTTGCTAATCATTACACCACATGAGATGCCCATGGATTACCGTAGCTTAGATGTGGCACAAGGCCAGAAGTATGGGGCACCCAGTAAGAATCGAACTCACTAACTATGTCCACTAATCTAGCTTGCTAACCATTACACCACATGAGATATGTTTCGTGTATAAGTCGACCCTAGAATTTAAGAGAAATGAGACAGCAATGTAAGAAAAGTAGACGGAGTGGCCTATTGTCGGTATCAGCTGGACAGCGAAGGAGTCTATCCCCCTTTCACTAACGCTAGACCAGAGAGATTATTTTTGCATCTGAGGCGGAGCGCCACACTTACCTCACAGAATCAAGCTATACTACCTATGCGCTTATAATAGATTATCACCACTGGCGATGCTCCTCGGTTTCATCGTTGTGTAATGGTTAACAAGCTTGTCTCGCAGATCAATTACTACTGAATATCCAGTTTGATTCAAAGCTGGATGCCTCAAGATTGGGCTCTTGTATCACATCCTGCGCGAGGCAAACGGTTGGGTAAATATTTACTTAGTTGCGTGTTCCATCATGGTTCAATGGTTAACAAATCCCGCAGATCCACTACTAGTTAATAGCGAGTTCGATCCTCGCTGGAGGACTCATAGGTACCTTGTGTCATATCCTACTCGTGGGGAATGGGTTGGGTAAATACTTACTTTTCATTTAATATTTTTTCTCAACTTCTGTAAATTTTCATTCGCGTTAACAGGAATTATTGGCAAATGAATTTTCTTTTTGTTTATGAAATTATTCGCTATTGAAATTTTTTAATTAAAATTAGTTTATAGTAAAATTTACATAACGAATAATTTCCTTTATTTATTTATTTATTTTTTGTTTGTTTGTAAAGTTTCCTATTATCGATCATTCTCTAATTGGTGAGTGTCTGGATTTTTCC
>CM042156.1:14425598-14455598 GCA_023376005.1 Doryteuthis pealeii
GGTTCTCTGGCAAGGTCCAAATACCTGCCTATTTTTTCGCTTTATTTTACTTTCACTCGGTTCTTGTTCTTGTTCTTGTTCTTGTTCTTGTTTATTATTATTATTATTAATATTAGTATTATTATTATTATTATTATTATTATTATTATTATTATTATTCATTTATCTATTTATTTTCTTATTTATTTATTTTTTGATCTTTTTCATTTTCACCTTCTCCGGATAAAAAACGAGAGGAAAAGAAGCAAAAAAAAATCCCGTTAAATGTTGCTAACAGACTGCTATCTATCCGCTATCAGGCCAAAGGTCAATTTTGAGAGTTCTCGACAGTCTGGCACCCCGAAACTTTTCTAGCCAAGCAAATGTTTATTCTCACCGGTTGGCGTTGCACTCGAAGACACTGCTTACCGTTAGCGCCATATGGATTTGGAATTCTTTTACACACCCCAGATTGGTGATTATCGGTAAGTTCAAGTCTATAACCCCCCCACACACACCTGTTTACCACCATCACCAACACCCTACTCTAAAGCCAGAGAAAATGGCTTTGGGGTCAAGTCTGAAACCGATGATTAGTCCTTTACCTAGCTTAGTCGATAGAACATCCGGCTTGGAAACACAAGTCTCCAGGTTCAATACCGGTCCTCACCAATTCAACTTACTTGTCTGAATTTTTTAATGAGTCTTGATAACTTGTATATATTGTATATATTTACACATCTGTTGAGATTCTCGTGTTGCATAATTGATGGGTGTCCTATCAATTATGCTCGGTTAGTGTAATGAATTTGAAATAACAGATAATGGTTAACAATACAAATTTAATTTATGAGTGACGTTTTTAGTATGAATAAAAAGAAAGGGTCGAAAAAGGACATGCAATACAAAAGAAAATTATGAGAAAGAAATGTAGTCGGGAAAAGATAGAGAGAGGAGATGAGGATCTGTTTCAATCGAATATAATGAAAAGATAAAAAGGTTTGGTTTGGTTTGTTTTGTTTTACGGCATATAAAACTCAGTGGGTCATTTAATGCCGATAAAGTTTTGAAATAAATCAATTCTTAATGGATAATACAATTTTTTTATAAATACATTTTTCTATTTAACCCATAGATGGGACCCTAACAGGTACTACCATTCCGGGTCAGAGTGGACCAGGGAGCAATGGTGATGAAGGGGAGCTCCACATTCCCCAAACCCCCAAAACTGGAACCTCACCATCAGATAGAGTTTAACGTCATTCCCAGGACATGTAGACCCGCAGCCACCGCCTTCTAGCACCCATATGATAAAAAGGGGTTGGGGCTTGCCATAAGGGCAATAGGGTTGGGAAAATCATGAAAAGATAAAAAGGAGAAATGAACAGAGTTAGATTAAGATTATTATAATTTTTACATATTGAGCTATTTCGGATTAGTAAACATATCAAACGTTGTAATAATGAAATTATCATACTGTTGTATATTCACAGGTTTTGCTAATTAATACGTAATAGCAAGATTCTGTATATTCTGTATATCTGTTGATTTGTATAATTGGTGAAAAATGCTAGGACCAAACTTCATTAAAAATCACAATCTGTTTTTGTTCGAGAAAGGGTTAAAAAAGCAAACTTTTTGCCCATCATTTTTCATAAGAAAAGCTAAATAAAAATCTAAAAAGAATATAAATCAATGACGCACTGACAATTTCTGTGAAATAAAACAATAATATTATATGATATCATAGTATAATACATATATTATTATATATTGAATAATATATATATATATATATATATATATATATATATATATATATTATATATATATAATATGTATTTTGTATAATATATATATTGTATAATATGTACATTGTATAATATATATATATATATACATATATATATATTATATATATTGTGTAATATATATATATATATATATATATATATATATATATATATTGTATTATATATATAGTGTAATGTAAATGTAGAGTTTGTGATTTATTATCCAGAAAGTTAAACTGGTCTTGAGGTTACAGACAGTTGTAAGATTCCAAAGACAAACCAAACAAATTATATATATATATATATATATATATATATATATATATGTGTGTGTGTGTGTGTGTGTGTGTGTGTGTGTATAGAGCGAGAGAGAGAGAACGAGAGAAAGATAAATAGATTAAGAGATTTATTTTAAACATTTTATATCCCTGACAACGCCGGGTAGTTCCGCTATCATCCATATATGAATTATATATAGATTACATTACATCACGATCACGCACACTGAGAGGCATTTTAGTTACAACAAATTTACTTACATCAATTTCATGTTTTAGAATTCGTCTTTTTTTGATTTTACTTTTTCTTCTGGTATTTTGGTTTTCACTTTCAATTTATGGGGAAGCTCCTTCCATAAAAATTCATTTAGCTTCGAACAACGTCGTTGGTGACGTCATGATTGGAGAAGGGTGGGAACTGATGAAATCTGCAAAATAATAAAATAGAATAAAATAGATATAATAGAACGGGAAAGCAAATCGAGAGAGAAATATAAGCGACAAAATAAACTGAAAAGTAATCGATATGTAAAAAGATATTCGTTGTGTAAGGGTTGAATTAACATGAAACACTCCAAGCGACAACACCAAATGCCTATCACAATAGAAAAAGTGTAAGCACGTAGGCGTGGCAGCGATATTGTTGGAAGATAATAAAAAATTGTATGCGAGGGCTAAAATTAATTTGAAGACCTGTGTGAAAAGATGGGCAATAATAATAATAATAATAATAATAATAATAATAAAAATAAATAATATAATAATAATTTTTTTTTTTTAAATTAAAAAATTTAAAAAAAAAATTAATGACCGTGCACAAGGCTCTCCACCCTAGAGATGATAGAGATAGATTATATGTGTCAAGAAAGGAAGGGGCAAGAGGTCTTGCCAACATAGAGGAATGCGTAGAAACCACAATCCAAGAACTTGAGGATTACACAAGAAAGAGCAAAGACAAACTACTTATGGCAGCGAACAATGGTAGAAACGGCAGATGGACAAACAGAAAAACGACAAAGACTAGAAAACAAAAATGGGAAGAAAAACAATTATATGGACGCTTCAAACGACAAATAGAAGAGGTTGCACATGAAAAGACTTGGACATGGTTAAGAAAGGGAAACCTCAAAAGAGAAACTGAATCACTTATAATTGCTGCACAAAATAATGCCATAAGGACAAACTATACCAAAGCGAAAATTGATAAGACCCAACAAATATTAAATGTAGACTTTGCGCTTATAGAGATGAGACTGTAAACCATATACTCTGCGAATGTTGCAAACTAGCACAACGAGAATACAAGACTAGACACGACTGGGTTGGGAAGGTGATCCACTAGGAATTATGCAAAAAATTTAATTTTGACCATACAACAAAATGGTATATGCATAAACCAGAATCTGTTCTTGAGAACGAAACGCATAAAATTTTCTGGGATTTTGAAATAAAAACGGATCACCTTATCCCAGCAAGAAGACCAGACCTAGTGTTGATAAACAAAAAAGAAAGAACTTGTCAACTGGTAGATTTTGCAGTGCCAGAAGATCACAAAGTGAAGCTGAAGGAAAATGAAAAAATGGACAAATATCTGGACCTTGCCAGAGAACTGAAAAAATTATGGAATACGAAAGTGAAAGTAATACTAATTGTAGTTGGTGCAATTGGAACAGTCCCAAGAGAATTGGAAAAGGGTCTGGAAAGTTTGGGAATCAGAGGAAGGATTGAAACCATTCAGAACACTGCACTGCTGCAATCTGCCAGAATACTCAGAAGAGTCCTGGAGACCTGAGGAGACTTGCTGTCACTCAAACTCCAGTGAAAGACCATCAGCTAATGCTGATGTGAAAACTCAAAAGGAGTAAAATAATAATAATAATAATAATAATAACTAGCAGGACCTAGCATCATGATTTAATTATTACAACGTTTGATATGTTTACTTAAGAGCAATTGCAAAATAGTTCAATATGTAAAAAGTATAATAATCTTCATTTAACTTTCTCTCTCTCTCTCAATCTTTTTTTCTTTCCTTCTTTTCACCTTTTAATTATGATCGATTAAAACAGATTAGCGTTATCGCTTCCACGCTCTCAGTGCTCTCTCTATCTTTCTCGACCAGTAACCTTATCAGTGCTACTGCACGGCTGCACCATATCGACTGTAACGAAGAATATATATAATATATATATATATATATATATTATATTATATATATATATATATATAAATTTTGGTGTGTATATGTCGACTTATAACTCCAAAGAGAAAAGTCACTCAGATTTGAAATCTTGCGTACACCATAATATGCTTATATCTAAGAAATACACAAAATTTTGCTTTTGATTTTTTAATAATTAAGAGATATAATTCAATAATTAAAAAGAAAAATTAAAAATATCGTATACAGGCCCCTCCGTCCATACCCCAACCCCACTCCTGTCGACGTGAGTTGAGTTTCGAACTTCAAAGATAGCCCCAACCAGTCCCTTACTCTATGAAATAAATAAAATCTTTTATTTCTAAAAAAACAAAAACTCCCGCTAACAGACCTTCCACCCTTGCCTCCCGTCGACACAAGTCGAGCTTTGAACTGGCGACTGCCGACACAGTTCCTCACAGTAATAAAAAAGGAGTTCTAAAATAAAAAAGACTACCGTTAATATTTTTCCCAATGTATGGCAAGCCCCAACCCTTTTTATGATATGGGTGCTAGAAGGCGGTGGCTGAGGGTCTTCATGTCCTGGGAATGACATTAAACTCTATCTAATGGTGAAGTTTCAGTTTTCGAGGTTTGAGGAATGTGGAGCACCCCTTCATCACCATTGCTCCCTGGTCCACTCTGACTCGGAGTGGTAGTACCTGTTAGGGATCCAACTATGGGTTAAATAGAAAAAACATGAGTTAATAAAAATTGAGAATCTATCAAGAACGAATTTATTTCAAAACTTTGCCGGCATTAAATGATCCACTGAAGTTGATATGCCGTAAACAAAACCAAACCAAACTCTCCCAAGGGTAATTGCGCCTTAAACCCAACATAAGACAAATAATTACATGTTTAATTCGTTGGATTTTTATAACACGAAAATGCCTACGTCATGCCGTGTGGAAATCGTGATGCAATTCTAAAATTTTCGTTGTTAAAACTTCATTTTTTCCTCGACATAACTTTATATGTAATTTCAACTATGATTATATTTTTTATTAAGAAAATTTTAATTAACCCTCACGCAATCGCCTCAGGAAAATTACCTGTAATTTTTTCAATATACGTATATATGTTTATCTTTGAATATACAGATTCTCATCTCTTTGTATACCTTATAGATACAGACATACACACAATCAAACATGGAGAACACATTCTTAATCTATCTCTCTATCTATCTATCTATCTATCTATATATATATATATATATATATATATATATATATATATATATGTGTGATTATATGTGGATATGCGTATATATTGATTATATGTATTTACATATTGTTTTAATCTTCTTATTTTTCTATCATTAATATTCCATATGAAATACGTCATATCTTTGTTAACATTTCGTTCTCCACCTATTCACGTTCATGCATGCGTCATTCTATGATCTTCACTTTCCATTTTTGCACATGCAATGATCACGTCATTGGCTTTCGTAAACAAACGCGCATATAAAAGTTAACGGTTAATAACATCATATTCACACATTCACTATACACTTAATATCTTTCATTTTGTTCCTCACATAAACATTACTTAACAGTGTCCTGAAGATGGTACAATATACCGAAATGCTTAAGTATTGACACATAGAATTGTTTCCCCTGATCATAACATCCTGTGTTTGTTATATTTTTAAAATATTTTCTTCTCATATATATATATATATATATATATATATATATATATATATATATGAGGTAAAATATAAGGAATGAAAGGAACAAAACTCAGACAAAAATGTGTAGTATATTTCGCTGGAGATGGAACTCGGCTTCCTCAGCTTTTATTGAATTATCAGGATCATACAAGCATTTTATAGAAGGGGGAAGTAGGTAGGTGAGTAAGTTTTGTGGTGAAGGAAAGATTTGATTGGTTGTGGGGAAATCTTTGGGGAAGATGAGAAGGAAATCGGGTGGGAAGAGAGTTGAGAGAGTTAGGTAGAAACATGAATGGTGAGAAATATCTGATAGGGGAGGGTAGTAGCCATTTTTGGAGAGATTTGAGTAGAGGAAGTAGCAAATGGAAGTAATAAAAGGGGGTAGTTAGATCACCATAAAATCAAAATATTACCTCTTTTAAGGTGTGAGTATGAGAGTGTGAGAGTGTGTGTATTGAAAATAGGGTTTGTGCATTTTTAAGTGTTTTGTGTGTGTGGTTGCGCGTGTGTGTATAAATCTTTGTGATAAACGACATCGAAACAAACCTCAAGGTTGTGTGTGTATGTGTGTGTATGTGTGTGTGTGTGTGTGTGCTTTTCATTAAAAACAACTTTTCTTAATGAAAAGCACACACCCGCGCAATCACACACACAAAAACACCTACAAATGCACAATGCCATTTTTCGATACACACACTCACACACTCTCATACTCACACCATAAAAGAGAATATTTGACGTCATATTTCAAACCGTCCACTTTTTTCAGCGTCCTTTCTTCAGATTTCAAATTTTGAACAGACTGATAAACAAGGACTATCACTTGCTTTTCTCGTTATTCTGTGATATAATTTTTTTATCACCTTCCATATACCAACAAATGCCCTGAAGATGATCTAATTAATAGATCGAAACACTGCAGCGTCGGCCAATAAACTTACCACTCAACTTATTTAAACCTGTGTGTTTTTTTTCAATTTTCTTAATATACTAAATCTCCCTCTCTCTCTCTCTCTCTCTCTCTCTCTCTCTATATATATATATATATATATATATATATATATATATATATAAACATAGTGTGAGAGAGAAAACGAAAAAGAGCTGATCGCTTGGTCGGCATATGCTTATAGATTTACAATGGACATAATCAGAGATGATAAATGATGTCTATTGTGATGGTGTGGTTGTGTGTCGGAGTCAAACCGAACAGAACCAGTTAAGCGTCTGTGACATTTTCCCCCCCCTTCCCGCCAAAGTCAATCTTCCCCCGTCTTCACTAATTTGTCCAACTTTATTTATCTATTAATCTACTTATTTATTTTTCGCAAAGACGACACTTATTGCCGTTTATCCTGTAATTCCCTTTTTATTTTTGTCTCTTCTTGTTAGCATGAATTGTGAGTTGAGCCTGTTTGTATAAACAAGCCAACACTTCCGACCAAATGAAAGGATTGAATGCGAAAAGGTCAGCGTGTATTTTTCCATCAGTGGAACAGATGATATTTACCGCCAATTCAAAATGGCGCCCAAAGGAAATGGAAGCAAACAAAAACAACAATACATAAATAAATAACCAATCAATAGATTTACGGCATCTCAGCACATTTGGGGTTATTTTATGCCGAGAAATTGTGGATTTTTTTTTACATTGTAAGCTTATATTACATTTTATTAACGAATTTGATTTTTTTTTGCTAATATAATTTTGTTTTTTTGGCTGTCGAGACGCCATTTTTGTTTATATATATATATATATATATATATATATATATATATATATAGAGAGAGAGAGAGAGAGAGAGAGAGAGAGAGAGAGAGGTACGTTGAATATCAATCTATTTAAGTATGTATATATATATAATATCTCTCCCCCTCTCTCTCTGTCTCTCTCTGTCTCTGTCTCTGTCTGTCTGTCTGTCTGTCTGTCTCTCTATATATATATATTATAAAAAAAAGTTCGCAAAATGTATTATGTTTTCAGAATATTTTTTTAATTCTTTTTATCTTCTGTAAAATAAAAAAGATTAAAAAAAAAAAAAAAAAAAATTTCTGAAAACATAATACATTTTGCGAACCTTTTTTTAATAAAATATTGCATTTTCTCCCGTTGGAACCAGAACAACATATATATATATATATATATATATATATATATATATATATATACATATATATATATATATATATATATATATATATATATATATATTCATATATATATATCAGTTCTAAATTTTTGATTTTTGATTTAATGGTTCTTTGGATTCAATATAGGATACACTAGCCAATTTCTCTTCCAGACAGAGAAGGTAGAATTTATCATCCGATTTATAATTGTATGTAATTTTAATAATCTTCCATTTTATAATAGGGTATATGCCATACCTATTTATAATATCTCACTATATGTACGAGGGTGTGTCAAAAAGTATTGCCATTTTTTAAAATTTCCTGTAAATTACTTTAATATAAAACTAAGGCCTACATTGAGACCCTTACAAGGCTCCGAGCAAGAATCCGACGTGTAAGACCCAACTTGCCAATCGACAATGTTCTTCTTCTGCATGACAATGCTCGACCACACACAAGCATCAGGACAAGAGAAAAATCGCCTCATTCTGGTGGACAACTTTACCGCATCCTCCATACTCACCAGATTTAACGCCTTCAGACTATTATCGACAGGAAATACCCGAAGAAGACCGGAGGACACATCGACCGAAACGTTGTACAGATAACCATAAAGTCCGAATAATCCAAATAATCCAAACTTTTTGTTACACTCATTTCTTATGAACATTTAAAAAAACTCAATTTTGATCTATTTAACCCATAGATAGGACCCTAAAACGTACTACCACTCCGGGTCAGAGTGGACCCCAGACTAATGGCAATGAACGGGTACCCAACACTTCCTTCATATCCAGAATCGGAAACTCACCACTAAATGCAGAGCGTTCGGCTAGAAACCACTAGGTTCCTAGTTCGATACCGGTCCCTCACCAACCAGCGTTTGAGTAGCACAGGGATCTGTGCGGTAAAGTAAGGAGCTTATGGTAGGTGTGGCACTCCACTCAGACGCAAAAACAATCTCCTTGGTCTAGCGCTAGTGGAAAGGGGATAGACTCCCTCGCTTATTGTCTGATACAGACTTTAGGCCACCCCGACGATTTATGGTTATACTCAGTATTTTATTCTTAAAAGGCATTAAAAAGTATGATTTTTAGAAAAAAAGAAAGTAATTATTTCCTTAAAGTTAAATATAATTCGGACTCTTAATTTTTAAATGTCTATCTTAAAATTAGTGTGCGTGTTAAATGCGGTTATCTCAGAACTTAACAAAGCGGTTGTCATTTACTAAGGCCAAAAGTGCAAGACACCCAGTGAGAAACAGACTCACTAACAATGGGTTACTAGTCTAGGTAGCTAATCATTACATCACGCAGTTGGTGAAGTCATTGGTTGGTGAAGAAAACTTTGTCGCTGAGATCTGTGAATTTTTTTTTTTTTGAAAAGACGGGCAAAACTTACAAGAAACTGAATAAAGAAATTAGTATTTTAATTCTATTTTTGGCAAATAGACTCAGGAGATATTTAAAGCAAATATGCATAAGAATTTTGCTGTTGTGTGGTCGGCTTGTACAGTATCACTTATAAATGAGTACATCCCTAACATTATTATGCAAATAACAAGTTAATTTTCTTATAAACCAAACGTACAAATTACTAATCGAATAGGATAAAATAAAAAAAAGGATATTGTTTGAATTCATTTCTTACAAAACACTAGAGTTAGTTAGTTGGTTTGACGTCATATATTTTACAATAGTTCTTACGTAAACATATCAAACGTGGTAATAATTAAATTGTCAGAAAAGGTCCGGCTAGTTATTATTATTATCATTATTATTTCACTCCATTCGAGGTTTTCACACCTGCAGAAGCCGGTGGTTCACTGGAGGCTGAGTGGCAGCAAGTCTCCTCAGGTCTCCAGGACTCTTCTGAGTATTCCAGCCGATCTCAATAATGCTGTAGTCTGGATGGTCTCGATTCTTCCTCCGATTTTTAATTCCAACCCCTTGGGGATTGTTCCAAGGGCCCCAATCATGATCGGCACGACGTTAACCCTCATGTTCCACAGTTTTCTTAGTTCTCTGGCAAGGTCTAAGTATTTATCGATCTTTTCGTTTTCTTCTATTTTCACTCTGTGATCGACCGGGACGGCAAAGTCCACGAGATGACAAGTCTTTCTCTTCTTGTCAATATTATTATTATTATTATTATTATTATTATTATTATTATTATTATTATTATTATTATTATTATTTCACTCCTTGTGAGTTTTTTTACACCAGCGTTAGCTGATGGCATTTCACCGGAGTCTGAGTGAGAACAAGCCCCCTCAGGTCTCCAGGACTCTCCTGAGTATATATATATATATATATATATATATATATATAAATGAAAGTTAGGTAATCCAGATGATTGGTAAGTAAGGGAAGATTCTATATGGCATCCCCGAAATCTCACTGAACAACCATACAACCATACTGAATGCTCTTGTATGTGCAAACATATATATTCATACATATTTAACTTTCAAAGAAGAAAAACTTAACAAAACGTCATACCGTTATATTTTTATTTCTATCAGAAACTCAAAAAATGAGTCTAACCTCATCAGACGGGTTTTACAAATACAGGGAATCTAAGAAAAAAAAAGATAAAATATATCACCAGAATTGAATCTTCTCATTGCTAAAAAAAAATATATATATATATATATATATATATATATATATATATATGAATAAAGTAAGTCGTCGTCGGGGCGGCCTAATGTCGATATCAGCCAATCAGCGAGGGAGGCTATCCCCTATATATATATATATATATATATAATATATATTATATATATTATATAATATCAATCAAAGCCTGAAGAAGATACCAAAGATCTGAAACACGTGTTGCATATGTAAAACAAAAAGAATTAAAAAATTATTTTTGAGAACAAAATACATTTTGCGGTCTTTTTTTTTTTTTTTTATAAATATTGAATTTTTCTCCCGTTGGAACCAGAACAACATTATATATATATATATATTATATATTATATATATATATATATGGTTACATTTTGGTAAAACTTTGCCATCGACTGCTGTTAGGAAAACGAATGGCATAAATTTTATATCTCCGTAAAAAAAATACTGTTTTCATCATCTGCTGATGACTGTGAGTGGCGATAGTGGTGTGGGGGGTACTAAAGGGTTAAAATTAACTAGTTTTTTTTTCTAATGAGATGTCCGCCGCTTATTCATTGCCTGTTTAATAAAAGACGACAAACAGCGCCACATGGTGGCGGGTAATGAAACAACACTAAATTTACCCGGGTGATGAAAGCATATGAGGAAATATATTTGCATTTGGTGGGGCATAATTGTTACCATTAGGTGGATAATATGATGTGTTATTTTGATAGGATTCAACCAGCCTTAATACATTTATTTCACGTTAGCAGTAAATGTTATCTTTATCTACATATCAATACTCTTGTTACTTAATCTTCCGACCGTTATCTTCGTGCAACACTCTGTGCTTAAAAAGGAGAAGCCCGTCCAAATCGTCCGAGATGAAATGAAAAAAATGTAAATCCTGATTATCTGGTGTCACTTTTCCATCGAATTCCCATTTCTTAGGCGTGTCGTTACCTCAGCTTAATAATTGACCATTCCGTTTTTATTATAAAAAAAGAAGGGAAGAAAAAGTACATTCTACACAGAAAAATATAAGAAAGAAAGAAAGAAAATAGGGGTAAGATAGAGACAGATGATGGCCATGCGGAAACGATAACGCTAATCTCTTTCAATTGAACATAATAAAAAATGCAAAGAAGGAAAGAAAGAAAGAAAAAACAAAGATTGAGAAAGTTAAATTAAGATAATTATACTATTTACATATTGAAATATATCGTAATAGCTCTTAATTAAACATATCAATCCCTATTAGGTACTACCACGCCGGGTCAGAGTGGACCTGGGAATAATCACAATGAAGTAGTACTCCACAGTTCCGAGAATTCCAGAAATGGAACCTCACCACTAGATGCAGTTTAGCGTCATACTCAGTAATCTATGACCCTCAGACGTCGCCTTCTAACACATATATGATAAAATGGGTTAGGGATTTGCTATAAGAGAAGCAAGGTCGGGACAATCATATAGGTACTAGGGATTGACGAGACTAGTCGAACGCACGTCTAGCCACCAGGATCCCGTTCTTTGGTTTGTTTGGTTTGTTTTGTTTTACGGCATATCAACCTCTGTGGGTCATTTAATGCCGATAAAGTTTTGAAATAAATCAATTCTTAATGGATAATACCATTTTTTTATAAATACATTTTTCTATTTAACCCATAGATGGGACCCTAACAGGTACTACCACTCCGGGTCAGAGTGGACCAGGGAGCAATGGTGATGAATGGGATGCTCCACATTCTCCAAACCTCCAAAACTGGAACCTCACCATCAGATAGAGTTTAACGTCATTCCCAGGAGATGTAGACCCGCAGCCACCGCCTTCTAGCACCCATATGATAAAAAGGGGTTGGGGCTTGCCATAAGGGCAATAGGGTTGGGAAAATCAGGATCCCGTTCTGTAGCTCTATGGGTTAATTTAGCAAAAGGTTAGCACTATTGAGTACCCAATGAGAATTGAACTCACTAACTATGGCTTCTTAACCCAGTTTACACACCATCGAACTACGCCAAGTGTACGAGGTGTGAAATCCATTTACTATGTATAGCATTAGGTCAGAAGTCTGCGGTACCCAGTGGGAATCGAACTCAATACCTTACTCGACTTAACACCACGCGAACCATGCAAGGTGTTATAGCAATTTACGAAACATGCATTGTTTATCAGAAAATGTATAAGTTACCCTGTGAGAATCGAACTCATTAACAATGGTAGGCTAGTCAGAATTGTCGAGTATTGCGCAACACGATATATCCAAGGTGTTATAACCATTTACGAAGCTCGTGGTGCAATGGTTAGAATCGTAGGAAATGGACTCGTCGAGCCGAGTGCAAATCCTGGACGAGGTTTGGATTTCGCATAGTATCCGGGTGTATGTATTTAAGTTTTAATGTAATATTTTAAACTAGAATGACTAAATAAATTTAATAAGAACGCATATAAAAAGATTATACTTAATTTAATTATATCTTAATTGGTTTCTATATAAAATCATTCATACGTTAGAGAATAAAACAATAATATTAGAGGTCATAATAATAGGAAATGTATGAATCCAAATAATCTCTCTCCTGCAAATAGTAGGGTAGACAAGCTAGATAACCAATCGAGGACAAGAATAACTCTGAATTCAAACTCCGTTTGCCATGGGTAGGATTTGACACAAGGTCCCAAGTATGGAGCATTCTGCGAGGATCAATTTCGCACAAAAGACCAGAATTATGGAGTACCCATTGTGAATCGAACTTATTAAGAATGACCTGCTGACCGAACATGCTGTATTAGACAACCTTGTGTTCGGAGTCGGATGCACTACCGACTGGGCTAAACCGACGTTCAGAGTTTTCCTTCTCTTATACTGGTTTCCTAGGAAGCGCGTGGTGTAATGGTTAAAGTCATGGAAAATGGACTCGTCGCCCCGAGTTCAAATCCTGGACGTGGTAATTGCATTTCACTTAGCGCTAATACCCTTGGAAAAGGTATGAATCCTACTCTCCCTCCAGCTATGGGTAAATAGCAGGGCAGACTGGGTTCTTTAACCATGGCTAGGTAACCAGAAGGAAAACTCTGAAGTCAAACCTGTTGAACTCCGCTTAAGAAATTGACCTTGTGTCACATCCTGCTCCTGCGGAGGGGTTGGTATATATATATATATATATATATATATATATATATATATATATATATATAAGGAATAAAGCCAAACAACCAGCCAGCCAACCCACATTTACTGGGATTATTATAAACGCAGTTATTAGCCAGTTTCTTGTCACTTTAATAAATTTATTTTCAAACCATTATCAAAGAACGCAACATTAGCAGAAAGGTTTAGTGAGATTTGTGAAATTGAAAGTTTGCCTTTCAAAATATCGTCAATGTTTGGTTTGGAATTGCTACATCCAATCAAGAGAATTGTCCAAGAGAATTGCTTTTGAATGTGTATCAGTTATAAATAGTTTATAACAATAGGACACATGTACCAGAATTAAGAAATTGACCTTGTGTCGTATCCTGCTCGTGCGGAGGGGTTGGTAAATATATATACTGGTTTCCTAACCAAGGTCAAAGAGCCCAGTCTGTCCTACTGATTTATACATAGCAGAAAGAGAATAGTTAGATGCATATATTTCTCAAGGGTTTAGCGTTAGCTTAAATGCACTTATTCGTCCAGGATTTAAATAACCAGCCAACCAGTATGGATCGAACTCTTCATCATTGGCCTGCAAGCCTAACTTGTTGACCATTAAACCACCGAAGGTTGCCAAGATGTTTAAATCGCATTTGAATGACTCACTCTCCATTTACCGAGATCTGTCTATGTTTAGATATTAATTGTTTAGCAATGTTGAGCAGGTGTTGATATATCAACCAACACCTGTTCAAGCGTAATTTAATAGGATGGATAGAACAGTTTGCTTTTATACTTCACCATATTATCCTTATTAAGCGTGTCTTGATTATGATTTTAAACAGCATTCAGTTGCAAGGAACTCCAGTGGGTAAAAAAGAACAATTGCTCGTATATTCCTACCATAAAATAATTTATTTAAAATAATTAAAAATTTAAAAAAATAATTAATAATTAAAAAAATATAATTATAAAATTATTTACGATAATTTTCTCGTATATTCCTACCATAAAATAAACTGAACCCCCATTTTATGTCCGTGTTTTTGCAATAAATGTTTTATTTTTCTTGCACCCGTTATTTTATAATACTAAATATATTTCTTTATTTATTTTAATATTCACTACAATGTGTATATTCTAAAAGTTTTTTTTATTTTGTGAGAATGGTTAGTTTTAAAGTGGGGGTTCGTTTTTACACTTCAACTTTTTACTCGTAAATTCCTACCATAAAATCCCCAAGCCTAATTTTATGGTATGAATTTACGTGTAAAAAGTCGAAGATTACGTTTAGTTGTTGTTATTTCTTTTCTTTTTGGCTTTGGTACTCTAAAATAAAAACATCAGATTTTAATCATCGTCGACGAAAAAACAAAATTACGGCCATAAAAGGAGGATCCAATTATGTCTAAATTGTAAAACGAGCCTTTAAAACTAACCTTTAAAACTAACAATTCCCACAAAATAAAAGCTTTTAGAATATATACATTGAAGTGAATATTAAAATAAATAAATAAAATATTATAAAATAACGGGTGCAAGAAAAATAAAATATTTATTGCAAAAACACGGACATAAAAAGAGGGTTCAGTTCATTTTATGGTAGGAATATACGAGCAAATTATTCTTTTTTACCCTCCAGTGAGTGTAGGTATTTGCCCGACCAGTGCATTATGGGTAGAATTTGATACAAGGTCTCAAGTATGGGCATCTAGGGAAGAACTAATTCGCTTATTATTATTACTAACAAGAATATGCACCCACCAGGCGTAAGTATTTGAGTTTTAATGTAATGAAATATATCAAATTAGAAAGATTAAATACATTTATAACAACGCATATAAAAAGATTACACTTATTTTAATTATATTTCAATCGGTTTCTCTATTAAAGCATTCATAGGATTGATTATAATACGTCAGAGCCCCCAAAAAACCAATAATATTAGAGATAAATAACATCAAGTAATTATTTATTAAACCCGTTTTTTAACCAGTTTGCAAATTAACCAAACTCTATATTGTGTAAACTTTTATTTCTTTGGTATACTAGCAAGAATATGCGCCCTCCGAGAGTATGTATCTAAGTTTTAATGTAAAAAAAGTAAGTAAAGTCGTCGGGGCGGCCTAAAGTCGGTATCAGCCAATCAGTGAGAGAGTCTATCCCCTTTTCACTTGCGCTAGACCAATGATATTATTTTAGCATCTGAGGTGGAGCGCCACACCTACCATCAGCTCCTTACTTTACCGCACATATCCCTGTGCTACTCATACTCTGAGTTGGCGAGGACCGGTATCGAACTAGGAACCTTGTGGTTTCTAGCCGAACGCTCTACCGACTGAGTAAATTATAAAGACTAAAGAAATTTAATAAGAACGCATATAAAAAGATTACACTTATTTTAATTATATCTTAATTGGTTTCTATATAAAATCATTTATACGTTAGAGAATGAAACAATAATATTAGAGATCATGTATTTATTTATTAAACTCGGTTTTGTTAAAACCAGTATACAAATTGACCACACCATATATTATATAAACTTCAATTTCTTAGTGATATATAAGACACATTGCAGGATTTTAAACGCACTATTAACATGGGCTGTTTTGAGGCAAATCTAACTCAGATTTTCATAGTTTTCATGTTAATAAATAATTGTGCAAACACAATACTTGTCAAATAAGAAAAAGTACTTGTTTGGTTTGGTTTATTTGTTTAATGGCATATCAACCGTTGATGGTTATTTAATGCCAAAAACATCCTTGTAGAATAACAGTAGTGACACTAAACTAGGCCTTGTAGACTGACAAACACCCACCCCACCCAGACATCACTATGCTATTTACTCACATAAAGCCCGTCATTTATTTCTTCCTTATGTTTACCAACCGCTCTGCACGAGCAGGATGTGACACAAGGTCAATTTCTTAAGCGGAGTTTATCAGGTTTGAATAAAAAGTTTTCCATCTCCTCGACTGGCTAACTAGCCGAGGTTAAAAAACCGAGTCTGTCCTACTATTTACCAATAGCTCGCAGAAGAATAGTTAGATGCATGTCTTTCCCAAGAGTACTATTACTATGTGAAATGCGGTGAAATGCAAATAGCATTGGCCAGGATTTGAACTCGGATCGACGAGTCCATTTCCAACAACTCTAACCATTACGCTGCGCGCCTGCATATCAGTTCCGGTTTCTACGGTGCTCCGCCAGTTTCCGGTATCCGGTGGGCTTCATCCAGATGTGCTCCCAAGATATTGTAGTATTGTTTATGTAATTACGTTGGGTGTTATTACAGTGATAACTTTGACTCCAAATTTAACATATAACAAGAAATTTATTAAACAAAGATACACTCAGCTTGTTTGCGTTGGCTTCGTTTCTCCTCGCAATGTTTACTGGGGGTTCTGCGCATGCGTGTCCCTTTTCCAGTGTCGGTGGAACGGGGGCAACTTATCATATTATAACACAAGGGTGACGTCAATTCCCACATAGGTCACCTGCTCGGTTACCCGCAAGAAGATGTGCATGTTTGCGCGGAGATGGATTCGTAAACAGAAATGCAATGTTAAATTGTGCATGAAATCGTTGCTGCATTACCTTGCGTTAGTCTCGTGAGACAGTCGATCTGCACGTGAATTTGTACACAGGCTTGTGCAAAGTCGTATCGACATCCACTCTTTTGCCAGACTGCAACGAGGAGTCCACGTAATGCGGCGGCTCACGTGATGAACTGCGACATCGTAGAATGTGAGTTCGAACCCAAGTTATGTTGTATAGTAGATCATACAATATTCAGTATACTAGTATATTCAAATACAGTTCCCGCCAGACATAGAGTAACTCACAACAGAATGCGAAAACCCCGAGGTTGCCGGTTTGCGTAATGGTTCCGTAATCTCCACAGTCTCAGTGATCACACAGATATTCTAAAACAGTGTGCAGTCAAACTTGTGATTCGCATGCTTGACCTTTCTTCTGACCTCTGGATTCTTGATTCTTCATGTATTTATTAAAACTTGTTTAAAAAAAACCCAATGAGGATCGTCTAATGTTGCATGCTCAATTTTGGAGTATTTATTTGAATTAGAAGTTATGTGAAATACTCATTCGGATGCTTCATTTAATCTCTGCAGTCATGAAAAAATTGATTACTTTGTAGCTAATTGTTATTCATCTAATACATGGGTCACCAAACTACAGCCCAAGGGCCGGATCCAACCCTCAAGGGCATTTTATCAGGCCTGTCAACGGTTCTTGAATTTGTTTGTAAAAACATACGAAACACGAGACATTCTGCTACATGTGTTCTATTGTTATAAACTATTTATAACTGATACACATTTAAAAGCAATTCTCTTGATTGGATGTAGCAATTCCAAACCAAACATTGACGATATTTTGAAAGGCAAACTTCAGTTTTACAAGTCTCACTAAACCTTTCTGCTAATGATGCGGTCTTTGATAATGTTTTGAAAATAAATTTATTAAAGTGACAAGAAACTGACTAATAACTGCGTTTATGATAATCCCAGTAAATGTGGGTTGGCTGGCTGGCTGTTTGAGTTTATTCCTTATATAATATATATATATATATATATATATATATATATATACCAACCCTCCGCACAAGCAGGATGTGACACAAGGTCAATTTTTTAAGCAGAGTTCAACAGGTTTGAATTCAGAGTTTTCCTTCTCCTAGACCGGTTGCCTAACCAAGGTTAAAGAGCCCAGTCTGCCCTGCTATTTTTCCATAGCTGGAGGGAGAGTAAGATTCATACCTTTCCCAAGGGTATTAGCGCTAAGTGAAATGCAATTACCACGCCAGGATTTGAACTAGGGGCGACGAGTCCATTTCCCATGACTTTAACCATTACACCACGCGCTTCATACATTTCTTTAAAGTCCTAACTGGTTCAGTCCTACAGTAGTACTTATACGATTACAGGTTTTTCTCTTATCAGAAAGATCAGAATTATAGGTAAGAGTATTTACCGCTCATCCCACTTATGAGGGCTGGACACAAGGTCTCATTTCTATGTGGGCCTCATAATTATAGGTAAGTGTTGTGCTTCTTGGTGCCAAATTACTGGAAAATATTTTTAATTGAAGGGGGGGGGCATAAACCCAGCCCTGTTCCTTTAAATAAAGATGGCATGTATTGCCAGGGGTGGGGATAGCCCCCTGGGATCAACGCTGTTAATTTTACTTAGCCGCTCCAGAGGTCGAAACACTCTGGAACAGGCCCGGAAGTGGGGGGCCTTTGCAAGCTCAGTAATCACATCGATGTTCTAAAACAGCCGTGTGCAAATAGTCTTGTGCCAGCTCATTTACTCTCTACGAAAGATAAGCTAATCAATTACTTTTATTGTATCATTTAAATCATCAAAATAAGTACCTTATATGTATATTCATTTGGAAAAAAAAACAACAAAATAATTGTGTTGCAGTTTTACTGTGTTTTTAATGTAAATCTTCTAGACTGCTTTCCAAATCAAAGCTAAATATCTATGTCTGACCAACAATGTACCCTGAGGACAGAACATACATTTACTATGGTGAGTTAAAAAGTAACGCCATTTTGTTCAGGACAGGTTAGAAAGCATGTAACCCTGCCCCGTAACCTTCTGTTGACTCTTCTTTGAGCCACTTCTTCATTAGCAATTTCACTTCCACATCACTGGAAGAATTTTTGCGTCTCAAACCCTCTTTCATGGGGCTGAAGAGATAATAGTCTGAAGGCGCTAAATCTGGTGATTATGGAGGATGCGGTAAAGTTGTCCCCCCGAATCAGACGATTTTCTTCCTTGTCCTGATGCTTGTGTGTGGTCGAGCATTGTCATTCAAAAGGAGGACATTGTCGATAAGGTGTTACTCGTCGGATTCTCGTTATTTGCAAGGACATTAGCGCGAACTAAAGGCATGAACCTAATCATCCCCTAGCTACTACTGTTCTTCTACAAGAATGGATTTGGCATTAAGTAACCTACTGAGGTTGATATGCCATTAAACAAAGAAACCAAACCAATCTGATCAAATTTATTTTTAACTTTATGAGCCCTTCTCTCTCTGGTTACGTTATTGGGAATCTATTCTCATACCCAGGACTCTCTACTTTTAGTGAGAGAGGTAGACTTGCACCTCTATAGGGGATGCAGTGGGCGTATTCTAGACTTCCTCGACAAAGCTGAACACATCTGGTCTGCATGAAATACAAAAAGCAGTATTACATAAAAAAACTAGCAAATCTATTAATAATAGAGATTCGCTTCCAGTTTTTGTCTGTATCAAAAATTATGTCACTGCTTATGTCACATTACCCAAAATCATCATAACATAGAATAACATTTATTCTATGTTATTTTGAGTGTATTTATTCAATAAATACACTCAAAATTTGAACATGTAACATTAGACAGTCCTCAATATTTTTTTTAAAACAAGTTTTAATAAGTACATGACTGGTATTATATATCTATATGTAGTTTGTTTTATTTTAATAAATATTTAAAGTTTACATTTCAAATTGTTTTATTTTTTAGTCCTTTAATGAATTTGATGATTTTACTTACTTAGGGTACAAACTCGCTGACATTGAATTTTTAACTCCCACCCCTCAGGCGATATGTTTCAAAAATCTATTTTTACATCGCCCGGAGGGTGTTTTTTTATTTCGTACTTGTTAAAATAATATAAGAATGCGGTTATCACTAATCAGATCAAATAATTAAAAAAAAAGGAAAGCTAATAATAATGGTAGCAATAATGGCGGTAATAGACTTATAATTATCATGGCTGCCATATGTCAAAATTTTGGCAGTTTCTGTGTCTGTGTTTCTCCATAGATAACAGCCTAAGGAAAAGTCACAAGGATTTGATTTTTTCCTGAATAGTGAATTCAGCTTCGTTGCATTTTACGGCATGTCAACCCTTGGTACAGCGAAGGAGTCTATCCTCTTTTCATTAGCGATTGACAAGGGATATTGTTTTTGGCGTTGGGGGCTGAGCACCCCATTTACCACCAGCTTTGTATCATATATATACTATAAGGCTGTGGCTGAGTGGTGTATCGTCCTAGGTATGATGTTAAACTGAGTTTAAATACCCAGGCAGTAGTGCCACCTAGTGGCAAATCCTCGCGTTAAGGGAGGATAACAGTTTTCCACCCAAATCCCTCTCACGAAGTGCATACAATCGCTACAAAACCAAACCTTTTTTATTCTGTTTAAAAAGATTAGAGAAACACTCTAAAAAATAACTTGAAAATGTTTCCAGACAATCAAATTAATTTGAACCTTCAGTTCAAAATCCTTAATAGTCGCTTCAATTTTACACAATAAAATGCCCAGAAAGACTTTAAAGTGTGTCGCTTATAAGTATTCGAACGATTATGGGGAATTTGGTCCCCTATTTACGTGCATGTAGAATTGGATACATTAAAATAATTAAGTTTTCTAAAACAAGTAATTTTACAATTGTATAAGTTAAGTTTAGAATTATGTAAACAAAAGAGAATCGAATAAATATTGGTTTAGAAATATTTTAGCAACAATATAAACAATGGTTTAAATTCCATTGAAAATATGTACGCCATCGGAATGTAACAAAATCATCCGATAATTTATGTCATCAGAATTCCACAGATACCAAAATCATTCGATATTGCATCATTGCAAATCAGCTGATATTTGATGAATATTTTAGCTTAAGGAACACGTAGACACTTACAAAACAATTATAAAAAGACCCATTTAGCTGAAAAGTTTCAGCTGGAGCGAATGCCCCCTAACCTGACAGACGGAGCGAAAGCTCTCCCTAACTCGACACAATTGGGAGAAGTCGCTGTCCGAAGACACAAAATGTAGTATATCAGGTCTGTCTGTTATTTTCGTTTCCTATTTTCTCTCTCTCCCTCTCAACACAACAGGTTTCAATCACAGACATTGTTTTATCAAAACTGCTACAAATTTGACAAGTCCAAACGCACAAATATAAACAATACATACGCACTTGTTACACTCAACTATGTACAGACACATACAGTCGGCAACATTGCTAAAAGGACAATTGAATATACCAATTGTAAATTAATGTATATAAAGTTGTTTATTGTATAAATTTTATCTTCTTCTTTTGTTTTCTACGGAAACTACATTTCCGTAGTCTTATACATTTAAATTATGGGGATTAAAACTCGGATCTTCTTCAACCCATCACACACCAAACAAACCGGGTCTCTACACGATCACAGAATCTGTTTTCATTCAACGGTATAATCTTATTAAAATATTTTCCAGAA
This sequence comes from Doryteuthis pealeii, assembly GCA_023376005.1. NCBI lineage: Eukaryota > Metazoa > Mollusca > Cephalopoda > Myopsida > Loliginidae > Doryteuthis > Doryteuthis pealeii. The sequence continues at coordinate 14,447,726 of CM042156.1, forward strand.
ATTTGGCGCCAGGAACCACAACACTTGCCTATATTACTGATCTCTCTCTGATAAGAGAACAAGTTAATTCTTCCAACCTGTAGTCGTATAAGTACTACTGTAGGACTGAACCACTTAGGACTTTAAAGAAACGAATGAAGAAAAAGCTGATTGGGAACTATATAAGGAAACTGAGCGTTGACTTGAACAAATCCTGGAAGCAGAGCCCCACAAAAATAGCTGTTCGGCCAATTGCCCCCTATTGCAGAAACTATCCAAGTAAGACACTGTTGGAGAAGCAAGGAAAAACTCATTAATGAAATTCTCTTGTGGACACTTTTCCTTCCTTTCCTTTTAGAAGTCCGTCTCAGACGACGAGGACGTCAGTCCATATCTTCAATAGTTGTGAACCCTCTGGTTGGTCTAGTTGGCCCAATTCTGGACTTGCAGATACGGTCACACACATTGCAAGGGAAATCCCCATCTGCATTCGGTGGTTCATGACGACGAAAACGTCAGCCGCTCTGCATCCCTGTTAATCTCGTTATTGAGCTCCTGTATGTCACGCGTCTCGTCAACCCTGTCTGTTGGAGGCCAGATCTTCCAGGTGTTCGATTATTCCGGTATATAAGGTGTGCTACTACACCACTTAAATTAATAGACTAAGTGAGGTCACGAATGCGTGGCTGGTTGACTAATTAATCACTGTTACTGAGAGGCGTCTATTTGTTATCATTGACGAAGGACTTGCAATACTGAGGAGCACCAAGGAACAACCAAAGTATTCTTTACCAAGGATTTCAGCAAAAAAACAAAACACGCAATGCGAGGACACTTAAATCTGGCGCCTAGAAGAACAAAACTTTTTATGATTCTGATCCCTTTGAGAAGATAAAATATAATTATTTCAAGCTGTAGCCACATCGGTATAATTGTATCATTGAATCATCTTGGACTTATTTGTGACGTTGTGTCGAGTTGGGAGAGCTTCCTCTCCAACTGAAGCTTTCAAATCATGGGACTTTTTTATCATTTTATTTTGTAATGCGTTTGGTTTTGTTTTACGGCATATCAACCTCAGTGGGTCATTTAATGAAATAAATCAATTCTTAATGGATAATACAATTTTTTATAAATACACTTTTCTATTTAACCCATAGATGGGACCCTAACAGATACTACCACTCCGGTCAGAGTGGACCAGGGAGCAATGATGATGAAGGGGTGCTCCACATTCTGGAACCTCACCATCAGATAGAGTCTAACGTCATTCCCAGGACATGTATACCCTAAGTCACTGCCTTCTAACACCCATATGATAAAAAGTGTTGGGGCTTGCTATAAGAACAATAGGGTTGGGGCAATCATATAGGTGCTAGGGCTTGACATGACCCGCCGATTGATCGGAAGGTGCCTCTCCGACCGCCCGTCTAGCCCAGATAGGACCAAAGTGGAGTATTGCAAGTCATGAACTGCTCATCCACTGGGCTCTATCCTTAAGCATCACGGGTCGCCACCCACGGCCAACAGGTGGCCCCATTGGGGGAGTCTTGCCCCTCTGCAAAGGTGCAGTCGGTGCATTCTAACGCCTCAGCCGACAGGTCGGGTCACTGTTATTCACAAAATCATAAGACTGGGAATAAAGAATTATCTGCACTTTCTCCATAAGCTATCTATCTCATCGCGTCATTTTGCTTGCTGTTTTACACTTTATGAGTTTATAGGTAGAACCATGACTAATCTGCAGAGAACAAGTTTACGTTATAATTAAATTAAAATTAATATCTGATGATTCTAGGATTTATGTAAAAATTTATAATATTGAATATTTGTATTACGTACATGAGTTTTTCTTTGTCAACAAAGCGTTGGCCATGGATTATTTACATTCTACTAAAAGATTTATAAAATTATTTTTATCTATTCTCTTTTCAAAAAAACTCATAACATACAATTGTAAAACTACTTGTTTAAGAAAACTTAATTATTTTTATTCTATTCAACATGCATGTATAAATATAGGTGTTGATCCTATACTTCCTATTTTATCTAAATAGTTAAATTAGGAAAATTAGCAATGAAATACCGAAGTGATGGAAGAGTAAGTTTCAGTTGTTCTATTTTTCGATTATACCCTCTCTGTTTCAAATCTTATTATCTGCATTCTAATTTAGTTTCATTAGCCTTTCTAATTCAATATATTTTATTACATTAAAACTTAAATACTTGCACTCGGAGGGTGCATATATTTGCTAGTATATATAATATACACATATAAACAGGCTCATCAGATATATTTTATTAGAGTATCCCGTCTATTATCTTATTTCCCTAGCAATGCTGGGTATGTCAGCTACTAAACGATATAACTTTATTTTCATGGTATGTAACACATTATCAGCTTGACGTAACTTGGCTCGAAATTTTTCTAATTTAATCTATTCATCATTTTCTATTTTAGAGAAGAAGAAGAGAAAAAAAAAAAGAAAAAGAAAGGGACTACTCAATTATGAAATTGACAACAGCAAAATCACCCAACAGGAGAGCTCCAATAATTCATCGATTCTCAAAACATACCCCTTGAGTGTTTTCTCTAGTGGGTCTCGCAGTCCATGGGGATGTGTTATTTAATGGACTGAAAGTAACAAGAGGGGGGTGAACGTATCTCTGTGCTGATGTATTGATTCAAGCGGCTATCGGGGCTTGTCGATTCAGAGAAAGGAAAGAAATTATTTATATTGAAAGTGTGATTCATTCGCTGCATTTTAATACTGTTATATATATATATATATATATAATATATATATATATATATATATATATATATATATATATAGATAGATAGATAGATAGATATATGGTTCTGAATGCGGAATTTCTGAAAGATCTTTTAGGAATGATATATACAGACCACTTGTAAAAGATTTTTTAAAAATTCTCTTAAATTTTTGAACATACACACAGAAAACCACTGTTTATAAAAAATACAAAACTTACTACTCTTAAGTATCTGAAGAAACACACAGGAAATAAAGACCACTGCTTTATATATATATATATATATATATATATATATATATATATATATATATATATATAAATTTTGTAATGAACTCTCTAATTGGTAATTTAAATTAACTCTCACTACTAAGCAAATAAGCAATGATCATTTCTCCGGAAATTTGATCTCTCAGTGACCGAAAGATACATACATTCCTATGTTCTTAATAGTTTAAAAACACCAGTCCCCGCATCAGCTGTCAGTGGGCGAGGGGATAATATATCGGACTACCATGCGGTCAGTCTGAGTTCGACCCTATCCAAGGATAGTTGTGTCTAGCCACACTGAAGAGGCATGATATGCCGAAAAACGGATGACTTATTAATATATATATATATATATATATATATATATATATATATATATTTGGGAATAAAAAGGCCTTAAATACCATGGGTATCGTGATTGTGGACCATTTCCACTCGAGAGCATGCTCAAGAGCTTCTTCAGATCACTGATCTGAAGAAGCTCTTGAGCATGCTCTCGAGTGGAAATGGTCCACAATCACGATACCCATGGTATTTAAGGCCTTTTTATTCCCAAATAACTATGCTCTGTTTACAATAATTAAACATTGAGCTCTCATACGGAACCTGAACTCTACAACAAACTACGGGTAGAGAATTAGGACCCACCTAGAATCACCTTGTACCAAGAAACTTGGTACCACACCAAAGTATATATATATATATATATTATATATATATATATATATATATATATATATAAGGAACGATTTAAACTGTTAAAAAAGCCGGTCAGACCGGAGAGCCAGAGAGAAGGTTCTCACAAGAACCATGAGGTTTAAAATTGCTGAAATAAGAAATCTTTGCTTCTAGAAGAAATAGACCATCCCGCCAAGAAAGACTCCAATAAAAGAAATGACGCACCTTTGCTGAATTATTCAATACTAATTAGCTTAGAATGAATCGCCAGACAAGCTTCTCAGCATTTTTCTTTCTCACCGACCTAGTGTACCAAACATATTCCTTTCCGTTATATGGGGTCCCTTGAAAGAAGGTTTGAGAGGCAAACATTATTCCAGTGACGAGGAAGTGAAATATGTACTGTAGAAGTGGCTCAAAGAACAGTCAACCGAATTCTACTGGGCAGGGATACATGCTCTCAATCGAAGGTAGAACATTGCTATTGAGAGAAACGGTGACTATGTGGAGAAGTAGGGATGTGATCCACAAAGAATCAGCTTCATTTTGATGTAGGATACATGTTCCTGTGTTGGTAATTACACATGTCCTAAACAAAATTGCATTATTTTGACTCACCTATGTGGAGAAGTAGGGATGTGATTCCCAAAGATCGAGCTTCATTTTTATGTATGATACATGTTCCTGTGTTAATAATTATACTTGTCCTAAACAAAATGACATTACATTTTTACACATGCTTGTAATATCCCAGTATATATATATATATATATATATATATATATATATATATATATATATATATATATATATATATATTCATTTTCTCTATCTATTGCTACAAACCTAACTATGCTTGGATATATTTGTGTTAAAAACGGCACACTGAACCAAGATTATATTTGGGCAATACACTTAAAATGCTCTTAGAGGATACATCCATTTTCAATTCATGGAGTAGATGGGGCTTCGTAGCCTTGGTTGGCAATCTATCTAGATCGTGTCTGTTGGCTTCGACCACTGGACCGGTGTTAACGGCGTGATCCCACGGGACCATCCCCCAGGACTAGCTTCATTTTGATGTATGATACATGTTTCTGCGTACAGACCCTGGGGAGAAAGACACATTCTTGTGAAGTGTGTGGTTCTTCATTTTCAGTAAAATCAAATTTAGTGATGCATATGTGAACACACATAGGAGAGAAACCATATTCCTGTGAGGTGTGTGGCTCTTCTTTTTCATGTAAATCACATTTGAGGATACATATGGGAATACACACAGGAGAGGAGCCACATTCTTGTGAAGCGTGAGGCTCTTTGTTGTATATTGTACAAACGAAAATAGGAATTTCTGGTTAAATTAAACAAAGAAAATACGAAAAAAATGACTAAGGACTTTTTTCCCGGTAAAAGCGAAAAGGAGTTAAAAAACGGAAGAGAGGGTTTCCGGTCGAGGAAGCAGGGAGAGGATAAAGAAATATATAACAAAGGTCCGTTATCAGATCAAAAGATAAAGATGAATTTGAAGCCGCTATATAAGATATTGAATGTGATACCAGTATATAACAGATAGATATTTGGTACCGTGAAAACCCCACTATGCAACATCTTCTTTTTCTTGGAGATCCAATTTGGTAAGTCATATGCGAACACACCCAGGAAAAAAGCCACATTGCACTATTAGTAAAAGCAGCTAAAAATGTTTATTTGCCTTTTTTTTCACAGAAACTGGGTCCAAAGCTTCAAGTCACCTTCCAAGTAGTTTCAACTAAGAATCTTTTCCTCTCACTCATTGTGCTGAGGGACAATTCAGAAACTATTTCTAAGAGTCTTGAACTTAGTTTTATTATTCTTAAATTTTTAATATGAAAACATTTCTCATAGGGACAGATTTGAAGGACTCATACAATTTTATATTTCATTATTATGTCTGTCCTAACGAAGATGGCATTACTTTTTTTTTACTTCGCTCTACTTATGCTGACGTCTCAGGTATTGCTGCATCATATTCTGATTAACCTCGTGGTGACACTCGCATCCGCTTGCATCGGCCCTTTCTCTTGCTGTTATGGGTTAGCGATCGTCGCATTTGTTTTGCGCGAGAAGTTCGAAAAGACAAAGAAAAATTGAACTAAGAAGACAATGGATAAGGTAGACAGAAAGTCTAGTATAACAAAAGAATGGAACAAAAGACTTCCTCTGTACAAACGGAAAATTGAACAAAGAGACTGGAAAGGGGAGTAAGGACTTCCGGTCAAGAGAACAAGAGATGTATGGGCGGGTTGTGCGTACTTAAGCGTAGCAGGGGCAGTCAGCAGTCAGCAGTCAAGAGTTGATCGAGACCAGTCGGTTGAGTGAGTTCATTCGGACAGCAGTCGTGAGAGAGAGAGTTGACATGCTCTCCCCTCCCCTGTTACTTAGCCACCATTCAACAAGGCCCCACGTGTGGCAGATAGCAGTTTTTGTAGTCTCATCTTGACTTCCTCATTTAGTAGCCACCAACGTCAAGTTCTATGCCCTGTACACGCACCACCGAGTTAGAAGAAGAAGCAAATAAAGAAGTCCTTTTAAATATGATAGAGATGTGCGTTGACTTCAGAAAATTTACATCGGCCGATTTGATATAGTAGTGCCCTGTCACGAAGTGTCTGTTTATTTTCAAACCCTTCGTCAAGTCGTGTGATCCTAAGTGACTAGGCAATTGACTTTCCAAGAAAAAGAAATATTTCAGGGGAAAACACAGAATGTTTTCTTTCAACAAAATATAAAAAAATATTAGTCACTAAAACAATTTGTGAGTGATTAATAATTATTTTATTTTATAAAAAATAATTATTTACTTTTTTTTTTTTTTTTAAACAGACGGGTGCAAATACATAAAAGTACATAAACAGTTAAAAGAAATACCTTCTTTTTCGTTAAAACATAAGTTGCTCTTTGGTTATTATTTCCTTCTTTTCCTTATTTTTTTTTATCAAATATAAGTTCCTCTTTTCTCTTTTAAAATCTGTTTCCAAACAATTACTTCTTCCGTTTCCAAACAATTACTTCTTTCGTTTTCTTTCCTTTTTCAAATTAATTCAGTTTTTTTTTCTTCAAATATCTCTGATTCCTAAAAACCTTTCCTTTTTTCCCAAACTTAATCACTTTTCGTTTTTCTTTCCTTATTATTATTAATTCAGTTTTTCTCAACAAATCTCTTTCTCCGGTTTCAACCGTCACTTCCAAAACCCGTTCTCAACTGTCTCTTCTCGTGTCCGTCCGTCTCTCTGAAATCTCCTGTCCCTAAACTAAACTGCCGTCTCTAAACTACCGTCTGTTTTTCTCTCGTCTTTTTCGCGGTTATTTTTTGAATCCAAACAAACCTAAGGGAATTAACCCTTTTTTTTCTGCCAAGGGCAGCAACTCTTAACTTTGTCTTTATTATTAAACATGTTATACTTTTTTCCTTTTCTTTTCTAACAAATAGCCAACACCCCTTGCTATTATTAAATGATATTCGGAGAAATCTCAGGATATCATGACATGCCCCATAATTGCTAGACGAAGATTTGACGGAGTGGTCCGGCCGTATGCTGATTTAGAGTAGCAAAGAAGGCCGCTACGTAACATTACCTTAGACAACATCGATGACGTTAATAGGGGTGACGTGTGCTGAATGGTTTACTGTCGTTTTTATACACCTTTGCCTAAGCCTGCAGGGTGGAAACGTAAATCCATGTAATCTCTTCCCAGTGAGGATAGAAATTATCATTAAAAAAATAAGAAGGCGTTGTTAATTATACTGCAACACTGGATGGGGAAAGTGATTTTAAGATGGTGTAACGTCACTCCTCTGTGCCTGCCTAGAAAATCTACATTCGAAACCAAAGTTTTATTGTTATTGTTAACGTTCTTACAGATGTCAACAACTACATTTTTCTGACCTGTCACGAAGACGCACCAATTAAGTTGCGTCGATTCCAGTTCTGCAGATCAAAGAGACAAAGCGCGGGCGAAGGGCAATTAGCCGGAGATACATGTGGTTGTCACGGAACTAAGTGATCTCATCAAGTACCCTGACTAACATAGAACAACTCATCACTTGGACACTAACAAAACGACTGGAGAAAGGTTATATGGGAACGCAAGAATGCTGCTGTTCGAAACAGATCCTGAAAACAGCATT
>CM042156.1:14458098-14473863 GCA_023376005.1 Doryteuthis pealeii
AGAAGTCATGTATTATCCAGGTTTTGAAAAACAACACCTTTAGTTATTTCAAAAACATATTCATAGATAGTGATTGTCGCAATTAATTTTCTATCTCTCAATTTGAGCATTTATTATAATTAAGAGTAATTTGAAATCAACAAAGGTATATTTTTGAAAACCAGGATGGTGTGTAACATCTGGGACACTCTGATATATATATATATATATATATATATATATATATATATATGTGTGTGTGTGTGTGTGTGTGTGTGTGTGTGTGTGTGTAATATAGAGAACAATTGAAAAAGCACAAGTTCATAAAACGAGTGATGTTTATGAACTTGTGTTTCACTATATTACGTACTATCAGATTCACTTCCATTTCTGTTCACACACACACACACACACACACACACACTGGCGCGCGCGCGTACGTGTGTGTGTGTGTGTGTGTGTGTGTGTTCATATAATTCTCTTCTCATTTCTATCTCAGCACATTTCTTCTATCTAACTATCTATCTTGCTTGTTAGCTAGATATCGATATATAGATATATAGACAGATAAAACTCATATACAATATATTTGTGTTAATTTAAAAATATCGAGAATTCTTTAATTGAAAAAGTGTTTACACGTTTAAACAATATCTAAAAGATATATCACACTATCTATTTATCTCTCTATCTCTGTTTATATGTGTGTATTCATTTCTTTCTTTCTGGTCTTTCTTTTCAACCCAGTCTGATCAATTTTTTCTCATATATATATATATATATATATATATATAAGATTTTTGGATGTTTGTTTATTTAGAAACGTTGCTGAATAAAGTATATATTAAATTTTTACTTGAAGGCACTTACAACGCATGTATCGCATAAAATTCGATACTTTTTCTTATAGAAAATGAACTTGACAAGTGTAATCCCAGCAAAGGATGGCTCGATGTGTAGAATACCGTACAGACTATTTCGACTTTAGTCTGTACGGTATTCTACACATCGAGCCATCCTTTGCTGGGATTACACTTGTCAAATTCATTTTCTATAAGAAAAAGTATCGAATTTTATGCGATACATGCGTTGTAAGTGCCTTCAAGTAAAAATTTAATATATATATATATATATATATATATATATATATATATATATCTCTTCTCTCTCTCTCTCTCTCTCTCTCTCTCTATATATATATATATATATATATATATATATATATATATATATATATATCAGTCCGTCGATATCCATCTCTGTTAATATCTTTGTCAGCCTATCCATTTCTTTCTTTTCTAAATTATTATTCAGATAGATAAATCATATATATATATATATATATATATATATATATATATATATGTGTGTGTGTGTGTGTGTGTGTGTGTGTGTGCAAAGTTATTTGTGTTAATAGAAAAATATCAAGAATTACCTAATTGGAAATCTGTTTACACTGTAAAACGACATTTAAAAATAATAATTTGAATAAAACTAAATCTTTTGGCCAGTTACTCTCTTGGAATATTCCAGAAATTGGCTGTATATTTAATTTCAAAAACTTTTCATATAATTCTTCAGTTAGGATCCAATTAACATATGCACTGGGTAATTTACTTGGAACAATTTGCATAGTGCATGTTTCAAGAAAAAAAGTTGAAAATATTGTCGAATTTTCTGCATTGTTGTAATTATTTTTTAACTCAATTTTTCTGTATTTTTGCTAGTTGTTGAGAATTTTTCTTGGGGACAATACTTAACATTTTGACAAATATCCTTTTTCTTATTTCTACAGTCATAGGACATGTGTCCCTTTTTATTACAAATATAACATGTAATATTTGTTTTTAATGGCGAATCTTGTTACCTTTCCAAGGTCTGTCCTGATAATTCTGGTAATTGGTATATCTAGTTGATCTGCCCTCGTAGCGGGGATTGGTATTACTCTTTTTAAATTGGGTCTTCAGTTGGATAGTTCCATGTTCGGATTCCCCAGAGTACATACTTTCTGTTTCTTCATAACTACGGAGACTTACTTTAAATTCCGTGAACGTCATAGGCTTATCCCTTTGAGTTATTACTGTTGCAAAGGGTTAAAAATTTGAGGGCAAGCCCTTCAATACCATGGCAATTAATAAGCCATCACTAACAATCTCCCCGGCCTCCCTTATTCGCTTACCAAAGGATTCCATAATTCAGGACTAACTTACTTTAAGCCCTTTTCAACTGGCCAAGGATGGCATTTAAAAATACTACAAGTTAGTAGCAAGAATATGCACCCTTACAGATTACACTCGTTTATTAATAAGATTTATTCTATGTATCGATTAATAATGGAGATTCGCTTCCGGTTTTTGTCTGTAACAAAAACTATGTCACTGCTTACGTCACATTACCCAAAATCGTCATAACATAGAATAAATACATTCAAAATTTGAACATGCAACATTAGACAGTCCTCATTGTTTTTAAAACAAGTTTTAATAAATACATGACTGATATTATATATCTATATATAGTTTGTTTTATTTTAATAAATATTTAAAGTTTACATTTCAAATTATTTTATTTTTTAATCCTTTAATGAATTTGATGATTTTACTTACTTAGGGAACAAACTCGCTGACATTGAATTTTTAACTCCACCCCTCAGGCAATATATTTCAAAAATCTATTTTTACATCGTTTTTATTTTGTACTAGTTAATATTAATTTATGATTTGGGCTATAAATGAAATACTCATTAATAAAATAACGCTATTTCTGAGGGTATTGTGACGTAAGCAATTGTATAGATTCGGTTACACAGGGACAGACAGACAGACACTGAATCTCTATTATAATAAGAATTTACAGCTCCAATAACGCCGGCGCCTTCCCACAGTTGCTGGGTCTGTGAGTCCCATGTACCGCCGGGCCGAAAACCAACAGCAAACAAGGCTTTGTATCTTTCTTTAAAGTGTTTCGAAGCAAAACAGTTATCAGCAACAACACCAGGAGTCGCTAATTAAATGAAAACAAATAATGTAATGCTTCAAAAAGAATGACTCTCTCTCTCTTTTAGCAGAATATCAGATCATGGTAACAGAGAGATGGATTCATTTCTACATAGAAAATAAATGGTAAATGTATTAATTCGGACGTTGAAATAAATAATAATAACAAAGAAAAGATTTTAGTAAATGATTTTTTGTTGTTTTTTGCCTTTTTTGGTCTTTTAAAGGAATGCGTTTTCGGGTCAGTGTTTTAAATATTCTTTTTTTTATTCTTTTTTTATTATTTTGGTGGGGGGGGGAGAAAGAAAAGAGGCGAAGGAAAAAGAATAAGAAAAGAGAAGAAAAACTAAGAAGAAGAAGAAGAAGAAGAAGAAGAAGAAGAAGAGAAGAGAATTATAAGAATAAGAATAAGAGATAGAGAATGAGAAGAAGAAGAAGAAGAAGAGAGATAGAGAATGAGAAGAAGAAAAGAAGAAGAAGAAGAAGAGAAGAAGAAGAGAAGAGAAAGAATAATAGAGAAGAATAAGAGATAGAGCAATGAAGAAGAAGAAGAAGAAGAAGAAGAGAAGCAATGAGAAGAAGAAAAGAAGAAGAAGAAGAAGAAGAAGAGAGTTTGTGCAATGAGAAGAAGAAGAAGAAGAATAAGAAGAAGAAGAAGAAGAAGAGAAATGAGAAGAAGAAGAAGAAGAATAAGAATAAGAATAGAGAAGAGCAATGAGAAGAGAAGAAGAAGAAGAAGAAGAAGAAGAAGAAGAAGAAGAAGAAGAGAAGTTTGTGCAATGAGAAGAAGAAGAAGAATAATAAGAAGAAGATAAGAGATAGAGCAATGAGAAGAAGAAAAAGAAGAAGAAGAAGAAGAGAGAGAGCAAGTGAAGAAGAAAAAGAAGAAGAAAGAAGAGAGAGAATAAGAAGAAGAAGAAGAAGAAGAAGAAGAAGAAGAGATAGAGAATGAGAAGAGAAGAAGAAGAAGAAGAAGATAGAGCAATAGAGAAGAAGAGAGAAGAAGAAGAAAAAGAAGAAAAAAGAAGAAGAAAATAATAATAATAATAATAATAAAAAAGAAGAAGAAGAAGAAGAAGAAGAATGAAGATAAACAAATGCAAGAACACGAAAAATAAGAAGAACACAAAAAAATAATCATGAATACGAATTAGAGTACGAATACGAAGAAGAATGCTATATATATATATATATATATATATATATATATATATATATATATATATATATTATATATATGTTTGACAGTGTTGCCATGGAAGGAAAAAGCCCTATAATCACAAAGCTTCCTTCAGGAAATAACGTTACTCAAATAGCACAGGACCGTATAAAAACATCTAGTAAATAAGAAATAAAAATGTGGTGAAGAAATCAGGTTAAGTGGTCTATTTAAAAAAAACAGAGTGCATGCGTGTAATTGAGAGTTCGAAACATTGCACTATTTTGCTTAGAGGAAAATAACATGTTGGCTTTCTGGATTCTGTCAATCTGCTGAAGAAAAGATCTAAATTGGTAGCTAAATATCGCCATGAAAACAAATATTTTCACGTTGTATTTTTGCACTGGATTGAATTACGTGACATGGTCCGTCAGCCGAGTACCAGTCACGTAAATAGTGCATTGAGTACCGATATTTATTCAGTTGATTTCAACGGGTTTAAATCGTGTTGATACGGGATCGTTCAGGGGAAACTCAGTGACATATGATCTTAGTCTCTTTCATTTTATTTTATAGTCGAAAATATACTTTTATATACTAGCAATAATGCAAGCGCGTGGTGTAATGGTTAAAGTCATAGGGAATGGACTCGTCGCCCCGAGTTCAAATCCTGGACGTAGTAATTGTATTTCACTTAGCGCTAATACCCTTGGGAAAGGTATGAATCCTACTCTCCCTCCACCTATGGGTAAATAGTAGGGCAGACTGGGCTCTTTAACCTAGGTTAGGCAACCGGTCTAGGAGAAGTAAAACTCTGAATTCAAACCTGTTAATTGACCTTGTGTCACATCCTTCTCGTGCGGAGGAGTTGGTAAATATATAATACTAGCAATAAACGCCCTCAAGTGGTGTAAAAATTAATTTTTGGAAGATACTGAAGGGGTGTGAGTTAAAAATTCAATGTCAGAGAGTTTGTACCTTAAGTACGTAAAATCATCAAATTTATTAAAGGAGTAAAAAATAAAATAATTTGAAATGGAAACTTACTTCTGATAATTTTAAATATATATTAAAATAAAACAAATTATATATAGACATATAATGCCGAGTATGTATTCATTAAAACTTGTTTAAAAAACAATGAGGTTGCATTTTAGTGTATTTATTCTATTTTATAATCATTTTGGTAAATGTGACTTAAACGTGACGTAATTTCGGTTACAGATAAACAGAGACCTAATTTCCATTATTATTACTAGCAAATATATGCACCCTCCGGGTGCAAGTATTTAAGTTTCGATATAATAAAATATCATATTAAATTAGAAAGGCTAATGAAACTGGCTAAGAATGCAGATAAAAAGATCTGCAACAGAGGGGGTATGATTGAAAAATAGAACAACTTTGAAACTATTCCATCATTTTCCCTTACTCCCGTCTTTCATTGTTAAATTTTCCTAATTTAACTGTTTAGTTAAAATAGGAAGTAAAGAATAATATTAGTTATTTCTTCTTGTTAAGGGATTTCTTTTAAGATTTATCTCCGAGATTTTTGCTCATATTCATTAAGAAAAAAACAAACAATTAGAAATCAATGATACCAAGCGCATATTTAATAAAATTAAACTTTTAATATCAATATGCAAATTAGCTTTCCTGTTCACACTGTAACCCGCTATTTTGTTGCATATATAAATACAATTGCATGTTATTAGAATGTAGATAAAGTCAAAAGTATTAATAAGGTATAACAATTTTATCAATAACTGAGGTTTAAATAAAAATAAATTCATGGTGAATGTGACGTCAATAACCAAGGGAATTGTGACTTTAGTAGTGATTTAGTTTCGGCTTCAGACAGACAAACACACAATCTCCATTATAATAAGATATATATATATATATATTGTTATAGATATATTCTTTTGTTTTTAATTTTTTATGTTACCATCTTGAAAGGTGTTATCTGAAAAAGTTTTTATAAGTAAACCAAGTATTTTCGTTTTTTTTCTTAACGAGTATCATGGCTGTTTTTTTTTTTGTCTAAACTATCATTATCGAGACATTTTACTAATGTTGGTATCAACCAATCAACCTTTCCACTAGCGCTAGACCAAGGAGATTGTCTTAGCGTCTGAGGCGGAGCGCCACACATACCATCAGCTCCTTACTTTACCGCACAGATCCCTGTGCTACTCATACGCTGAGTCGGCGAGGACCGTTATCGAACTAGGCACCTTGTGGTATATATATATATATATATATATATATTATATGAATAGTTTATTAGCAGTACTGAATTAAAAGGACGCGTAAAAGCATATGCATGTTGTAAAATAAATTGTTTTAGTTTTTTTTCTTAAAAGAAAAAGTAAGGTACCCTAGTTAGATTTAAAATCGGAAATGATTTCTTTTCGTTCAATGCTCCTCAGAGAAAAAAATTTACATTGAAAGATGGTAATGTAGTTTTGTTTTTGTTTTGTTGTAGACAACGGAATAGTCAGAAAGCAATGAGAAAAAGGATTTTTTTCTCAATAGGACAAAAGAATTCGTAAAACTAAGAAACTTACAATTCATAAGGGGGGGGTCGAAAATTACGAGTCCCCCCGTTAGATAAGTGACTCCTTTTTGGCACTTCAAGCCTCAACTTATCAACAATTTATTTTAAAACATGCATATGCTTTTACGCGTCCTTTTATATATATATATAATATATATATATATATATATATATATATATGTGTGTGTGTGTGTGTGTGGTGTGTTAAAAAATTAATGGTAAAATGAGTGAATGGATGAAATAAAAATGAATGAAATGAGGGGGATAAATGAAAAATCCTTTCCAAGGGACCCCTCTCAAAAATATTAAAACACTTTTTGAGAGTGGGGTCCCTGATAGAAAGTTTTTCTCATCTATTATTAGACTCCTTTGAAGCATCAAGTTAATATAATTATTTTATCAGTTATTAGAGAAGATAAAATCCGTCTCTTACCTTTGAAATATCTGTTGAGAATGGGTTTGAATTTTTATATTTATATATATCTAATCTTGTCTGGTTAACTTCTGAATATTGGTACATTTTAACTATCTTGAATTCAAAATAAAAACGGTCAAATAGAAGAATTTATTTACTTAGCTTTTTTTTTCAGTTGTAAAATAAAATAAAATATAGCAAATCAATTAGATAGATCAGTAAATAAATAAAAATATTAACTTTAATTATATATTAGAAAGATTGATGAATAATTTTAGGAAACTATATTTTATGAATACTTTTAAACTTATATATAATATATATATATATATATTATATATATATATATATATATATATGAGATTTATCCAAAACTTGGTAGTAAGGAATGATTCTATATGTGATTTCTAAGATCCACTGTACTAATATTGATGATCTAGTATGTATAAATACAGTGAATCATTAAATCACTAAAGAGAGCTCAATGTATAATAACCTTTTAGATTATATACAGAGCAATATTTATCAATAAAGGAAGAACTCAATACAGTAATCCCATAATAAATTTATTTCGACGAAAATTGGGGCCCATATAAATCTAAGTTGATTTAAACCGGCTCCCCAAATTTTCGTCTCATCAGATGGGTCTCAATTCACTTATATATACTAGCAAATATATGCACCCTCCGGGTGCAAGTATTTAAGTTTAATGTAATAAAATATTATATTAAATTAGAAAGGCTAATGAAACTAAATACCGATAAAAAGATTTGAAACAGAGGGAGTATAAAAAAATAGAACAACTGAAACTTACTCTTCCATCACTCTCGTCTTTCATTGTTTTTTTCTAATTTAAGTATCTAGTTAAAAGAGGAAGTAAAGAATAAAATGACAGTTATTTTTTCTTGTTAATGGATTTCATTTAAGATTCATTGAATAGATTTTTGCTTATATTCATTAAAATAAAACCAAACAGTTAGAAATCAATAATACTAAGCACATATTTAATAAAATCACATTTTTGATATCAATATGCAAATTAGCCTTCCCATTCACACTGTAAACCACTATTTTGTTGTATATATAAATATAATTGCATGTTGTCAGTATGCAGACATGGTTAACAGTATTAATAATGTAAAACAATTTTATTAATAATTGAGGTTTAAATAAAAATACAATCATGGATAATGTGATGTCAATAACTAAGGGAATAGTGATATGAGTAGTAATATAGTTTCGGTTACAGACAGAAAAGTACACAATCTCCATTATAATAAGATATAAAGGATATTTTTTATCATGAAATAAGTAAAGGATACTCAATATCATTGAAAGATAGTATATTTCTTAGGGTGGCAAAGATATGAAGACAACGGCGCTTGTTAACTGATTGAGAATTTTTCGATTGAAATAAACCATTGAGCTCTGGGTAAATAATTGTGATCAAGAAAAAAGTGAGTTTACAAAACGAGTTAAATAAAATTAATAAATACGACCGGAGATTAAAAAAAACAAACATTAAAATCATTTTGCTAAAATTGGCAATTAAGTAAAAAACAACCCGTGTCTTACATACATTCTACTTGTCACTTTTCTTCTCTTTCTATAAATATATTGATATGATGTTATATGTAAGTCGGCCCTTAGTTTTTGGCTGCTGTTGAAAATTAACATACAAATAAAGTGGGAGGATCAATCCCTCTTTCATACTCTCCAATCTCTCTCTTATCCTCACAGGAAAACAACCATATTTTTTAAGTACTTAATCAAGTTATATATAGCGAGGAGGGAAAGCGACAGGCAAAATGTAAAGGTGTTTACTTGATTACAATTTACGCCTAATTAGAACCAATTTAAATTGATTATTTTCAAATATAACTAAGGAATATTTTGGTATGTATTTTCTCGCAACTAAATAAGACAAACGCCTTTAAGAAACAATAATTGATTCACACAGCTTTAGTAATAATATATATATTATATATATATATATATATATATATATATATATAATTGTGTGTGTGTGTGTGTGTGTGTGTGTGTATGTGTATGTGTGTGTGTAAAAGGAATGACTTACCGGTGAAAATATTGGGTTAGTCTCAATATTTGGTTGGTATAAGTGTTACTCAGATAAGTCAGCGTTATAACAAATATAAAGTGCTCACTACGTAAGTAGAGCGGATTTATTATCATAGTGTGTACAGATATAACCTACTTGAGTTTTACCATAAGGATCTTCAGGAATTATCTTCACCGAATTAATCAAGATATTGATTAATTACAGCTAACCGCGGGAGTTCACGTTGTAAATAATTCAGTGGATTTAACCCTGAAGATCCTTATGGTGAAACTTGAGTAGATTATTTCTGTACACGCTATATTATTATTATTATTAATAATAATAATAATATATATATATATATATATATATATATATATATAAGATAAATCTAATGAGTCAGACGAACCTACTAAAAGTTTCGCTTACTGCTCTTCACGAGTCAGATCTTAGCCCTGAAGAGCATTAAGCGAAACTTTTAGTAGGTTCGTCTGACTCATTAGATTTATCTTTATTATTTGCTCTACTTAGGTATTGAGCACTTTTTACTTATTAGCTTTAGTCTCCTGACGGTTTTATATGAATATATATATCTTATATATATATATACATATAAATTGTTTTTTTCTTTTGGCCAAATATTGTACCAATAGATTATTTTTGGTTGGTACGATTATCTTGGTCTTTTCTTTTTTACAATGTTTTTTTTCCCCCGGGTAATGTTTGGTAGTATATTTTTACAATCAGACTATTTGCTGTTTTTTTTCTCACCGCGAGGATTTACCAACAAGTTTGGTATATTATATATACTAGCAAATATATGCACCCTCCGGGTACAAGTATTTAAGTTTTAATATAATAAAATATCATATTAAATTAGAAAGGCCAATGAAACTGAATAAAAATGCAGATAACATGATTTGGAACAGAGGGGGTATGATTGAAAAATAGAACAACTTTGAAACTAACTCTTCCATCATTTTCAATTACTCCTATTCCTAATTTAACTACTTAGTTAAAATAGGAAGTAAAGAATAATATTACAGTTATTTCTTTTTGTTAAGGGATTTCTTTTAAGATTTATTAGAAGAGAATTTTGCTCATATTCAATAAGATAAAACTAAACAATTAGAAATCAATAATATTAAGCACATATTTATTAAAATCAAATTTTTAAAGATCATTATGCAAATTAGCCTTCCCATTAACACTGTAAACCGCTGTTTTGTTGTATATATAAATACAACTGCATGTTATTTGTATGTAGATATGGTCAACAGTCTTAATGATGTAAAACAATTTTATTAATAATTGAGGTTTAAATAAAAAATAAAATCATGGAGAATGGGATGCAGATAACAAAGGGAATTGTGATTTGTATAGTAATATAGTTTCGGTTACAGACAGAAAAACATACAATCTCCATTATAATAAGATAAGATATATATATATATATATATATATATATATATATAGAGAGAGAGAGAGGGGGAGAGAGAGAGAGAGAGAGAGATATGTTCTTACATTTTGGGGGACTTTTTAGAAGACTAAACGCCAGTTTAGTTTAGTTTAATTTACTTTCTTTATATATTAATTTTTTTGTCCATTCGATTCGTTTTTGGGTGTGGACCTTTTGGAATGTTGACCCAACATTCCGCTTACCCACGCATGTGACATTATCAAATGTCTAATTCTTGTTATCAGTTCCAGCAGTCCGTTCGATTCGTCCAGGACGTAATTGAATATTAAATGAAAATCGAAAGAAAACAGAGATGATTTCTAAAATACGTAACTCTAAACAAGCGAAGTCTTCGCCTGGAAAAAAAAACTTGATGTGATTTGATTACGCCTAATTCAAACCGCCCGGATTGGTTTGACAGACACGTCTACTACAGAGAAATATAATTCTTGTCTTATTATATAATAAGCCGACAGCCATGTTTGTTTTCGTTCCACAGGCAAGTTCGCTAGGAGCGGTCATACTAAACTAAATTTGGGACAACGAATAATAAAGTAATCGGAGTGGCCTATTAGTCGTTATCAACCAGAAAGCGAGGGAGTCTATCCCATTTTATCTAGCGCTAGTCCAAGGAGATTGTTTTTGGCTTCTGACGTGTGAGCGTTTGTATTTGCGTGCGTATGTGTGTGTGGGTGTGTATGTCTTTTTTTTTGCATGTCTGGATGTGAGCGGCGTGTGTTGTGTTGCGGGGGACAAGGGGATGTATATTGTCGGGTCCGCCACACCTACCATCAGCTCTTCACTTTACCGCACAGATCCTTGTGCTATTCATACGCTGAGTTTGCGAGGGCCGGTATCGAACCTGGTACCTTGTGGTTTGTAGTCAGACGCTGTATCGACGACTATTAATTGTCCAAATAAATAAAGAAAAAACAAAGAGGGTGTAGCGTCAATGTTTACTAGTAATATGATTTATATAGACATAGTGAGGAGCGCGTGGTGTAATGGTTAAAGTCATGGAAAATGGACTCGTCGCTCCGAGTTCAAATCCTGGATGTGGTAATTGTATTTCACCTAGCGCTAATACCCTTGAGAAAGGTATGAATCCTACTTTCCCTCCAGCTATGGATAAATAGTAGGGCAGACTGGACTCTTTAACCTTGGTTAGACAACCGGTCTAGGAGAAGGAAAACTCTGAATTCAAACCTATTGAACTCCGCTTAAGAAATTGACCTTGTGTCACATCCTGCTCGTGCGGAGAGGTTGGTAAATGTATATATAGACATACAAATTGGAAAGTAACTCCCTATTTCAAACTAATTATAATTCTTTATATGCCAATTGTCAATACTTGGGAGAATATTCAAGACTTGATTTTAATGCAAGATGGTGCTCCTCCGCATGTTGCTTTCGTTGTTTGTTAATGGTTAAATAAACTTTTTTTCCTGGGAAAAACTTGATACGGATGAATGGTCGACCAGAATCCCTGATTTAACATTCTGGAACTTTTTTCTTTGGGGTTGTATGAAGGAATTAGTCTACTCTACGATACCAACGACTTTGGAAGAACTTGAAGAACGAATACGAGAATTTACTTCAGCTATTCCAGAAAAGTACCTGGGAATCTGAGATTATGTGATCTATTCCTTGGCCAATCACTGGCAGTAGTCTGAGGCTGATACAATACTTAACCCACCCTACTGGTCATAATTACTACAACGTTCATTGACGATGGACATAGGATTAAATCACTGGACCTTTACCAATACGCAGGATAGGACTTATACGCTTACCAAAGGATCACCAAAGGATTCTATAAAATAGGACTTTCTTTAAGCCCTTTTCCACTGGCCAAGGATGCACTTAAAAACTTTACAATATATATATATATATATATATATATATATATATATATATATATATATATTTTTTTTTGGGGGGGGGTTACAGAATTTTATTAATGCCTTAAAAAGACCTAAAAGATTCATTGTATGGGGAAAAATATTATGCTTTTTTTGTTTTTTTACAATAGAAGGTAAAGGGAAAATAAAAACGAGTTGCATGCTGACTAGTTTCGATCCTCGCTCAACAGAGCTAAATGTCGAGGATAATAGAATAACCTGTAAATGGGACGAGTAAAGAAAAGAAAATAGAAGAAAAGAACAATTTCTTTTCTTTACCTCAAAAGGGGGTGGGAGAGAAGATCTTAAAGATTGATAATATTCAAACCAAGTAAGCCCTCTCTTTGTTTACAAAGAGCGGGCTTATTGGTCAGAATATACAATGTTTCCAAAATCTTGAGGTTGTAAAAAGAGTGTGACTTGCTCTCAACTGAGAACCAGTCAACACTAAATGAGTTGGTGCAATTGGGGTTATTTATGAGGTGCTCGCCTATAGAGGAACCATAAGTATTCCTCAGTACATCGTTCGGACCGACGATTCCATTTCTAATCTTCGTGGGGATATGTTGCTTAATTCGAACAAACCAGCAATTGGATGCCCGAATTAAGCATTGTAAAAAAAAACAAAAAAACATAAAATATATATATATATATAATATATATATATATATATATATATATATATATATATATATTATATATTATATATATTATATATATATATATATATATATATATATATATATATATATATATATTGTATATATATATATCACGTGGGTTATTTGAAACGTGAAGATGTTTTGACTCATCTGAATGGTTAATGAAATAATTTCATGCATAAATCTTAACTTATTTGGATCGTTTTTTTTTTGTTCTTTGCTTTGATTTTTTTTCAACGTTCTCGGTCGAATAAAATCGACGTCAATGAATCTCATGTGATAGAAGAAAGATAAAAACAAACACTGACGAAAATGAAATATGGCAATTGTGAGAGAGAAAGATATAAATTAAAATCATGAAGAATTGAATGGGAAAGAAAGAGAACAGGGAGGAATAAGCGTGTTGAAACTTGGGGAAATAAAAGTACAAATAGAAGAAGAAGAAGAAGAAGAAGAAGAAGAACCACAACCAAACCACGACACCACACCTCCAACAACAACAACAACAACAACAACAACAACAACAAATAATCATAATCATAAAATTCCATAGAAGAATAAATTCGAATACGAATACGAATAAAAAAACCCATCTGTATCGCAATGTTTGTATCACTTATCTAAATAACATTTCACAATTTGTGTGCGTATATATTATATATATATATATATATATATATATATATATATATATATACTAGCAAATATATGCACCCTCGGGTGCAAGTATTTAAGTTTTAATGTAATAAAATATTGTATTAAAATTAGAAAGGCTAATGAAACTAATAAGAATACAGATAAAAGATTTGAAACAGAGGGAGTATAATAAAAGATTTGAAACAGAGGAAGTATAATAAAAAATGGAACAACTGAAACTTACTCTTCCATCACTCTCGTCTTTCATTGTTATTTTTTCTAATTTAAGTATTTAGTTATAAGAGGAAGTAAAGAATAAAATGACAGTTATTTTATCTTGTTAATGGATTTCATTTAAGATTCATTGAAGAGACTTTTGCTTATATTCATTAAAATAAACCAAACAGTTAGAAATCAATAATACTAAGCACATATTTATCAAATTCGATTTTTTAATATTAATATGCAAATTAGCCTTCCCGTTCACACTGTAAACGCTATTTTGTTGTATATATAATATAATTGCATGTTATCAGTACGTAGACATAGTTAAACAGTATTAATAATGTAAGACAATTTTATTAATAATTGAGATTTAGATAAAAATAAAATCATGGAGAATGTGATGTAAATAACTAAGGGAATTGTGACTTGAGTAGGAATATAGTTTCGGTTACAGACAGAAAAACACACAATCTCCATTATAATAAGATATATTCTAATGCAATGACCACACACGTGAAATCGACTGCTATTAATCGGTGTCTCGATTAATTCAGTAGATTTAACCCTGAAGATGAAACTCTTATATTTTTATGGTGAAACTCGAGTAGGTTATCTATTGTACCCATTTTATAATAAATTTTCTCAACTTAGTATTGAGGACTTTGTATTCGCTATATCGCTGACTTACCCCTCTGAAGTCCGCACTTACTAACCATCGTGACCAAATTCACAGGTAAGTCAACTTTTCCTTTATTATATATATATATATATTGAAGTGAAAAATAAAGGAAAGAAAGTGTTGAATGGATAAAATAGGATTTATTTTATTTTATTTAACTGACACGTGTTTCGGCCAAGAGTTTATCCATGTGCTACATGTATTCAATCTATTATTATTCTAAATACAAAATAAAATAAAATAACAATAATAGAAAAAACAACAGAAATGTTTAGTATACAAAGAAATAGCGGCCTTTGTCAAAGTAAATCCTTATTGTTTTAAATGAAATCGGTTGAAATACGGAGAATTTTCGAGACGTTCGAAAAAATAACTTTTTTGAAATCACATGGAGAAAGTGTTCTAACGCGATGGAGAAAACAGTTATGATGACGTCATCGTCGCCTGTGACGGATTTTGAAACGGATTGAAGATGGCTTGAATAAAATCAGGTGGAATTTTAATTTTCAAAGCATGAGGAATATTTGAATTTAAAAAGAAAGAATTTATGCGTATGTGTGTTTTGTTGGTGGTTCATTTATTAATTTGTTATTAATATCATCATGATTTTTTTTATTAAAAAAATTTGTTTCAATAAAAATAAAGTGAGTTATTAAAATATGTTAGGGAATATAAAGAGACTTGCTGTTTCATGTTTTTAGGGGGAAAGTAGAAACTATTATTTTAGTGGAGAAAACCCGATGATAACGACGACGACAAGATAAATAAAGTAAATAGACCAATATAATAAATTTATATACGACTTAGGTTTCATGCCGATCTTTTTCGGTGATCATCATGGAGAAAGTTTTGGAGAAATTGAAAGAATCGTCAAAAGAATCGGAAAAATGTGGTCAAAAATATTTTTTACGTTGCTTATCAGTCTGCACATAGACGAGGATTTTATTTAAATGTCAATATGAAACATAAGGTTGCTGATAAAATATTCATGTAATTAGAATATAGGCACAAACTATAATAATATTATTTATT
>CM042156.1:14473963-14522678 GCA_023376005.1 Doryteuthis pealeii
ACCTAGTATTGAGGATTTGATTCCTATATCGCTGACTTACCCTTCGAGATTCCGCACTTCTAACCATACGGACCAAAGCCACAGTAAGCAACCTTTTCGTTATTAATTATATATATATCTGAAGTGTAAAATAAAAGGAAAGAAAGTGTTAATGGATAAATAGGATTTATTTTATTTATACTGACACGTGTTTCGGCCAAGAGTTTATCCATGCATACATGTATTCTATCTATTATTATTTAAATTACAAAGTGAAATAAAATAACAATATAGAAAAAACAACAGAAAATGTAGATACAAAGAGAATACGGCCTTTTTCAAAGTAAAATCCTTATTGCTTTTAAATGAAAATCGGTTGAAATACGGAGAATTTTCCCGAGACGTTCGAAAAAAAATTTTTTTGAAATCACATGGAGAGAAAAGTGTTTCTAACGCGATGGAGAAAACAGTTATGATGACGTCATCGTCGCCTGTGACGGATTTTGAAACGGAGAGAGAAGATGGCTTGAATAAAATCAGGTGAATTTTTAATTTTCAAACATGAGGAATATTTGAATTTAAAAAGAAAGAATTTATGCGTATGTCTTTTGTTGGTGTTTCATTTATTAATTTGTTATTAAATCATCATGATTTTTTTTTATTAAAAAAATTGTTTCAATAAAATAAATGAGTTATTAAAATATGTTAGGGAATATAAAGAGACTTGCTGTTTCATGTTTTTAGGGGGAAAGTAGAAACTATTATTTTAGTGGAGAAAACCCGATAAACGACGACGACAGATAAATAAAGTAAATAGACCAATATAATAAATTTATATACGACTTAGTTTCATGCCGATCTTTTTCGTGATTCATCATGGAGAAAGTTTTGGAAGAAATTGAAAGAATCGTCAAAAGAATCGGAAAAATGTGTCAAAAATATTTTTACGTTGCTTATCAGTCTGCACATAGACGAGGATTTTATTTAAATATCAATATGAAACATAAGGTTGCTGATAAAATATTCATGTAATTAAATATATTTGCACAACTAATATATATTTATTTATTATTATTATTATTATTACTAGCAAATATATGCACCCTCCGGGCGCAAGTATTTAAGTTTTAATGTAATAAAATATTATATTCAATTAGAAAGGCTAATGAAACTAAATATAAATGTAGATAAAATGATTTGAAACTGAGGGGAGTATGATAGAAAATAGAACAGCTGAAACTTACTCTTTCATCTTTACCGCCTTCCATTGCTTAATTTCCTAATTTAACTATCTTATTATAATGGAGATTGTGTGTTTTTCTGTCTGTAACCGAAACTATATTCCTACTTAAGTCACAATTCTCTTAGTTATTGACATCACATTCTCCATGATTTTATTTTTATCTAAACCTCAATTATTAATAAAATTGTCTTACATTATTAATACTGTTAACTATGTCTACATACTAATAACATGCAATTATATTTATATATACAACAAAATAGCGCTTTACAATGTGAACGGGAAGGCTAATTTGCATATTAATATTAAAAAATCGAATTTAATAAATATGTGCTTAGTATTATTGATTTCTAACTGTTGATTTTATTTTAATGAATATAAGCAAAAATCTCTTCAATGAATCTTAAATGAAATCCATTAAAACAGATAAAATAACTGTCATTTTATTTCTTTACTTCCTCTTTATAACTAAATACTTAAATTTGAAAAAAATAACAATGAAAGACGAGAGTGATGGCAGAGTAAGTTTCAGTTGTTCCATTTTTTATTATACTCCCTCTGTTTCAAATCTTTTATTATACTCCCTCTGTTTCAAATCTTTTTATCTGTATTCTTATTTAGTTTCATTAGCCTTTCTAATTTAATATAATATTTTATTACATTAAAACTTAAATACTTGCACCCGGAGGGTGCATATATTTGCTAGTTTAGTTAAAATAGGAAGTAAAGAATAAAACTGCAATTATTTCTTCTTGTTAATGGGTTACTTTTAAGATTTATTGAAGAGATTTTTGCTCAAATTATTTAAGATAAAACCGAAGAATTAGAAATTAATAATATCAAACACATATTTATTAAAATACAATTTTTAATATCAATATGAAAATTAGTCTTCCCGTTCACACTGTAAATTGCTATTTTGTTGTATATATAAATATAATTGCATGTCATTAGCATGTAGACTGCATTAATAATATAAAACAACTTTTATTAATAATTGGGTTTTAAACAAAATAAAATCATGGTGAATGTGAAGTAAATAACAAATGGAATTGTGACTTAAGTCAGGATATAGTTTCGGTTACAGACAGAAAAACACACAATCTCCATTATAATAAGATACAATAGCTCTATCACATATATTGAGAATTCTCCTAATAATACCGCATATATTGGGCCCGCACTGACTCACCAAGGGATATAGTGATTGCCACACACTGTTGCAATATATATATATATATATATATATATATATATATTAAGAGAGTTTCATAATTTGCTTGAAGCATTGTTAATGTATTGGTTAGGAGGTTATATTTAGAAGGCCATCACAATGCAGTTTGAATTAAATAAAAAAATAATAATACGGTAACAATGTGGTGTGGGTTGACCTGTATTTTTTTAATTATTTCTTGAATTTTCGAGGTAATACCTCTTTATCAAAAGAATTGAACTAAGCAGTACAGGTATGGCTTTCTTCCTAAATGAATTTTTTTTTTTCTTTTGAAAATGACGATTTTTTGAAATAACTGTATTCCCGTATTGTTACCGTATTATTATTTTTTATTTATTCCAAACTGCATTGTGATGGCCTTCTAAATTAACCTCCTAACCAATATATATATATATATATATAAAACAATCTCCTTGGTCTAGCGCTATTGAAGAAACTGATGGACGTTTTGTAAATGACAGGAGTTAATTAATACTTTTTCTCGTCTTTTGTTAAATGCATTTCTTCGAGTTACGTCACGCGTCATGACACCATCGCGTGTGCGGATCGCGATCGTCTTTCAAAAAATATAACGCTGAACAAATACAGTTACAAACATTTTATAAATATTTTTCTAACTCCTGTCATTTACAAAGAATCCATCAATTTCTTCACCCCATAATCTATCCTGATGAAGGTTTAAATAAACCGAAATGTTTAAGCATCGATAAATAAATTCATCTTATTTGTGGAACACTTTGTTTTTTAAATTTCCTCATATTGTCGGATATATTTACATATTTACTCTCATATATATATTCTATATATTTCTTCTGAAGAAGACAACAGATCAGAAACACGTGTCGCATATGTAAGATAAAAAGAATAAACATTTTTTCTGAGAACATAATACATTTTGCGGACCTTCTTCTTTTATAAAATATTAAATTTTCTCCCGTTGGAACCAGAACAACATTTTATATATATATATATCTTATTATAATGTAGATTGTGTGTTTTTCTGTCTGTAACCGAAACTATATTACTATTCAAGTCACTATTCTCTTTGTTATTTACGTCACATTCTACAGGATTCTATTTTTATTTAAACCTCAATTATTGATAAAATTGCTTTATATTATTAATACTGTTGACAATATCTACATATTAATAACATGCAATTGTATTTATATATAAAACAAAATAGCAATTTACAGTGTGAATGGGAAGGCTAATTTGCATATTGATATAAAAAATCTGATTTTAATAAATTTGTGCTTAGTATTACTGATTTTTAATTGTTTGATTTTATCTTAATGAATATTAGCAAAAATCTCGAAGATAAATCTTAAAAGAAATCCATTAACAAGAAGAAATAAGTGTAATTTTATTCTTTACTTCCTATTTTAACTGAATAGTTAAATTAGGAAAATTTAGCAATGAAAGACGGGAGTGGGGGAAGAGTAAGTTTCTGTTGTTCTATTTTTTATTATACACCCTCAGTTTCAAATCTTTTTATCTGCATTCTTATTTAGTTTCATTAGCCTTTCTAAATTGATCTAATATTTTATTAAATTAAAACTTAAATACTTGCACCCGGAGGGTGCATACATTTGCTAGTATATATAATTCATCTCGACTCTAATGTAATTCTCTGAATGATAAAACTTCTGTTGGATATATCTTTGAAAAGAGAAAAATTTTCAATATAAAATGTAAGAAACACTAAAATAGATTCAATTTTGCGATAGTCAGTAACCGAATGAACTGAATTAAAACCAATTCCGTCACTCAATAAAACGGGTTGGTTTTTATCGCGTTTAAATTTATTAATTTTGCTGGGAATTTCTCTCGGCCAAGAATGAAAAACGGTGAAGGAAAAAAAAATCAACAAAACCACTAACAACAAACAAACAAAACAGAAGATGGCAAAGAAAAGTAAAAGAAAAGTTTTTTTCTGCGAAAGTATACCTAATCATTTGAAAGTTTACACGATAGGAAAACAAACACACACACACACACATACAAGTTTTGTTGAACCGTACAGACAATTCTTGTCGGACGAGTTTTTGGCTGATCCTTTCTAATTTTCGGGCCATCTTTTTGGTTTCGGGATGGAACTGGTGTAACAGTCCACCAAAGGTTTCGATACGAGCACTTTCGGCAATACAGTTTGCCATCATCAGGTAGGAAACGATGGTATGGTTTCGTGTCTCGTTTTTAAGGAGAACGAGTAGTAGCAAGAATTAGAAGTGGGAGGTATATATATATATATATGTATATATAGTCTAAAGAACAGAAAGGCGAGAAACTGTCAGTAACTAGGCGCCGGGCACTCCACGTCCACGCTACATTTCCTTACCTATAAATGCCTTATTAATGATATTGAGCAGTGTTTACTTATGAAAATAGAACCCATGTAATCTTTATAACACACACACACACACACACACACATATATATATATATATATATATATATATATATATATATATATATATATATATATAAATAGAATTTGCTAATTTTCTTTTGAAGCCTTATTATATAAACTATATTATTATTTATATTTTCTAAAGGCAATTACAATGCGTATATCGTATAAATTCTATAATTAATTAAGATAATCATGACAAGCAAACCCGGCGAATTAAGTGCACCTGGTGGAACACCGTACAGCTGTTTCAACTTTATTAAGTCTCATCAGCGGGTTTGCTTGTCATGATTATCTTCAATAATTATCGAATTTATACGAGATACGCATTGTAATTGCCTTCAAAATATATATAAACAATAATAATAATAATAATAATAATATATATATATATATATATATATATATAATATATATATATATATATATAAACTTGAGTCGGAATATTTTAAAACCATTTGATTTTAATACTATATATATATATATATGATTAAAATCAAATGGTTTTAAAATATACCGACTCAAGTTTCTCGCAATAGCGCAAATTTTCGGGGTATTTTTTCCTGCTATCATTATGTATTTTATAGTTGGGTTGTGCCCATTTTCATATATATATATATATATATATATATATATATATATATATTGAAAATGGGCACTACCCAACTTTCAAATCGGCTATATGGAAGCGCGTGGAAAATGGACTCGTCGGTTCGAGTTCAATTCCTAGACGAAGCTGTTGGCATTTCACATAGCGCTAATACCCTTGGGAAAGGTATGAATCCATATATTCTCCCTCCAGCTATGGGTTAAATAGTAGGGCAGAATGGGCTCTTTAACCTTGGGTAGGTAACCAGTCTCGGAGAGGGATAACTCTGAATTCAAAATTCCTGAGGTCAGTCGTTGATTGGGTTCGTGGCATTCGTTGATGCACCAATTCTTTCCTATTGACTGTGCCAAAAAGTGTGGAATGGTCCTACACAAGCCTTCACCACTATAAACAAATCACTGTGTTGGTTGTTCACTGGATGAACACTCATGCGTCGAAAATCGACGAGAGAGTCCATTTTTTGAATTTAATATATATATATATATATATATATATATATATATATATATATATATATCCACTTCCTATGATGATAACCATTACACAACGGATCTTGTGAGTGTTCAAATTCAGGATGAATCTGTATTTATCAAAGCAGAAATGAACAATGAATGAAACACTGACATTGTTTAAATATTCCTCTTGATATTCAACACATTCCAGGAAATCTTCACTTGATCAATAAACACCGGAAACTTTTCTTAAACATTTCATACGCTGAGTTGGCGAGGGCCAATATCGAACCAGGTAACATTTGGTTCCCTGTCGAAACATCCGAAATTCATCTTAAACATTTCATATGAAGAGTAATAGTCTAAATAGGGTTATTTCCTAGTTGAGTAACATGATATTACAGAGTGACCCAGAAAAAACAGAACCCAAATTATTTATTTATTTTCCCATTTAACTAACACTAAACCCTAACCCTAACCCTAATCCTAAAACCTAACCCTAACCCGTTTTGGACTTAAACTTTAAAAAAATTAAAATTAAAATTAACAGTTTTATTACAAAATTTCTGGGTTCTGTTTTTTCTGGGTCCCTTGTAATATAATGTTACTCAAAGGGGATGGTTAGGGTTAGGGTTAGGGTTGGTGTTTAGGGTTATTTTAATGGGAAAATAAACAAATAATTTGGGTTCTGTTAATATATATAATATATATATATATATATATATATATATATATATATATATGCTGATGAGACTTTAAAAAAAGTTGAAACAGTCTGTACGATGTTCTACACACCGAATAATTCTTTACCGAAATTCCCTTGTCATTATTATCTTCTATAATTATCGAATTTTATGCGATATACGCATTGTAATTGCCTTCAAGAAAAAATATAAATATATATATGTGTGTGTGTATGTGTGTGTGTATGGGCGTGTGTGTTTGTGTTTGTGTGTGTATGTGTGTGTGTGTGTGTGTGTGTGCTGTTTATAAGCCTTTAAGACTCTGGCTTTAAGCAGTACTACTTACGAAGATAAAAATTCTCCACGTAAAAGACCATAGATTTACAAACGTGACGTCATTCGACTCTAGTCGAACGCGGCGCTGATTCGGTTGTAGGGCTACACTCGATCACATCAGGGTTTGTGTTATGTTTAAATTGTGTTGAGCGCTGCGCGGTAATGTGCACTTCACTTGTTTCCAAGTCAAATCTCATAACACAGAAACATTTGATTTCTCACAAATGCTGCATGGACTTCGTTGTTTATTTTTTTTTCTCGGTTAGTTTTTAACACTTTCAAAACGAGGGCCTGTTTATTGTGAATCGCTTTCCAGATGACAGCGAAGTCGGAGTGTTCATTAAATAACACAATTTATCTTCGGAATTCATCGCAAAACACAAACTGTGTAGTTGATATTTATCATTTTGGTTTCTAAACGAAAATTCCGACAGAATACATTATTTTATGCCGGGGAAAATAAATGATGAGAATAACCGTTCTTTATACATATACACACAGATATATATATATATATATATATATATATATATATGTTTATGTGTGTGTGTATATATATAAGCCAACACGCAAACAAACACACACACACACACACACACACAACATACACACACACACACACACACACACATATATATATATATATATATTATATATAAACGTCGACGGGCGGCCTAAAGTCGGTATCAGCCAGTCAGCGAGGGAGTCTATCCCCTTTTCAATAGCGCTAGACCAAGGAGATTGTTTTAGCATCTCCTTACTTTACCGCACAGATCCATGTGCTAATCATACGCTGAGCTGGCGAGGACCGGTATCGAACTAGGAACCTTGTGGTTTCTAACCGAACGCTCTAACGACTGAGCTAACCAGGCCCCTACGGTCATTCTGACTGAAACACGTGTAAGTTAAATTAATTAAAATAATCCTATTCTATCCATTCTATACGTTCTTTCCTTTATTTCTCTTTTCAACATACCATCGGATTCACTTCCATTTTCATTATATATATATATATATATATATAATATATATGTGTGTGTGTGTGTGTGTGTGTGTGTGTGTGTGTGTGTACACCAACAAGCAAACAAACAAACACACACACACACACATACATATTACAATATATTATATATATATTATATATATATATATATATGTATGTGTGTGTGTGTGTGTAAATGAAAATGAAGTGAATCCGACGGTATTATTCTGTGATATAAATTTTTTACTCTTCCTGAGATCAATAAAAGCCCTGAAGATGATCTACTCAACAGATCGAAACACTGCAGCGTCGGCTAATAAACTTACCACTCAGTTTATTTAAACCTGTTTTTTTTTTCAAATTTCTCACTATATATATATATATATATATATATATATATATATATATATATATATATCTTTGAAAGGAAGGAAAAACTCAACACCGTTATTCCATAATACATTTTTGGCCGAAATAAATTTATTATGGAATAATGTTGAGTTTTTCCTTCCTTTCAAAGATAAATATTTCTCTGTATATAATCTAAAAAGTGCATTATACATTGAGCTCTCTTTAGTGATTTAAAGTTTCACTGTATTTATACATACTGGATCATACAATAATAATACAGTGTGTCTTTGAAATCACATATAGAGTCATCCTTACTACCGAGTTTTGGATACCTCTTATCTATCTATCTATCTATATATATATATATATATATATATATATATATATATGTGTGTGTGTGTGTGTGTGTGTGTGTGTGTGTTTTTCCTATCGTGTCACCTCTTAAATGATTAAGTATACTTTCCCAGGAAAATCTGAAGTGAGTTTTTTTTTCTTACCATTTTTTCTTACTCTTTTTCCGCCATCCTTGGAGAAAGACAATAGAGCTGTTCGGAACAATAGTAGTTCTATTCATCCCATAGCAGGGGAATGTGGAGTTCATACCTTTCACAAGTCTGAAAGCGAACATAGTAGCACCGCTGGAGTTCGAACTCGCTTACTACGATGTCGCAGTCGAGACATTACGCCACTGAGACACTTTTTACTTGCTTTGTTGTATACTCTCTTTCTCTACTTTTATTATTCTTCTGCTCATCTTTGGTATCTTACGCTCTTCTTCTAGCGTCTGGACTTCGTCTTGGGGACTTCGTCTTGGGACTTCGTGTCTGGTCTTCCATTGGAGATTTCTCTTTATCAGAACCCTGTGTCATTGGTAGTTTTTAGATAATAACCCAAGTCTTCGATTTGCTTTAGATCATATTTTATTCCGAAATCCCCACCAGACTACCTGCGCAGATTGAGTCGGCCGTGCGCTTAACACAACTTACCACTTTCGTGGTTTGGCCGATACTGAACTAGACTCTTTCTAATCTAAACCGGAAGAGGGTCTTCTCCACCGATTCTCACGGTATCCACCGGAAGGATCGGGATGAGGTCAAGCCGTGTCACTCAATCCTTCAAGGCCGCCGGCTGCAACTTATGACAGCCATTTTGTTTCTATACTACTGCAAATAAGTGTTAGGATACTAACAATTATGTAACAGCTTGAATTTTACTATTGCTCTTGTCCGATTTATATCGACAACGTAATATTATATTATATAATATCATATATTATATCATATAATATTTGGAAATTGATGCACTTGAATGTCTTTCTTTATTCTTTTATTATTACAAATTTGTCATTAAGAGCCGCCATCTTTATTTTGGATTCCTTTTCAGATGTCTGTGTTCCTCCGGGCGGAAATTGATTGATGTTTTTACTAATTTCGGTTTTGAATATATCTTAATAAACTATTAATGTTCACTGGCTGAAAACTAATCTCCGAGAATACGATGTGTGTTCACACGGGATCGGATTGAAAAGCTAAACTTACAGAGACAGAAATGAAAATAAAAATCTATCAATTATAAGCGCTCCCCGCCGGGTGTAAATACATATGTCTTAATGTAATAAAACATTATATTAAACTAGCAGGACCTGTGAATATACCACAGTATGATAATTTGAGTATTACAACGTTTGATATGTTTACTTAAGAGCTATTTGATAATAGTTCAATATGTAAAAAGTATAATAATCTTGATTTAACTCTCTCTCTCTCTCTCTCTCTCTCTCTCTCTCTCTCTCTCTCTCTCTTATTCTTTTTTCTTCCGTTCCTTCTGTTCATCTTTTCATCATGTTCGATTAAGACAAATTAGCATCTTCAATTCTTTGCGCTTACCCATCCTTTCTCTCTTTCCATTAATTACTTACTTTCTTTCTTTCTTTTTTTCTTTTTTCTTTCTTTCTTTCTTCTTTCTTATATTTTTCTGTATAGCGTGTCTTTTTTCTTCCCTTTTTTCTTCATAATAAAAACGTTCCATTATCTAGCTGAGGTGACAACTTTCATAATAAATAAAAATTCATTGGATAAGCGAGACCAAATAATCAGGATTTACATTTTTGTGTAGTAAATTATTGGTATAATATATATATATATATATATATATATATATATATATATATATGTGTGTGTGTGTGTGTATGTGTGTGTGTGTGTGTGTGTGAGGTATCCAAAACTTGGTAGTAAGGGATGATTCTATATGTGATTTCTAAGACACACTGTATTATTATTGTATGATCCAGTATGTATAAATACAGGGAATCTTTAAATCACTCAAATTATTTTGATTTACAATCTGATGAGACAGAATTTTGGGGAGCTTTATTAAATCAACTTAGATTTATAAAGGTCCCAATTTTGGTCGAAATAAATTTATTATGAAATAACGGTGTTGAGTTTTTCCTTCCTTTCAAAGATATATATATATATATATATATATATATATATATATATATATATGTAGTATAGTGATAAATTTGAAAAAACACAGGTTTAAATAAAATGAGTGGTAAGTTTATAGCCGACGCTGCAGTGTTTCGATCTGTTAAGTAGATCTTTTCAGGGCTTTTGTTGATAAGGAAGAGTAAAAAAAATTGTATCACAGAATAATGAGGAAGACTGTGTTCTTGTTTATCAATGCGTTCGAAATTTGAAATTTGAAGAGAAACGCTGGAAAGGTAGACGGTTTGATATATGATGTCAAATATTCTTCTTTTATGGTGTGTGTGTATGTGAGTGTGTGTATGTGAGTGTGTGTGAGTGTGTGTGTGTGCGTATGTATCGAAAAATGACATTGAGAATTTTTCTAGGTGTTTTGTGTGTGTGTGTGTGTATGTGTGTGCATGTGTGCGCATGTGTGTATATATTTTACGATAGACGACATCGAAACAAACCTCAATGCTGTGTGTGTGTGTGTGTGCGAACGTGAATGCATATTCATTACGAAAGAATGTTTGTTTCAAGTAAGAGTCGAGAAAATATTCCTATAACTTTTGAGTTGCCGTGTGGGGGTTGTAATAAGGGGATGTTCGGAGATAGACATCTGCGTATGTTTATATATATATATATATATATATATATATATATATATATATATATATAATATATATATTGTGAATCTAGTTCTCATTGTGAATATATTATATTTGTATATATGTATTTTATATATACCTATAACTTTTTTTGAGGGGGTGGGAAGCATAGGCTCTGAAATAAATAAGAAACTCAGTTGGTGATTAAGTGTTATATTTCATTTTATTTCATTTCCATATTTCGGTTATTAGACCTTCCTTTGTCAAGATATTCTGGATTTCGCAACACATTCGCTTATATACATATACCGGTAAATAGCAGCTATACAAGGATGGTATTAGATAACCAACGAAGATTGATATGTCATTAAACAAAGAAACCGAATAATAAAGATGTTTTTGAAAATTTTATTTTAATACACATGGTATAAAATCTTGCGTTATAATAGCACAAAAGCTATAACGGTACCCTTAAAATTACACAAGCTAGAATAATAACGAGACCAGAATATATATATATATATATATAATATATATATATATATATATATATAATATATTTATATATATTATACAGACAATAATATATATATATATATATATATATATATATATATATATATATATATATATATATATATTATAATGGTGAAAATGCTAATAATAAATCAGCCGATTGTTATTGATTACAGCAACATTCTAAACGTGATTGATATTTCAAAAAATTATATCAAAAAACAATCTTTTTTTTTTTTAGAATTAGCAGACATCAGGTTTTGAAAATTAAATTTTGCCAAAGAAATGAGGGGAAAATTTTTAATTAAAAAACATCATAATCCGCCCACCACAATTTAGCGCCAAAAATCCCCGGACAAAACAAAGGAACAAACCAACAATTAGATAAATAGACAGATTGATTAAAATTCAAACTCGCTTTTAAAGAAAGAAAATAGGGGGAGAAAAAAAAAGAAATAAAGAAAAATCCCACGAGAGATCCGAGTGCGGACGTTTTAATATTTGTTTCATGTTTGGTTCCCTCGCATTTATTTCTTTTGATATTTATTGATTCATGTTTGTAATTGTTGTTTTTTTGTTTTTGTTGTTTTTAATAAATGATTTGATAAATAAATGAAAAAATAAATTAAAACAAAACGTGATAAAATACTTTTTTTAAAAATTTCATCCAAGAAGTCATGTAGTGTATTGTTAAATGCGTTCATATTTGAAAGGTCAATTAAAAAAATTCTCGCTGGTTTACGCAAAATTGAAAATTTAATTTTAGCTTTTTTTTTCTAATTTCTTTTTTGCTTTATTTTTCTGTTTTTAAAGTGAGGTAAAGTAATCTGATTGAATTTTCCCGAAAAAACAAAATAAATAAATAAAAAAATAAATACCCCCCCCCCCCCCAAAAAAAAATGAACAAAATATTGTACGCTCCAAAAATTTAATCAAACGACCTGAAAAAACCAAAATAAATGAATGACTATACTGATTAAGAAATAAATCCTGTTTGTTCGAAACTGTTTGTAATCATCAAAAGAGAGAATAACATTGCTTGATCAAGAAGTGGGGGGTCTGAAGATTAATTTAGCAATGACACAGTTCTTGATCTACATGAACAATATAGACCAGGCACAGGGCCATTACTAAATTGGAGGGACGTGGTCTAATGAATATCGCCGAAAGAAATGGGCACTAGGTATTTGGTTCAAATCATGCTGTTTGCATTTCATATCCCCCTTGAGAAAAACATGAATCCAACTCTGGATAAATAGTAGGGGATCGTTGGCTCTTTAACCTTGGTTAGGCAACCAATCTTGGAAAAGGAAAACTCTGAATTCAGACTTCTTAAACTCTACTTAAGAAATTGATTTTGTTTTCTTAGTCAATATAAACAATGTAAGTAAAAAAAAAAGTAAAGTCGACGGGGCGGCCTAAAGTCAGTATCAGCCAATCAGCGAGGGAGTCTATCCCCTTTTCACTAGTGCTAGACCAAGGAGATTGTTATAGCATCTGAGTTAGAGCGCAACACCTACTATCAGCACCTTACTTCACCGCACAGATCCCTGTGCTACTCATACGCTGAGTTGGCGAGGGCCGGTATCGAACCCGGGACTTGCAGTTCCCAGGCTAATGCTCTACTAACTGAGCTAAGCCGGCCCCTAAAAAAAAGAAAAAATAAAAAACAACAAAAGCAAAACAAAAAAAAACAAATCATAACCTTTCATCTTTTCTATTCCTTCTTACTTTCCTTCCTTCATTCAAGGTTCCCGTTAGATCACCGAAGTTAAGCAGCGATGAGCCTTTTCAATACTTAGATGGGTGACCATTTAAGCAACATCAGGTACTGTAAACAACCTGATATAAAATTAAGGGATTCCGCATTAAATCGCCCGAAAAGTGTTGATATGCCGTAAAACAAAACAAGTAACCACAGCCCTACATCACAATGGGCCTCTGTTGGATTATTTTGGTATATAAGCCGTGCTGCAATCCAGCACTTAAATTTATAGACTAAACGATGTCACGTGGTTTAAACCTCAGGCAATCAACAGCCGAATACGTGGTTGGTTAACTACTTAATTGCTGATATAGAAAGACGTCCATTTGCACTCATTGACGAACGATCAGCCAGACTGAGGAGCACCAAGGAACAACCAAAGGATCATACCCAATATGAAGGGACACTAAGGAGCAACCAAAGGATTTTTTTTACTAAAGATCGCACCCTGCTTAAAACAAAGGATTTCCGCTGGACAGTGCTCTTACTTGAAGCCTAAAGGATGGCCACAAAAATCGTAACAGCCTCCTAGTGATGTTTTATGTACATTAACATTGAATTGGTCGATGAGCAGTGAATAGGAATAATTAAACAGTGGTGAGCCTGTTCAACATTTAAATTGGTACCATTTAAGAAAAAGCAGGTACTTTAAGCAACCGGATATTAAATTGAATTGATCCGGCATTAAATGACCCGAAAAGGGTTGATATGCCATAAAACAAAACCAACCAACCAACCATCTCTCACTGAGTCTTTTGTTTATCAAAATGACTTGATTCAGCATTAAATGACCCGAAAAAGGTTGATATGCCGTAAAACAAAACAACCAGCCAACCATCTCTCACTGAGTCCTTTGTTTATCAAAATAACTTGATTCGGCATTAAATGACCCGAAAAGGGTTGATATGCCGTAAACAAAACAACCAATCAACCATCTCTCACTGAGTTCTTTGTTTATCAAAAATGATCCTATTCGGCATTAAATGACCCGAACAGGGTTGATTTGCCGTAAAACAAAACAACCAATTTTCCTGCAACTCATTATCAAGCACGAAACCACAGACACTCCTCCGGTTTCGACCGGGGGTCCGGTGGCTTCAGCCTGGACCGCCTAAGTTAATATCGTTGATCACAGGTGCCACCCCACCAGGCAACACCTGCCCCCTCGATTTAAAGGGTCAGGGCTGGTTTATTGCCCGATGCCTGAGGCGCCCCCTTGAGGGGAATGCCGACGAGATCAACGCATTTTTTGCGCCCGCCTTCCATAATCTTCGGTTCGTGGGTTGGCCCACGTCAATAGGGCCTTCGTGCCTAACCTGTACAACGTGGGGTACGTCGTAAATATGGACACTCTACATAAGAAATCTGTACATAATTACACGGTTGGTTGGTTGGTTGTTTGCTTTGTCGTTCTAGTTTAATTCTTGTGAAAATCTCGTGAAATTCCTGTTTTTGTATTTACGTTCATTTTTTATAAGTCTCTGACAGGGATAGATATTAGTAGAAGTAGTAGCATGGTTCAATCGAGCAGGTAAGTAGTAATACTGGTGCGATGTCGTCGTCCTAGTAGTAGTAGGCGTAGTAGTGGCTATTGTACTTTACATTGTTCGGTATTTATAGCTGACACCAGCCAATCATATTACTGTGAGGTAATCTAGGTGTATGCCTATTAATTACATCAATTTTACTCATCTTACATATGAATATTTTTCAAACAATTAACAGTTTTCATCAAAACAATGATATAATTTGAGTATTTACAACTTATCGCAATGCTGCGTGATAAACATCATTTTTGGGTGTTAGTCCTTACTTTCAGTACAAAGATTTTCATCACTGGATTTCACAATTAATTTTAATTTTTTCCAAATTTATTTCCAAAAATTGTTGTCAAAAAAAAAAAAGAAAGAAAAAATCACATAAAAATCGTCAACAACAATAGTATTATTTCAAAATAATTTTTATTTCTATTTTCAAAATTTCAGAATTGTGGGTCCGGATTTGACCCGGAATGTTTTTGATTTGCTCACAGAGTCGGCCTGTTTCCAAAATTAGTATGATACGTTGGGCAATAAATCGTATATATCTAGGAATAAATCTTTAAAAAACAGGCACACTGACAGTTTTATTCTTTATTTTCCACTTTTCGATAACTTCGGCAGTGTCTCTCTTTCAAAATATTCCAGTAAATGTTCCCCCCCCCACAAGACCCTCCTTCACTGATCATCAATCTGTTGTTTTTTTTGGGTTTTTTTTTCACATTCCCTACAGCCCTCCCTCCATTTCCCATAATTTCCCATACTTATTTTGTCGTGATTATTGTCACCCCCCCCTTCGATTGTCCTGAAGCAGTTGTTAACCGCTCATTATTCCCCATAACATGAAGTCAATCGAAAAAGTCAGCTCACCAAAACACTTCAATTACTCACGAACATCAGAAATCTGTTCTTATTTTTCATTCTTTATGACGGCTATCAACTCAGCTTGGATTTTTTTAAGGGATGAACACGATAATAACTACTTCTCTATCTATCTATCTATCTATCTATCTATTATATATATATATATATATATATATATATTATATATATATATATATATAATATATATCAGTGCGTTCACTATCTATCTATCTATCTATCTATCTATCTATATATATATATATATATATATATATATATATATATATATATATATATTTATCTATATATAGTTCACTATATCTATATATCTATCTATCTATCTATCTCAGTGTGTTCACTATCTATATATCTATCTATCTCAGTGTGTTCACTATCTATCTATCTATCTATCTCAGTGTGTTCACTACCTATGTATCTATGTATCTATGTATCTATCTATCTATGTGCTAATGTGCTAATGACGAAACGATCGCATGACTTGTACGCTTTTTGGAACATCAATGTTTTCGTTTTGAATTCAAATTATTTTCAGCTTCTATCTCGATGAGTCCGGAGTAAAAACAAGCACTGATGATAATTTTTATGAATCGAAATATTGTTCAATATTAGCTATGAATATAATATGAAATATTTTAAATTTAACAGCATTGTGTGTTTTCATATATATTTTTATCTATACATATATCGTCGGATTCATTTCCTTACTCTTAACCTCTTCTCTCTCTCTCTCTCTCTCTCTCTCTCTCTCTCTCTCTCTATATATATATATATATATATATATATATATATATATATATATATATATAGTTACACAACAACAAAAATCTTTATAAAGATTTTTTAATTTTTTAATCTCCTGTCATCTATAAAACATGCATCAATTTCTTCACCCCATAATACATCCTGATGAAGGTTTAAAGAAACCGAAACGTTTAAAGCGTCGATAAATAAATTCATCTTATTTTTGGAACACTTCGTTTTTCAAATTTCTTAATATTGTCGGATTTATTTCCATAGTTACTCCCATATTTGTATATGCATATATAAGTATATAATGTTAAACTTACCACAAAATGTCCTTATTCAATGAGGTCTGTTTTTGTTGTCGTTCGTATAAAGGCTCATGAACCTATGAAATAAAAATGAAGACATGAGAAATTGATTAAGATTTCTAGTCAGTAATTCTCATTTAGCGAGTTGGAATTTTATTGGCATTGATTTAGAAATACAAGGATGAGTCAAATGTTTTGAAATATTTTCTTGTTATAACAAATTCTGCAGTCCCGAATGATTTTGCGAAGTTGAAAACAGTTGTGCCTGAATTTATCAAAGACAATATTGAAATTCTGGATAAAAGGATTCATTACTTTTTGTACAGGAATAAAAATGATAGAGTCAACGCGCAGTTCTACAACAGTATGACTAACTATTTAACTAGTAGTGACTCGACTACAAAAACTACAACGTAACTCAACAACGAATAACATTGCGTATTCGTATCTTTGAATGTATTCTGTTGGGGGCACCTCACGTGGTGTAATGGTTAGCAAACTTGGTTAACATTAAAATCCGTACAAAAAAGTTTATTACTTTTTGTACGGGAATATAAATGATAGAGTCAACGCGCAGTTCTCCAACAGTGTGACTGAATTTATCATATACAACATTGACATTCTGTATAAAAGGATTCATTACTTTTTGTACAGAAATATAAATGATAGAGTCAACGCGCAGTTTTCGAACAGTATGACAGAATTTATCATATACAACATTGACATTCTTGAAAAATGGTTTATTACTTTTTGTACAGGAATATAAATGAGTTGGCGAAGGACGTTATCAAACTAGGAAACGTGGTTTCTAGCCGCTCTGGCGACTGAGATAACCATGCTCCTCGCATATTCGTATCTTTATATATGTTCTGGGACCATATGACCTTTAGGCACCCCTTTTTGATCTCGATTAAGAAAGGACAGGTTTTTCATTTACACCATCAATATCCGGTTGTTTTAACAGATGAATTTTAGATTTATTTTAAATTAAAATCTAACCCCTAAACCTAACCTTAACCCTAACCCCTAACCCTAGCTTCTAACCCTAACCCCTAATAAACAACCGGATATTGACGGTGTAAATAAAAGACATGTCCTTTCTAAATCGACAAAATGGGTGCCTAAAGGTAATATGCCCGTGTTCCGTTGGACACGTTCAACTATCTTGTAGGGGAAGTATCTTCCCTTACAACAGCAAATCACAGTGGACTTTTCATTAGATCTAATGATGTTTCTAGTTCTTAATTTAAGCCTATTATTAATAAAATGGTGCAAATTATAGGATTCCTGAAGCGCTAGATCATCTGCGTATTCTGCATTAGTAATATTTTCTTCGGGATATCGTCAAATTTTTGCATTTTTGTTAGCAACCATAAAAATGGAGAGTAAAAAGGAGAGCAAAAAAGTGAATTAAATTGGAAGTGAAGCGAAAAGATGAATGGAAAAGGGGGAAAGGAAATAGAAGTTGGCTATCGAAAGGAAGGAATAGCATTTCAAATCGGATGTAACGCCTGAAACCATTTCATAAGCAATAAAAAAAAAGAGAAAAGAAAAGAAAAGGAAAGAAAAGAAAAGAAGGAAGTTGTCACAATGTGTTATGGGAAAATTCTTGAATGAAAATGCGAGAGTTCCGGTATCGAATGAAAAGCTATAAAATATAATTCAACTTATTCTCTGACTCACAACACACAGAGAGAGAGAGAGAGAGAGAGAGAGAGAGAGAGATACATATAGTGATTGCCACTTTTCCCAGAAAAGATATATCTTATTATAATGGAGATTGTGTGTTTTTCTGTCTGTAACCGAAACTATATTTCTACTCAAGTCACAATTCTCTTAGTTATTGGCATCACATTCTCCATGATTTTATTTTTATTTAACCTCAATTATTAATAAAATTGTCTTACATTATTAATACTGTTAACTATGTCTACATACTGACAACATGCAATTATATTTATATATACAACAAAATAGCGGTTTACAGTGTAAACGGGAAGGCTAATTTGCATATTAATATTAAAAAATCGAATTTAATAAATATGTGCTTAGTATTATTGATTTCTAATTGTTTGGTTTTATTTTAATGAATATAAGCAAAAGTCTCTTCAATGAATCTTAAATGAAATCCATTAACAAGAAAAAATAACTGTCATTTTATTCTTTACTTCCTCTTTTAACTAAATACTTAAATTAGAAAAAATAACAATGAAAGACGGGAGTGATGGAAGAGTAAGTTTCAGTTGTTCTATTTTTATTATACTCCTTCTGTTTCACATCTTTTATTATACTTCCTCTGTTTCAAATCTTTTTATCTGTATTCTTATTTAGTTTCATTAGCCTTTCTAATTTAATGCAATATTTTATTACATTAAAACTTAAATACTTGCAC
Source organism: Doryteuthis pealeii (assembly GCA_023376005.1). Classification (NCBI taxonomy): domain Eukaryota; kingdom Metazoa; phylum Mollusca; class Cephalopoda; order Myopsida; family Loliginidae; genus Doryteuthis; species Doryteuthis pealeii. The sequence goes on from CM042156.1 coordinate 14,493,474, forward strand.
CCGGAGGGTGCATATATTTGCTAGTATATATAACAAATGTTTCCATACAAATAAATATATATATATTTATTATTCATCAATATATATATAGTGCTCCACAGACACGTGTTTCGACTTATGAATTCTCTTCAGTATGGCTAGAAATTTTGTAATCTACCTACAGCCGGGATTGAAATCCAATAGGTTCAGTGTCAGTCGGACACATTAACCGCCAGGCTGTCATCGCCTACAGTATGCGAAGGGGATTTTAACTGTTTTAATTTCGATTCGTATGTAAAGGCCGCTCTGGAGTGCTCCATCCCTTGTACATGATATATATATATATATATATATATATATATATATATATATATATATATATACCAAGTGACACCGTATGAAAGTACAACTCTTGTAGTGAGCTATATTTATAAGTAAATAGTACTCAATATTGTTGTTCGATAAGGTTTGTTTAAGTTAGGGTAGCTTGATTTGGTTTGAAAATCGCATAGGCGAGAAACGGTCAGTAACCAAGAACCGTTGACTTGATGTCCCGCTAACCCTAACTATATTGGCAGCAAGTTATTAGGACTATATTACCTTTAGGCACCCATTTTTGATTTCGATTAAGAAAGGACATATTTTTCATTTACACCGTCAACATCCGGTTAGGGTTAGGAGTTAGGGTTAGGGTTAGGGGTTAGTTTTATAATTTAAAAAAAATCTAAAAATCGTCTATTAAAACAACCGGATATTGACGGTGTAAATGAAAATGTTCTTTCTTAATCGAGATCAAAAAGGGGTGCCTAAAGGTCATATGGTCCAATTATCATTTAATCGGGTTTAGTTCAATACGACTTCCTGGTAATCTTCAATTACTTTTATTAAAAACCCTATTTCTTATTCTATCGTCAAATCTTAGAGGTGCCCCCTATTTCGTTTCTAAGCGCTTTCAACCACGCCCATCAGTCTTTAAGGGGATTATTTATTATAGTTTTTGTTTGTGTGCTTTTGTTGTTTTTTTTTTGTTTGTTTGGGGGGTATGCAAGGTGAACTAAGTTGGGTTTCATTGAAGTTGGGGCCAAACCTTATAGTTAAAATTAACACAAACATCCCTAAAATCCTCCTACATTAGACACAGTAATTCATAAATTTACATGCCCATTCCGAGAGTGCCTCTTGAAAAAAAATTAGAAAATATTACCTTAATTGGCCACATTACAACCATTCTCTCCTGTCGCTTTACATATTACCTTTCAGATACTAGTGCCATAAAACAACTTCTAACTACAAAGCATAACAATATAGCAAATCCACATCCTCCGTTATACAGCAAAATCTCCCCAACAATAATAAAATCTTCTATAAAAATAACAATTAAAACACCGACAATACTAAAAGCAATTTGAATAAAAAGTAAAAACCTAGCGTATATTAAATAGCGTTTAACACCGGTTAGCGAAATGGACCCGACAACCCGAGATCAAATACTGGACGAAGCTGTTTGCATTTCACATAGCGCTAATACGATTGGGTAAGGTATGCATCCAACTATTTTAATCCCCTCCCCCACTACTATGGGTAAATAGTACTGCAGACTGGGTTCTTTAACCTTGTTTAGGCAACTAGTATTGGAGAAGGAAAACTCTGAATTCAAAGCTATTAAAATCCGCCTAAGAAATTGCTACTCGTGCGAAGGGGTTGGGTGAATATACGTTTCTGTCCAATATATGCTACATGAGTGATCCTCACTGGGTGCCCTCTCCTCTTACAAACTGGCCTCATGTCAAATATACACCGTTTCTCGGAAGGCACACCTAGATTTGTCAGTAGACTTGAGGCGTCGTTGTTTAATATATCTGACTGATGATACGATGGGTTATATAAACAGATAATTTGTAAATAATTAGTCATAATGCCGAAAACAAAAGCGTGGGTCTGCTTTTTCCGCTGTTTATAACACGAAAGACAGATTAAAAAAATAAACATCATAAGTGACTTCGTATTTATTTTATACTTATTTTTTAAGATACGCCAAAAAGATATGCAAAAAAAATGGCTGATTTCTCAAGATATAACGAGCTGATAGGAAAACCTTTGGAGTAGCGAAACGTGATGTTATTAAAAAAAAGAAAAAAAGAAAAAAGAAAAAAAAAAAAAAGAAAAAGAAAAAGAGAATGTGTTTACTAACAAGAAAAATTTGGTAACCGGCAGCAGGACGGAAGTCTTTTGGCAGACATGTTAGTGGGTTGGTTAGACTTTACATCATGTCAACCCTTGTTGGGTTATTTTATGCAGAAGACATTTTGTTTTATTCATACTTACTGGGTCTTCAGCATTTTTTATCTCCTTTCTTTACCATCATTACGTGGTTTGCAAGCCATACCTATGTTTCAAACCAAGTGATATATTCAGGAGGTTGGTTGGTTGGTGGATTTTACGGCATGTCAACCCTTGTTGGATTATTTTATGCCGAAGACAATTTGTTTTATTATTTTTGTTGGGTATTCAATTTTTAAAAACACATTTTCAAAAACTCATTTTTTATCTGTTTAAGCCATAGATGGCACCCTGACAGGTGATACCACTCCGAGTCAGAGTGGACCTGACAGTAATGCCAATGAATGGGTATTCACACTCCCAAGAGTGGCAAACCCCAATCCTTATCATATATGTGCTAGAAGACAGTGGATAAGGGTCTTAGTGTTCTGGATATGTCGTTAAACTGCATCTAGTGGTGAAGTTCCAATTCTTAAGCTCTAGGGAGTCTGGAGTACCCGTTCATCACTATTACCCTAGATTAACCCTGGGTCGGAATGGGAGTACCTGTTAGAGTCTCATCTAACAGAAAAAATGAGTTAAAATATGTTTAAAAGATTTTCGATACCCTTGAATAATAAAACAAAATATTTCGGCATAAAATGACCCAAAGATGGTTGACATGTCGTAAAAACCAACCCAACAACCAACCAACCAATCTACATTTAGAAGACGTCTTCACTAAGAAGTAATACAGAAATGTGCCTTTGTTGGAGTATTTTTGTATATAAGTGTGCTGGAAACCACCACTGAAAATTATAGACTCTGCACGTGGATTAAACTCAGCCAATCAACAGCTCGAATACGTGGTTAGTTAACTATTTAATCGCCAATATTGAAAGCAGTTCATTCGCACGTATTCGCCATTGCCAATTGGACCTGCAACCAAGGACTTTTCTCAACCAAAGGATTCTAATCAACACTAAGGGACAATCATATTGGTGATAGGGCTTGACGTAACCAGCTGATTGATTGAAGGGGGCCTCTATGACCACCTGTCTCGCTCAAGTAAGGGGTAAACTGAGTGTTGCATGTCATGGACTGATCAGAAACCAGGACACTCAAAATATTAAAAGAGCCACAATATTAAGTACCATGGATTAGTACACTTCTCAGATGATTTAAATCTTATGATCATACAAATCCACCATACGTGAAACTCTAAGTCATGGAAAGATTTAACATTGTGGCTTTGTTTTTAAATATTTTATAAAAGCATAAAGAATTTTAAAAAAAGTGTTAGTCATTTTGGAACAACCAAAGAATTCTTCACTAAAGATCAGCCTCTGCTTAACACAAGGGATCACCACTGTAAGGTACTGTCACTTGAAGACTAAAAATGGCCACTAAAATCGTAACTGTTTGTTTGTTTTTCTCGAAGAAAAAAGGCTAAATCTTCGAACGTAGCAGTGAACACAAGGCGGGAGTCCGATCTGTCAAGAAAAAGCAGGGACACCCCAAACGGCTTGTTGATACGAATGTATAGAAAAGAAGACACCGTCGGAAGAAAGAGACTACACAACACCATTTCTTCCGTCCCAGCCCTTAAGTACGTGTACCGACACACGTAGTTACGCATATCTTTGCACTGATAAGTAGATTTGGAGAAGTCAAACATCATCCCCGATAATGTAGAGTAATTATATATCTACGCTATCATCGACCGAGGATAAAAATGTAACCCGCAGTTAAATGTTGACTCCGAAGGAGGCGTGTTATCAGGTGTCGAAATGTATGTTACGGGTTCAGAGGCGAACACGGTAATCGTGATTACATTTAGCAAATGAACAGAGTGTGGTCTATTGCTCGGCTTTCATTTAGAAAGAAACACAACACACACACACACACACACACACACATATATATATATATATATATATATATCTATCTCTCTCTCTCTCTCTCTCTCTCTCTCTATATATATATATATATATATATATATATATATATGAGAAGTGAATACACAAGCGATGTGTTTTGATATGGCTTTTTTAGCCGACAATTTTGGGAGAATAAGTGCTTAATTGAAGTCGTACCTAATTTTGAAAGTTAATTAATTAATAATTAATTCCCGCCTAATTAATTAATTATTAATTAATTAACTTTCAAAATTGGGTACGACTTCAATTAAGCACATATTTCCCCCCAAATATATATATATATACTAGCAAATATATGCACCCTCCGGGTGCAAGTATTCAAGTTTTAATGTAATAAAATATCGTATTAAATTAGAAACGCTAATGAAACTAAATAAGAATACAGATAAAAAGATTTGAAACAGAGGAGGGTATAATCGAAAAATAGAACAACTGAAACTTACTCTTCCATCACTCTCGTCTTTCATTGTTATTTTTTCTAATTTAAGTATTTAGTTAAAATACGAAATAAAGAATAAAATGACACTTATCTTTTCTTGTTAACGGATTTCATTTAAGATTAATTGAAGAGATTTTTGCTTATATTCATTAAAATAAAATCAAACAGTTAGAAACCAATAATACTAAGCATATATTTATTAAAATTACATTTCTAATATCAATATGCAAATTAGCCTTCCCGTTCACACTGTAAACCGCTATTTTGTTGTATATATAAATACAATTGCATGTTATTATCATGTAGATATGGTTAACAGTATAAATAATGTAAAAGAATTTTATCAATAATTGAGATTAAAATAAGGATAAATTCATGGTGAATGTGACGTCAATTACTAAGGGAATTGTGACTTGAGTAGTGAGTTAGTTTCGGTTACAGACAGAAAAACACACAATCTCCATTATAATAAGATAATATATATATATATATATATATATATATATATATATATTGATCAGCTCTGTGCGGATACAGGATGCTGCACAGAGGACCTCCCGAGAATGATGAGCGATAGGGACGGATGGAGAGAGATTGTCATGGATATCCGCGCTGACAGCACGACATGATGATAAGATACCGGCGTGCCGTTTCGGCACAAAGGGTTCGAGTCACACGTTAGGCGGTCCTCGTATCTATAACTCTGCTGATGAGACCTAATAGGTCGAAATATATATTCAGAGATTGATTTTTCTCGATTTGTTTAGCCTCACATTTAAGTAGTTTAAATCCCACCTAATTAAACATAAATGAATTAACTTTCAAAAAAATTAGGTCTGACTAAAATTAAAAAGCACATATTCTCCCAAATATACTGTCGGCTGAAAATAGCTAAAATTTGTAATATATATATATATATATATATATATATATATGTGTGTGTGTGTGTGTGTGTATGTGTGTGTGTGTGTGTAAGTGAGAAATCGAAGTGAATCTGACAATAATGTTAAAAGATAAATGGAAAGAAAATGTTGTATGGATAAAGTTTATTCATTGAAATGCTGACACGTGTTTCAACCAAAAGTTTGTCTTGTATACATTGTATTCTATTTGGTATTATTTTAAATACATAATAATAATAATAATAATAATAATAATAATAATAGAGAAACATAAAATTTAATATACAAAAAAGCGAATAATAACATTTAATTTCATTTCAAATAATGCGCAAGCACAATTAAGAACACATTTTATGAAATTTGCGTGTTAAAACATGCAATTGTATTAATTCGAAAAAATTCGTATTTTCAGTGTAGATTTATGGTAAAATGAAAATGGCCGACCAAAACAGACGGCTTCCTCAAAGTGAAAGAAACAAGGGGAGGTTACTCTCATTTATGTCGCTAATGTTCAGATTACCAAAATAAGTTTATAGGCAAGCTTTGATTGTAGGGAGGCCAATACAAGGGGAGGCTACTCTCATTTATGTAGCTTATTTTTGATATAGCGTTGGTTTAGGGAAGTTTTTCGACGCTACATCTTCGTTCAGATGCCACGACCAACGACGTGGAACTCTCTTGTACACTGTATAAAAGTACCTATTTGTTTATTCTAGTTTCGTTCTTTCCGTTTACAACACTTCTCCCGCAAAGAGACATACAATCCCCACCCCGCCATCTCTGCTCCACTCCAGCCAAAATATATTAACACCCAATTTCAACAAAGGGTTCATTTTTAACACATGTCTTCCTAATGGATAACTAATGTACTGTTTCTCAGATGCGATTAAAAATAAACCCATCATCCCATTCGCCGCGCGAATATTACAAAGGTTCATTAACAGAAAAATAAATCTGACCCATGTAAGAATTTGCTTGTCTTATAAATCCTTGTTGTTTTTCAATCTACGGCCTGGTCACGTGATCTTATCACTTGATGTTTAGGTCACATGATCATTTCACTTTGTAATCTCGTCACAATCTATGTTCAAGTCACGTAATCATTAAATGTTTTATGCGCCCTGTCGGCGAGGCTTAGAATACGCTGTGTCCCCATGCAGAGGGGTAATGCCCACTCCTAATCTACCCCCAAAGCAAATAGGTGTTTTGGGTATGAATCTAAATAGAGTCTTGCTAATTGTAAAAGCCAACCACCCAACCAGCCAGCCAATCAACGCTCACACCTTTGTGGTATTCATTCAACGTTGTGGTCACATGATCTTTTCATTTCCTGTTCCGGTCACATGATCATTTCATTTTATAATCTCGTCACAATCTGTCTTCTAATCACGTAAAAGTAAGCAGTAAAATAAAGTCGTCTAGGTGGCCTAAATTCGGTATTAGCCACACAGCAAGGGGAGTCTATCTCCTTTTCACTAGCGGAGATTGTTTTTAGCGTCTAAGGTAGAGTGCCACACCTACCATCAGCTCCTCACTTTACCGCACAGATCCCTGTGCTACTCATACGCTCGGTTGGCGAGGGCCGGTATAGAACCAGGAACCCCTGTGATTTCTAATCGATTCCTTTGTGCTCCGTTGGTGGGGCTTAGAATACACTAACTGAATCTCCTGCATATTGGGCAATACCCCTGCAAAAAATAATTAAATGTTATAATAAAGGAATAGAAAATCCGTCGGGTTGGATCACCGGATCTCTCCACCGAAAAAAGACTCTCTGCTAACTACCAAAGTCCCATGACCAAGTCCTTGTCACCTGCAACAATCTTTTCTAGGAGTCCTTTGCTAACGCTCATTCGCCTCTTCTTCCTTGTCCTACGTCACTGCCCTCGTCAGCAAGATTGGAACGCACTCTCTCCCGGTGTGTTCAGGCAGGTTTTAAATAATCATTGACTATCATTGACTATCCTGCCTGAAATCCCATATATATATATATATATTATATATATATATTATATATATATATATATATATTAAATAAATAAATAAATAAACATGCTTAGGACTTAATGCATGCGGTGAACAGATGATTTTTTTTAGATAAATAGAGGGCAAAAAATAAGGGATTAATTACGGTCGGGTGGCAAATGACATAATAATTTTTTTGTTCAAATGTCTACAATTGCTAGGTTGAATTTGTGTGGTGGCAAGATATTTAATGTTTTAGGTTAAAATGTAGCTGGTTATTCTTGGTGCATGTTGCAAGGGGTTTGCTTTTAACCCCATCTTATTTGGTGGTAACTGGAATAGTCACTATCATTCCTTCAGCTCCATGAAAGCTTGTTTGAGAGGCAAACATTATTCCAGTGACGAAGAAGTGAAATCTGTAGTGAAGAAGTGCTCAAAGAACAGTCAACAGAATTTTACGGGGCAGGAATACATGCTCTAATTCGAAAGTTGGAACATTGCTATTGAGAGAAACGGTGACTATGTGGAGAAGTAGGGATGTGATCCAAAGAGGACCAGCTTCATTTCGATGTATGATACATGTTCCTGTGTTACTAATTATACCTGTCCTAAACAAATTGGTATTACATTTTGACTCCTCTATGTTGAGAAATAGGGATGTGATCCACAGAGGCCCAGCTTCATTTTGATGTATAATACATATTCCAGTGTTGGTAATTATACCTGTCCTAAACAAAATGGCAGTACTTTTTGACACACCTATGTGGAGAAGTAGGAATGTGATCCACAGAGGACCAGCTTCATTTCAATGTATGATACATGTTCTTGTATTGGTAATTCTACCTGTCCTAAACAAAATGGCATTACTTTTTGATTCCCCTATGTGGAGAAGTAGGGATGCGATCCACAGAGGACCAGCTTCATTTTGATGTATGATACATGTTCTTGTATTGGTACATGTTCCTGTGCTGGTAATTATACCTGTCCTAAACAAATTGGTATTATATAGTATAATACCTATTTTAAAGAAAATGCCATTACTTCTCTTGTTCAATAAATTAGCATTTGTATTTCATAGGTTCTCTCTGTCTTCTTACAACGGCTATTTGGAAATAACCTAGTTGCCGATTCAGCCTCTTCATGAAAATACACTTCACGATAGACTAAATCAACGACCGGCATTATCTGATCTTTAGTAAACTCACGTCTACGATTCATCACGTTCTGTTTATCGTGAACAACATTTGCCGCTGACATGATAGTTACCAGTTGCACAGCGCATTTCCTTGCTGCGTCATTTCTCTTTACATCCATCTACCTAACCCGTAACGTTTCTCTTTTGTCAGTAGAGACGTAGACGTCCGGTCCGAATGTTCTTTTGTAATCTACAAATTCAAAACCCTCAACAGGATACGCGTTTTCGCAAGTGAGAAAATTACGTCATGGCTTATTATAGCAACTAAACCGGTCACGTATCTACATGGTGGGATTTCTAGAGTACTACCGGAAATTACCGGAAATTACCGGAAATTATCGATATATACAAATAAAACAAAATAGAAGGACGTTTTGAAATAATCTTTATATATACTAACAAATATATGCACCCTCCGGGTGCAAGTATTTAAGTTTTAATGTAATGAAATATCGTATTAAATTAGAAAGTCCAATAAGAAGGCAGATAAAAAGATATGTAACAGAGTGGGGGTATAATAGAAAAATAGAAATGAAACTTACTCTTCCATCACTGCCGTCTTTCATTGCTGAATTTTACTTATTTAACTATTTAGTTAAATTAGGAAATAAAGAATAAAATGACAGTTATTTTTTCTTGTTAATGGATTTCATTTAAGATTCATTGAAGAGATTTTTGCTTATATTCATTAGAATAAAACCAAACAATTAGAAATCAATAATACTAAGCACATATTTAATAAAATCACATTTTTAATATCAATATGCAAATTAGCCTTCCCTTTTACACTGTAAACCGCTATTATTTGTATATATAAATACAATTGCATGTTATTTGTATGTAGATATGGACAACACTAATAAAAAGGCGAAGCAATTTTATTAATAATTGAGGTTTAAATATAAATAAAATCATGGAGAATGTGATGTAAATAACGAAGGGAATTGTGACTTGAGTAGTAATATAGTTTCGGTTACAGACAGAAAAACACACAATCTCCATTATAATAAGATAAGATATATATATATATATATATATATATATATATATTGGAGGATATGTGCTTAATTGAAGTCATACCTGATTTTGATAATTAATTAGTTAATAATTAATGAATTTAGGCGGGGATATATGTTCAAATGTAAGGCTAAACAAATCGAGAAAATGTCAATCCCTGAATGTACATTTCGACCTATTAGGTCTCATCAGCAAGGTTATAGAGAGACCTAATAGGTTGAAATGTACATTCAGGGATTGACATTTTCTCGATTTGTTTAGCCTTACATTTGAACATATATGCCCGCCTAAATTCATTAATTATTAACTAATTAATTATCAAAATTAGGTATGACTTCAATTAAGCACATATCCTCGAAAAATTGTCGGCTAAAAAGCCATATCAAATAATCACATTGTTTGTTTACTTACTCTCTCATATATATATATATATATATATATATATATATATATATATATGTGTGTGTGCGTGTAAAAATGGAATTGGAATTGAATCCGACGATATGAGGAAGAATGAGTAATGAAAAGAAAGTACAGAATGGATAATAAAAGATGAATTTAATCAATATCACTTACACATGTGTTTCGGTCAGTTTATCTATGTATACACGATTCAAACTATTATTATTATTAAATAAACAAACGAAATGAAATAATAATAATAGAAAAATGTAAAAATAATCCTTACACAGAGAAAATTCGACCTTTATCAGAGTGAAATTTTATTTTGAATGAAAAAAAATTCGTTGGAGAAAAAACTGAGAATTATTAAAAATGTTCGAAGAGAATTTTTAAAAATTCACTTTCAGGACGCTGAACGATATAGAGCCATTAGCAAATCTCGAGAATTTGAATATTTGATTTTTCTAGGAATTTCATTTCATTTGTTTATTTAATAATAATAATAATAATAATAATAGTAATATTTTTAATAATAATAATAATAATATTTTTTAATAATAATAATAATAATAATAATATTTTTTGTGACCACACAACAAAATGGTATATGCATAAACCAGAATCTGTTCTTGAGAACGAAACGCACAAAATTCTCTGGGACTTTGAAATTAAAACGGATCACCTTATCCCAGCAAGAAGACCAGACCTAGTGTTGATTAACAAAAAAGAAAGAACTTGTCAACTGGTGGATTTTGCAGTGCCAGCAGATCACAGGGTGAAGTTAAAGGAAAATGAAAAAATTGACAAATATCTGGACCTTGCCAGAGAACTGAAAAAGTTATGGAATATGAAAGTGAAAGTTATACCAATTGTAGTTGGTGCATTTGGAACAGTCCCAAAAGGATTAGAAAAGGACTTGGAAAGTTTGGATATCAGAGGAAGAATTGAAACCATTCAGAACACTGCTCTACTGCAATCTGCCAGAATACTCAGAAGAGTCCTGGAGACCTGAGGAGACTTGCTGTCACTCAGACTCAAGTGAAAGACCATCAGCTAACACTGATGTGAAAACTCAAAAGGAGTAAATAATAATAATAATAATAGTTTGAATCGTGTACACATAGATAAACTGACCGAAACACATGTGTAAATGATATTGATAAAATTCATCTTTTATTATACATTCTGTACTTTCTTTTCTTTATTCATTCTTTCCTCATATCGTCGGATTCTATTCCAATTCCATTTTTACATATATATATATATATTTCTTATTCATTCTTCCTCATATATATATATATATATATATATATATATATATATTATATATATATATATATATATATATATATGATTTTGGTATGAAGAGTGTGTGGTTCACTTCAGATAAAACTGAGACGCTTTGAAGGGAGTGGTCAAGTACCCGATGACCCTTTAAATACAGATCTAGATTTTTAACTCAGTCCGATCCAACAATCACCTCCAGTAATTTCTTTCTTCTCCCTTTCTTTCTTTCTCCCTTTCTCTCTTTCTTTCTTTCTTTCTTTCTTTCTATCTTTTCGTTCTTTCTTTCCCCATCTATTTTTTATGATGGTCTGCAACAGGCCTCATTAAAACAGACATGTTTCTTTGCACCTTGAAGGCGGACATTTGGAAAACATGCTTTTAATGGCCGAATAAGTGCGGACGGCTAGGTCCTCCAATAACCTTTAGTCATATTCATCATCATATTATTGCTACATATATACATATATATTTATGGATGAAGCAGATGTTCGAAGAACGAAACAACATTAATTCTACTAGCAAATATGTGCACCCTCCGGGTGCAAGTATTTTAGTTAAGTTTTATAATAAAATATCATATTAAATTAGAAAGGCTAATGAAACTGAATAAGAATGTAGATAAAAAGATTTTGAACAGAGGGAGTATGATTGAAAAATAGAACAACTTTGAAACTAACTCTTCCATCATTTTCCGTTACTCCCGTCTTTCATTGGTAAATTTTCCTAATTAAACTGTTTAGTTAAAATAGGAAGTAAAGAATAATATTACAGTTATTTCTTCTTGTTAAGGGATTTCTTTTAAGATTTATTGAAGAGATTTTTGCTCATATTCAATAAGATAAAACCAAACAATTAGAAATCAATAATACTAAGAATATATTTATTAAAATCAATTTTTAAAGATCAATATGCAAATTAGCCTTCCCATTCACACTGTAAACCTCTATTTTGTTGTATATATAAATACAATTGCATGTTATTAGTATGTAGATATGGTCAACAGTGTAAGTAATGTAAAACAATTTTCTTAATAATTGAGGTTTAAATAAAAATAAAATCATGGAGAATATGATGTAAATAACGAAAGGAATTGTGACTTGTATAGTAATATAGTTTCGGTTACAGACAGACAAACCCACAATCTCCATTATAATAAGATTTCAAGCGAATGCCATATATATGTATATATATATATACAAATTTAAAAAATTATATTATGAAATGTGACATTACCGAATAACGCAATGATGAGCAGTAAGCATACTTGAGGTGAAGAAATCTATCAATCAACTTTCAAATGGAAAAGCACCTGGTGAAGATGAAATTTCAGCTGAATTGTATAAATGTGGAACCAATCTTTTGACACACGGGCTCTGCAAATTCTTCAGCCTTGTATGGGACAGGGGTGAAGTCCTGCAACAATTTAAGGACGCATCAATTGTCCATTTGTTCAAGAATAAAGGAAGCAAGTATGACTTTGACAACCAAAATCCTTGGTCGTATCATCCTTAACAGGCTTAATGACTTTGTCTCAGGATCAGCACTACCAGAAACTCAGTGTGGTTTTCGCTCAGGTAGAGGAACAGTAGATATGATTTTCTGTCTTCGACAGGCCCAGGCGAAGGCTCGAGAGCAAAACAAAGACTTATATATAAATAAGTTATCCACATTATATATATTTACGAGAGTGAGTAAAAAAGTAATGCCATTTTATTTAGGAAAGGTATAATTACCAACGCAGTAACATGTATATCATATATCAAAATGAAGCTGGTTTATAGATCACATCCCTAATTCTCCACATAGTTACCGTAGCAATCTTTCACCTTCGAATGAGAGCGTGTATCCCTGCCCCGTATAATTCTGTTGACTGTTCTTTGAGCCACTTCTCCACTACAGATTTCTGAGGTCACATGAAAGAAGTTCTTTTCATGTGATCGCAGAGATGATAGTCTGAAGGCGCGAGTATGGAATATGGAGTATGATGATAGTCTGGAGGTGTGAGTATGGAGTATGTGGCAAAGTTGTCCAACCGAATGAGGCGATTTTCTCCGTTTTCTTGATGCCTGTGTGTGGTCGAGCATTGTCATGCAGAAGGAAGACATTGTCGATTGGCAAGTTGGATCTTAATCGTCGGATTCTTGCTCTGAGCCTCATTAGGGTCTCAATGTAGGCCCCAGTTTTATAAAAAATAAACTTCATACGAAATAAAGAAAATGGCATTATTTTTTGACTCACCTTCGTGTATATATATATATATATATATATATATATATATATATATCGACTTCATTAGAAAGCAGATCTTATCATTAAAATCCGCTGTCCAGTGATAACTGATGAATTCCAAAATAATCTGGATCCCGTTGTATTCAATCAAATTTGTTGAAATATATATATTTATATATATAATAAATAAATAATCCACAGACACGTGTTTCATCAGTGCGGTTATACCTTAACAGCTACCCCATGGCCGGGTTTGAGACCCGAATGAACTTTCGTTCACCAAGCCTCTTACCCGTGCGGCCAGAGGCAGCTGTCAAATATAGGAGAATATAATCGCTACATTTTTAAGTGGAAAGGAATTCACTAGAGGCCTCAAACTTTTTTGTAAACAAAGCGAGGGTTAGCTACACGCCAGAACGGTGAACTTTTCAATTAAATCCCTATTTAGACAACTTTACCAAAGTGGTAGTATCTTATTATAATGGAGATTGTGTGTTTTTCTGTCTGTAACCGAAACTATATTACTACTCAAGTCACAATTCCCTTAGTTATTAATGTCCCTTTCTCAACGATTTTATTTTAATTTAAACCTTAATTATTAATAAAATTGCTTTACATTATTAATACTGTTAACTATACCCACATACTAATAACATGCAATTATATTTATATATACAACAAAATAGTGGTTTTATAATGTGAACGGGAAGGCTAATTTGCATATTGATATTAAAAATTTGATTTTAATAAATATGTGCTTAGTATTATTGATTTCTAACTGTTTAGTTTTATTTTAATGAATATAAGCAAAAGTCTCTTCAATGAATCTTAAATGAAATCCATTAACAAGAAAAAATAACTGTCATTTTATTCTTTACTTCCTCTTTTAACTATATACTTAAATTTAAAAAAATAACAATGAAAGACGAGAGTGATGGAAGAGTAAGTTTCAGTTGTTCTATTTATCGATTATACCTGCCATCTGTTTCAAATCTTTTTATCTGCATTCTTATTTAGTTTCATTAGCCTTTCTAATTTGTTATATTTTAGTACATTAAAACTTAAATACTTGCACCCGGAGGGTGCATATATTTGCTAGTATATATAATAAATAAGTAATCCACAGACACGTGTTTATATATATATATATATATATATAATATATAATGAATAGTGAATGAAAAAATGAGAAAAGTATTTGCATGGAAAGGTGCTCAATGCTAATAAAGCAGAGCAGTTTTATAATTAATGTTGATATTATGATTTCACACTCATAACTTAAAGTTTCTTGGTAGTCCAATCATCAGATGAGAAGTGGTTGAGATGTCAAAAACCAGTCGTGAAATGGTAAAAATCAAATTTTGTAGCGTTTATATGCAGCGTTTTTCACGCGATGGGAAATGCAAAGCTAAAAATTGTTTTTTCAAAAAAAAAATTGTTTTAAAAAAAAAAAAAAAAACAATTTTTAGCTTTGCATTTCCCATCGCGTGAAAAACGCTGCATATAAACGCTACAAAATTTGATTTTTACCATTTCACGACTGGTTTTTTACATCTCAACCACTTCTCATCTGATGATTGGACTACCAAGAAACTTGAAGTTATGAGTGTGAAATCATAATATCAACATTAATTATATATATATATATATATATATATATATGTGTGTGTGTGTGTGTGTGTGTGTGTGTGTGCATGTATGTGTGAGTGCTCCCAGTTTTTAGATCTCGATGGGGAATTCAGCTGACGTTCACCGCATAAAGCTTAAAGCACGGCTCTCCTATTAAACAGATATGAGATCTCTCTGCTGAATTTGACACACATACATATGTATGTCTTTATCAGTTAAAACTCCCTTTTGTTTTTAGGTGCTGATGACTGCCCAGTGGTTAAGATTCTGATGATGAATCGATTCTAGCTAGAGGTAACCTTCGAAATCTAGCCACACTCAGTTGGTGGAGCGAATGATTCTATTCTGGAAAATTGTATATAGATATATTAGAAATTTGTAATTCTTGTGAGAGCGCAATGTACAATATTTTGAATACAGAGCAATATTTAGGATTGATGATGAAAAACCTGAAATATAGGTCATGTTAACGGTTATAAATTTATTTCAGCTAAAAGGTTCTCGTCCGTGAGAAATCTCCCGAATCCTCAAACCGTCTACGATAATATAGATATTAAAAGATTCTTTTTGTTTATTACTGTAGACTGTTTGAGGATACCGTAGATTCTCAAAGACGCGAATCTTTGGCTGAAATGAATCAA
Source organism: Doryteuthis pealeii (assembly GCA_023376005.1). Lineage (NCBI taxonomy): Eukaryota > Metazoa > Mollusca > Cephalopoda > Myopsida > Loliginidae > Doryteuthis > Doryteuthis pealeii. Next base: position 14,509,358 of record CM042156.1, read on the forward strand.
TAACCATTAACATGACCGACATTTAAGCCTTTTCTTAATCAATCGCACACACACACACACACACACACACACACATACACACGTATATATATATATATTATATATATATATATGTGTGTGTGTGTGTGTGTATATAAGGGACATTAATTCAGATTTCACCGCTTGGCGTATAGCTGAACCTCGACTTGTTTACAAAAGTCTGGAGGCCTCTGGTGTTAATAAATTCATTCTGCATAGGAATGTATCAATTAATTGTTCACTTAAAATTGACAGCCGCTATAAGCCGCATGGGTAAGAGACTTGGCAGACAAAAATTCAGTCAGGTTTCGATCCCAGCTAGAGATAGCTGATAAAAGTAAAGCCACGCTGATGAGAAGTAAAAACGTGTATGTGGATATATATATATATATATATATATATATATATATATAGTAAATGAAGAAAAACTCTAAACTTGCTTCATTACAATAATTTATTTCAACCGTATTAATACGGCATCTTCGGGTAATCACAAGAACATGACTCTTAGTGATAATTTTCCAAAGTAACATCGCTTTTAAATCTATCTACTTCTTACTGTATTCAATTTTGTTTTATTCTATTTTGCTTTATATCATTCAAATTGTTCTGAACTTACATTCTTATGTTTGAGCTCTCCTTCTGGTCTATCTGCATCAACTTGGTTAAACCACACATGGAAAGATCCTAACTACGAAAAAAAACTATATATATATATATATATATATATATATATATATATATATATATATATATATATTGTGTTAGACGTGTTAACTTATGTCTTTATATAACGTAGCTACATAAGTTGAAACAAGACTTTACAGCTGTCTATTGTGTAGGCGCAGAAGACATTATTTATAAAGCATTCTAAACGTAAATCTTTATAAGATCTATTTGATGTAAGCAACACCCTATCAAATGAACAAAGCAAAAATACTTCTATGTCGTTACATCTGGGTAAACCGAACTTTATTTCTGTTTTACCTTCCGTATCTTTTTTTTCTTACCTTTATATATATATATATATATATATATATATATATATATATATATATGTGTGTGTGTGTGTGTGTGTGTGTGTGTTTGTGTTTTATAGTTTGCTTGACGCCTTGTGTGTATATTTTGTACGGAGATTGGTTTTGAAGGCCTATCAGAGTGCGCAGGAAAAAAAGGTAACGAGGATGTTGTTCATTTTCATGTATCTTTTAATGTTATCTTTTAATAAGGGTCGGTTTAGCTCGGTCGGTAAACCATCCGCCTAGGACGCACAAGGTTCCTGGTTCGATACCGACCCTCCCAAAATTAGCGTATGAGTAGCTCAGAGATCTGTGCGGCAAAGTTGACACTGATGGTAGGTGTGGCGCTCAAGCTCAGATGATAAAAAACAATCTCCTTGGTCTAACCATAGTGAAAATGTGATAGATTCCCTCGCTCTCTAGCTGAAACCGACTTTAGGCCACTCTGATCACTTTTAACGTTTCCCTAATGGGAGGCTGGATACCAATTTTAAGGAAGTCTAGAAAGGAACAAGTCATTGTATCCCGATTACGCATTGGTCATACAAGACTAACGCACTCCAATATACTCAAACAAGAACAACAACCACAACGTAGAACATGTCAAACACCCTTGACAGTTAAACACTTATTCATGGAATGCAGGTTTTTTGCTCACATCAGAAACCGTTATTTTAAAGCAAACAATATGAAAGATCTGGTTGAAAATGTCAACATGGAGGATATTCTCTCTTTTTTGAGAGAAATAAAATTATACCATAGAATATAAACATGAAACAAATCAATACCATACAACATAATCCCCAATAATGCTAACACATTGTTAAAGCCAATTACTAAAAAGTATACATATAGATACACGATATGTATCAATTCCTAACCGTTAGGCATGACATAACCGCAGACGGGTTGATATGCCGTTAAAATCAATAAACAACAATAACCTTAATATTTCGGGATGGAATATCTCTACTTCAGAAGTCATCAGAGCCCTAAAAGGATTATTATTTAATATGGATTAATACAAACAGCCATCAACATCTCTTTAGTAGTAGTAGTAGTAGTAGGAGGAGGAGGAGGAGCAAGAGGAGGAGAAGGAGAGAAGGAAGAGGAAGAGAAGGAGTATGTGTGTTTTTAGGTGTGCGTACACGCCTGTGTATATTATCTATTTCTTTTTGCCTCGTTCTTCTGAATTTCTTTTACCATTTTTCACAGACAGTTTACAAAAGAACACACATCTTCTACCTGTTCCAACCAATAATGGTAAACGCCCTAACCCAACCCACTGGAAATAAAAAATGGAAACGATCCAATAACAGGAAATCCCTGTGTAACCTCAGAAGATGAAGGGCTTCACTTTGCATAGAACGGCGAAGCAAAATATCAATGGCGTCGGCGTTCTCGCGCGTTTTTTTTTTGCGCGCCAACCACCCAGACATAATTGCAGACAGTGAATAACAATGGAATAAACTTTGGTTTCATTGCTGCCCAGAGAATCGGGATTGTTTTCGTAGTCTTTTACTTTTCACACAGATTCTTCATTTTTCATTCTTTCATTGTCGTTTCTTATTTCCACCATAACATAACATCTAAACTACAAAACACAACAATGATTCTGATAAATTCGCATCAGCCGATATATATATATATATATATATATATATATATATATATATATATATGTGTGTGTGTGTGTTCTCATAAAATTTGGTAGAGCTCTCTAATTGGTAATTTAAATTAACTCCCACTACTAAGCATATAAGCAATGATCGTTTCCCCGGAAAATTGATCTCTCAGTGACCGTAAAATACATAAACAAACCTATGTACTTAATAGTTTAAAAACACCAGTCCCCGTTACAGCTGTCAGTGGACGAGGGGATAAGATATCAGGCTACCATACGGTCAGTCTGAGTTCGACCCTAGCCAAAGATAGCTGTGTCTAACCACACTGAAGAGGCGTGAAACGCCGAAACACGTGTCTGTGGATGACTTGTTGGCTAAAAAAAGCCATATTATAAATACATCGCTTGTGTATCTACTTATCATATATATATATATATATATATATATATATGGTATTTGTGGAAAAAGTTACTTACCGGTGAAAATGGTCACAATGGTTAGTTGATGCAAGTTTCACAATGATAAGACAGCGATATAACAAATATAAAGTGCTCAATACGTGAGTAGAGCAAATTTATTATCATAAAAGTACACGGTAATAACCTACTCGAGTTTCACCATAAGGATCTTCAGGGTTAAATTCACTGGATTAATCAAGATATTGATTAATTGCAGTCGATTTCATGTGTGTATTTTTTCGCGATAAACGGTTGATTACAGGTCCGTGGTGTACCTTTATGATAATGTATATATATATATATATATATATATATATATATATATATATTATATATATATAATATATATAAGTATATGTTAGTAGCATTCTTTTTCTTTTATGCATGTTTTGTTGATCACGACGGACATTTCTTGTCTGACGAGTTTCTTATATATATATATATATATATATATATGATATAATATAATATATATATGTAATATATGATATAATATATATATAATATATAATATAATAATATATAATATATAATATAATATTATATATATATATATATATATATATATAATATATAATGTACCAGATTTATTCTATTAAAACACGTTGTCTCTTACCCTTTTCCCCCAAGTATCACTAGATGTCACTACTATTTTACCGATATTGTGATAAAAACTCACACCCATAAAGAGAGAGAGAGAGAGAGAGAGAGAGAGAGAGAGAGAGAGAGAGAGAGAGAGAGAGGGGGGGGGAGATAGAAAGAGATAGACAAAGAGAAAGGGAAAAGGAAAGAGAAAGACAGACAGAGGATTAATGACACCTTTCTGAACTCTTTTGTCTGCGCTGTGTCCGTAACACATCACTCCCGCCATTTGAATTCTAACAAAGATTACTTGAAGTTTACAAAATTATAAAGGCAATGTCCACAAACTACAATGACGCTAGGCGCGTCGTCTAAAGAAAGAATAGTAGACTATTGTCAACAGAAGGTGGTCATCTAAGGTGAACTGTCCTTCGTTCCACCAGAAAAGAGGAGCGTCGCGTGAGACATACAAACATTCCTTCAAGAAGATCTTTACCTTTAGATTTGTTTAATATTTCCAGAGAAAGAAGTTAGAAGTTCTGTCGTTTCAATCCTGCCTAGTCACTGCTTTGGCAAAATCTAGTAAAAAACGGACCAAGTATCCAATAGGCACCCCAAATTATCAACTTAATGAAAGGTCCATATGTTAACTCATCGCCTGTAACTTCGACTTTCAAATATTTGGAGATAAACGAAGAGATGATTTTTTTAACTTATATTCTATCTGACAAAAATAGATTTTACAAATTTTGTGATACTATTTCTGAGCAGCATCCTTTTATTTAAATAAACATAAAAAATATTTTGCAAATAAATATAATTACATTTCTCTTCTGATTAAGTAAAAACTTTTTTAGTATAAAAACGTCTTTCGTCTTTTTTTTAAATTTATCGTTGAAAAATACTCATATACTTCTGATTAAAAAGTATTTATTGTGGCGAGAGAAACCACGAACGTAGTGGTTCGAAGCGTGCACGACTGTGTTTGGCATGCAGAATGAGATCAGAGGCGAGTGGGGAGATTGAACTCGCATCCTCCTGATTGTGAGTCGTGGCCTGACGCATGGGAATTGCTAAACTGTCCAGAGTGGTCCGGATGTGAAGGATTGACGCGTGCTGATTAGTGTCGCACGTGCTGCACGGGCAAGTCAGAGTAAGGAGCCCGGATGAACACTGTAATTCTGTATTTAATGACCAGCCCTCACAATCCTGGGAGAAAGCATGTAGTAGCATTTTGGCTGTTGCGACGAGTGGACGAGAGAAAAGATATTTTGATAGTGTTGGTGAGAAGAGTGCAGCAATGTTGGGAGAGATTGTTTCAGACTGAACACTTAGTCAGTTGGGAGAGTAAAAGCGTCGGACTTAACTGTGCCCTCAGAAAACATTCTTATTAGATTTATTTAAAAAAAAGATTTTGCTATTGAATTTTAATTTGATTAGGTGTACCAACCATCTATTTATTTAAATAATTGTAAGTTCAACATTTCTATAAATTTCTGATTAAAATTATTTGTTTACAAAGAATGGAAGCGGATGTTACCGATGACGAGTAAAATGTGAAACTTTCATTAAATTGATGATTTGGAGTGCCTACTGTGTAGCAATATGACCCTTGTGAGCTAGAACTGCTAATGGAAGGAGGAGGAATAAATAACAAAGGCTTAAAAAATAGTGATGACCCAAAAGAGGAGAGCGATGGTTTTGACCGTAGCGTGACCCCGAACGAAGAATTGAGGGGCAAGCGGAAGTCACGTGGTGACGTGGGGGAAGGAAGAAAGGCTTCGTCCTCTTTTTGCCGGCGTCCGTCGTAGGGGACAGACCTCATTAGAGCCCAGGAATCTAGGAGTGTTCTCTCTCTCTCGTTCTCTCTGCCTCCCCTCCTCCCTGGTAGAAGCCACTAGACGAGCACGTTAATAAAGGCTGGGAGTTGTGACGACATGTTTCTCGTGTTATGATTTTTTATCGGAGTTTTAGTACCGTGAGTATTGCAACGTAACAACTGGATACTTAGTAATAATAATAAAAAAAAACAAAAAAAAAAAAACAAGCCCGACCATAAATTTAACTCACTTCATTGCACAATGTCGATGACCCCATGTTGTAATGTTCTGTGCTGGCCGATTCGAAGGGTACAAGCTAAAGACAGGTTCACAAGAATAAAAAAACACAACACAAAGTTTGATAACAAGACGCTAATGGAGGAGGAAGGTGTGACACTTTATGCAGTTTGTGGCAGAGCAGAGGACAATTAAGTCTATATTGTCCACTCTAATCAGTGTGTGTGTGTGTGTGTGGGGGGTCACAGTCAAGTCTGACGCAAGGTTCCAATCGATAGTCTAAACACACCCAACTGTATCACGCTCCAAAATCCAATATTATTTCTTTGTCCCGCTCGTCTCGACAACAAAATACTACTGCAGTCGTTGTCCCAGGCCTGTGAGAATAAGTCCTTTAAATACACCTCAATTTCACCACATCCGGGCTCCTCACTCATAATTATCCGTGCAGCACGTGCAACACTCGTCAGCACGGCGCGACCACCTACATCCGGGCCACTATGCTATTTCTTATTTCACTGATCGTCCACAGCTCTCACATTCTGAAGGAAGCGGGTTCGCCTCTAGGTCAGTCCTACACGCCAGGCAAAGCCTAGCCCGCTTCCTTCGAGAATACGGCAAGTCTTCACGCCAGCCACTCTCTCTGTCACACCGTGTTGCACGAGGTAGATCTCCTCTCTCACTACATCCACTTTGTTTATTTGTTTTGTTTTACGGCATATCAACCAGTGGGCCATTTAAAGCCGGCACCATTTTGGAAGATTCGTAACGGTAGTTTGGAAGAAATTTTTTTTAAATTATGTTTTTTGTAAACAAATTTTCTATTTACCACATAGATGGGACTCTAACAGGTACTACCACTCCGGGTCAGAGTGCACCTGCATGCAATGATGATGAAGGGGTGTTCCACATTCCCCAGACATCCAGTATTTGAACCTCACAACCAGATAGAGTTTAACGTCATACCCAGGACATGAAGCCCCTCAGCCTTCTGGCACCCACATGATTGGGGTTTGCCATAAGGGCAATAGGGTTGGGACAAACATATAGGTGATATATAGATAGATAGAGATAGACAGAGGCAGAGAGACAGAGAGATTTAGTTAGATAAATAGTTTGGTTTGGTTTGTTTTGTTTTACGGCTTATCAACCTCAGTGGGTCATTTAATGCCGATAGAGTTTTGAAATAAATCAATTCTTAATGGATAATACAATTTTTTATAAATACATTTTTCTATTTAACCCATAGATGGGACCCTAACAGGTACAACCACTCCGGGTCAGAGTGGACCAGGGAGCAATGGTGATGAAGGGGTGCTCCACATTCCCCAAATCTCCAAAACTGGAACCTCACCATCAGATAGAGTTTAACGTCATTCCCAGGACATGTAGACCCGCAGTCACCGCTTTCTAGCACCCATATGATAAAAAAGGGGTTGGGGCTTGCCATAAGGGCAATAGGGTTGGGAAAATCATATAGGTACTAGCTTGACGTGACCAGCTGATTGATCGGAGGGGGCCTCTCCGACCGCCCCTCTAGCCCAAGATAGTACCAAAGTGGAGTATTGCATGTCATGAACTGCTCATCCACCTGGGCTCTATCCTTAAGCATCACGGGTCGCCACCCACGGCCAACAGGTGGCCCCATTGGGGGAGTCTTACCCCTCTGCAGAGGTGCAGTCGGTGCATTCTAACGCCCCAGCCGACAGGGCGGTAGATAAATAGATAGATACATTTATATGAACATACTGAGGTAGATTGACAGACAGATAGATAGAAGGAAAGAAAGAAAGAAAAAATGCCCGTTTTTAAAAGAATCAAACATCTATTAATAAAGGAGATTAGGTGTATTTCTGTCTGTAACCAAAACTGCGTCACAGCCTACGTCACAATATTCTAAATGATTTTAAAAATTGTTTTTTTTTTACTCTCGCCCTTATTTTTTACAGTAACAAGAAGTTAACTGAAAAGTTTACAAATAGATAAATCCCTAGGATTTTGTATAAAATGTATGTGCAAAATATTCAAAATAATTATTTAATTAATAATTATTACATTTACGCAATATTTTATTCAACGGGGACTGGACTAAGTTTTCTTATCAAATTCTTTTTTTTTTTTTACTCCTTTAATAAATGTGATGATTTTCATTACTTATGATAAACCCTTTGACATTGAATTTTAACCCCCCACCCCACCCCAGTCTATATATTTAAAAATCAATTCTTATATTTAATTCAAAATAACTAATAAATAATTAATAAATGCACGCAATATTTTATTTGAGGAAGACAGAAGTTTCATTGCAAATTGTTTTATTTTTTTTATTCCTTTAATAAATTTGATGATTTACTTACTTATGATAAAAACATTAAATTTTTACCCCCATCTCAGGCTGTATCTTTCGAAAATTAATTTTACGCCGCCCGATGGATGATTATTTTGGACCATGTGACCTTTAGGCACCCCTTTTTTATCTCGATTAAGAAAGTACATGTTTTTCATTTACACTGTCAATATCCGGTTGTTTTAAAAGACGACTTTTAGATTTTAAAAAAAAATTACAAAACTAACCCCTAACCCTAACACTAACCACTAACCCTAACCCCTAACAAACGCCCGGATATTGACGGTGTAACATTAAAAACATGTCCTTTCTTAATCGAAAAGTAATATGGTGTATTTTTTGCTGTTTTTTATAAAGAAACATCGTATACAGGTATTTGCCTCATACCCCACTTGTATGGGCTGGTCACAAGGCATCGTTTTAACGCGGGCCCACCCACAAGCCGAAGCTCGTGGGTGGGAAAGAACAAAAATTGCGTCGATCCATTCGGCATTCCCCCTCAAGGGGGTGCCTCAGGCACTGGGCAATAAACCCAGCCCTGCCCCTTTAAGTCAAGGGGGCAGGTATTGCCTGGGGGGATTGCCCCCTGGGATCGACGCTATTAACTTGTAAAGATCCAGGACCGAAGCCACTAGATCCCCGGCGTTGGCCAGATCTACATATAAGAGACATCGTATACATAAAATGTGAAGCGTACAATCAATACAATCAATATAATCAATAAAATCAATATTCCAATTCAAATCAACTTACCCCATTTCTTCATGGTGCTTATCCCTGATTCCCGCGCAAAAATTGTGAACAAATCTGAGTCTTTATTTTTTTAAAATCTGATTTGGCGTCTTTTATTCAATAATTCACATGACTTTCTTTGCCTTTTACTAAGTTTGTTTGAAATGATCAGATACTTGAATGGTGGAAATGTTATTATCACTCCATTTCACTTTCCATCTTGTTTCCTGTATCGACTGACACTGTAAAGTTACGTCCAGTGAATTTCCAAAGGATTTTTATTTTATTTTACTTTATTTGGGGATCTGCAAAAAAAAAAAAAAAAAAATGAATAAATAAAATAAATAATAATAAAAAAATAGATTAATAAATAAACAAAATTTGATTTGAATAACATCATTAGATCAATTTCTTTTCAAACACAATATTTTATTTCGGAGCAGAGTATTTGTTTCTGGAATCCTGAGTACTTACTTAACCCATTCGTCACGGGCAGGATGTGACACAGTGTCATTTTTCAAACGGTATAATACATCGATCTATAAGTCCCGGGCCTAACTAATAAAACAACAACTTTTAGGCCAAAGTAGATGTAGAATAATCATATTAGATCCAATAACTTCAATTTGGTAAAACAAGGCAACTAGTAGTCGTAACTGAATACGAACCTATCTTGCTGCAATACTACTGCAAAATGCCAGGGTATTTATGAAGTCTCATAACATCATAGAAACCAAGCAGCCAATCAGGACTCAGGGAATGGAATCATCCAAATGCATGAATAAGTACCAACTGTCTTGAAACTGGTTCAGTTGTGCTTAGCTAGTTGCTGTTGCTGTTGCTTAAACCAACAGTACACTAACTCACTTCAACAGTAGTTAGTGTGGATGTGTTCTTTGATTCTAATGTGGAGGGGTCTTATTGTACTTCCTAGATTAGAATCAAAGAACACATCCACACACGTGCATCCTCATTCCATAAACATTTAATCAAATACCAAAATAAGGACAACAATTTTTCTGTTAAAATAGAGACAACTATACGCAACATTGGTAATCTCAGAATTAGAGAAAGTTTATTGATAGCTAAATTAGGTCGCTAAGTATACACAGAAAAATTGTGTGTCGCTTATTTTGGTATTTGATTAAATGTTTATGGAATGGGATGCACGTGTGTGGATGTGTTCTTTAATTCTAATCTAGGAAAGTAGCAATAAGACCCCTCCACATTAGAATCAAGAACACATCCAGCACTAACTACTGTTGAAGTGAGTTAGTGTACTGTTGGTTTGAGCAACAGCAACAGCAACTAGCTAAGCACAACTGGAACCAGTTCCAAGACAGTTGGTACTGTATTCATGCATTTGTATGATTCCATCCCTGAGTCCTGATTGGCTGCTTGTTTCTATGATGTTATGAGACTTCATAAATACCCTGGCATTTTGGGCAGTAGTATGCAGCAACGATATGTCGTATTCAGTTACGACTACTTAGTTGCCTTGTTTTACAAAATTGAAGTTATTGGATCTATATGATTATTCTACATCTACTTTGGCCTACAAAAAAAGTTGTTGTTTTATTAGTTAGGCCCAGGAACTTATAGATCGATGTATTATACCGTTTGAAAAATGACACTGTGTGCACATCCTGCCGTGACGAATGGGTTAAGTAAGTACTCAGGATTCCAGAACAAATACTCTGCTCCGAAATAAAATATTGTTTGAAAGAAATTGATCTGATGATGTTATTCAATCAAATTTGTTTATTTATTATCTTTTTTTATTATTATTTATTTTATTTCTCATTTTTTTTTTTTTTTTTTTGCAGATCCCCAAATAAAGTAAATAAAAAAAAATCTTTGGAAATTCAGCTGGACGTAACTTTACAGTGTCAGTCGATACAGGAAACAAGATGGAAAGTGAAATGGAGTGATATAAACATTTCCACCATTCAAGTATCTATCATTTCAACAAACTTAGTAAAAGGCAAAGAAAGTCATGTGAATTATTGAATAAAAGACGCCAAATCAGATTTAAAAAATAAAGACTCAGATTTGTTCACAATTTTTGCGCGGGAATCAGGGATAAGCATCATGAAGAAATGGGTAAGTTGATTTGAATTGGAATATGATTTTATTGATTTATTGATTTATTGATTGTACGTTTCACATTTTATATCGTATACGATGTCTCTTATATGTAGATCTGGCCAACGCCGGGGATCCAGTGGCTTTCGGTCCTGGATCTTTACAAGTTAATAGCGTCGATCCAGGGGGCAATCCCCCCAGGACTACCTGCCCCTTGACTTATAGGGGCAGGGCTGGGTTTATTGCCCAGTGCTGAGGCACCCCCTTGAGGGGGAATGCCGAATGGATCGACGCAATTTTGTTCTTTCCACCCATGAGCTTCGGCTGTGGGTGGGCCGCGTTAAAACGACAACCTTGTGACCAGCCATAGTGGGGTATGAGGCAATACCTGGTATACGATGTTTTCTTATAAAACAGCAAAAAATACACCATATTACTTTTCGATTAAGAAAGGCTACTGTTTTTTGTTACACCGTCAATATCCGGCGTTTTGTAGGGTTAGGGTTAATGTGTTAGTGTTAGGGTTAGGGGTAGTTTTGTAGATTTTTTTTTTTAAATCTAAAAAGTCGTCTAATAAATACACCGGATATTGACAGTGTATAATGAAAACATGTACTTTCTTAATCGAGATAAAAAAGGGTGCCTAAAGGTCACATGGTCCAAAAAAATCATTCCATCGGGCGGCGTAAAATTAATTTTCGTAAAGATACAGCCTGAGATGGGTAAAATTTAATGTTTTTATCATAAGTAGAAAATCATCAAATTTATTAAAGGAATAAAAAAAATAAAACAATTTGCATGAAACTTCTGTCTCCTCAATAAAATATTGCGTGCATTTATTAATTATTTATTAGTTATTTTGAATTAATATAAGAATTGAATTTTTAAATATATCGACTGGGTGGGGTCGGGGGGTTTTCTGTCAAAGGTCATTACCATTCATAAGTAATGCCAAACGATCACATTTATTAAAGAGTAAAAAAATAAGAATTTGATAAGAAAACTTAGTCGGCAGTCCGTTGAAATAAAATATTGCGTAAATGTAATAATTATTAATTAAATAATTATTTGAATATTTTGCACATACATTTTATCAAAATCCTAGGGATTTATCTATTTGTAAACTTTTAGTACTTCTAGTTACTGAAAAAATAAGGGCGAAGTAAAAAAAAAACATTTTTAAAATCATTTAGAATATTGTGACGTAAGCTGTGACGCAGTTTGGGTTACAGACAGAAATACACCTAATCTCCTTTAATTAAATAGATGTTTGATTCTGTTAAAAACGGGCATTGTTTCTTTCTTTTCTTCTTCTATCTATCTGTCTGTCAATCTACCTCAGTATATCATATAAATGTATCTATCTATTTATCTACCGCCTGTCGGCTGGGGCGTTAGAATGCACGACGCACCTCTGCAGAGGGGTAAGACTCGCCCAATGGGCCACCTGTTGCCGTGGGTGGCGACCCGTGTGCTTAAGATAGAGCCCAAGTGGATGAGCAGTTCATGAATGCAATACTCCACTTTGGTACTATCTTGGGCTAGAGGGGCGGTCGAGAGGCCCTCCGATCAATCAGCTGGTCAGTCAAGCTAGTACCTATATGATTTTCCCACCCTATTGCCCTTATGGCAAGCCCAACCCCTTTTTATCATATGGGTGCTAGAAGCGGTGACTGCGGTCTACATGTCCTGGGAATGACGTTAAACTCTATCTGATGGTGAGGTTCCAGTTTGGAGAATTTGGGAATGTGGGAGCACCCTCATCACCATTGCTCCCTCCATCTGACCTGGAGTGGTTTACCTGTTAGGGTCCATCTATGGGTTAAATAGAAATTGTATTTATAAATTGTATTATCATTAAGAATTGATTTATTTCAAAACTTTCATCGGCATTAAATGACCCACTGAGGTTGATAAGCCGTAAACAAAACAACCAAACCAAACTTATTATCTAACTAATCTCTCTGTCTCTCTGCCCTCTGTCTATCTCTATCTATCTATATATCACCTATATGTTTGTCCCAGCCGCCTATTGCCCTTATGGCAACCCCTTTATCTGTGGGTGCCAGAAGGCTGTGGGTCTTCTGTCTTAGGTATGACGTTAAACTCTATCTGGTTGTGAGGTTCAAATACTGGATGTCTGGGATGTGGACACCCCTTCATTCATCTATTGCATGCAGGTGCACTCTGACCGGAGTGGTAGTACGCTGTTAGATAAGTCCGCATCTATGTGGTAATGAAATTTGTTTACAAAAACTATAATTTAAAAAAAATTTCTTCCAAGCTATCGTTACGATCTTCAAATGTGCGGCTTAAATGGGCCACTGGTTTGATATGCCCGTAAACAACTAAATAAACTAAGTGGATGTAGTGAAGAGAGACTCTACCTCGTGCAACA
>CM042156.1:14522778-14565278 GCA_023376005.1 Doryteuthis pealeii
TGGTCGGGCGGCTGTTGGTTGTCGTTCAGTGAGTAATCTGCATGGTCATTGGGAAGTTTCGGAGTCTTCAACCTCAAAGACTTCCCTCGCCCTCTAAGCCTATTCAGAGCGTGACTCCAAACTTCTGGTACAACCACCAAACAATAGACGCTAAATGACGCTTGACAAAATTTTTGGGAACGTTTGTGGAACTCTATCCCATTTAAATACAAAGCACGCGCCATCGTGATTGGTTGTTTAGCAACAGGTCCAAATCAGATGAGCGATACCCTATATTTAAATGGAGATACTGATGAGCCAGAAAATACTGTTCTCCGTACGGATTACGAGGTTTAGATGAACTAGGTAAGTCAAACCCTTCTTTATAATAGTCACACCCTTCATTGCATAAAATGAGGACTGTTTTATTATGGAGTGAGAGGACTTTACTTTTATCTATACTATATATATATATATATATAAGCAAGTAAACCAAACAACAATGTGTTTTGATATGGCTTTTTTTAGCCGACAATTTTTGTGGAGAATATGGTGCTTTAATTGAAGTGGTTACCTTAATTTGGAAATTGACTGATTAATTAATTAAATGAATTAGGCGCCGCATTAACCTATTCAAATGTTAGGGCTAAACAAATCGAGAAAAATCAATTTCTGTATAGTACCAATTTCGGAGTCTATTAGGCCTTCATTTTAGAAGAGCTATAGACAGGAAGACCGCTTTGTGGGGATTCGAACCCTAGACTGGCCAAGCTGACAGGCGGGACTCTAACCATTACACCAGCTGGCCTTCTCAGATTTTTCGAAAGTAACTAGAATTAAAGTGATATTTACCCTTTTAACATCGGTTGAGAATGATTGCAAATTGCCCTGTTGCCAACTCTATTTTGTTTTCATCTTCCGGTTATATAATGTAGATTAGGTTATATTTTGAATATCTGTATTTTATAGTTTTTTCTTAATATAGACATAGATGATATTAAAATAAAATTAAAACTAAAATATGTAAACTATAAGAGATAAAGTTGTTATAGACTGACCGTATACTATTATATATATATAATAATATATATATATATAGATAGTATGATTAAATATTAAAATTGAAGGCAATACAATGCGTAGAAAAAATAAAAACCAAAAGATTGCTTTTTTTTTTGTCTTATACGATTTTCAAATTCTAATATTTAATATATATAATATATATATATATATATAGGCGTTACTAAGCTACATTACCACCTATATATATATATATACGGTCAGTCTATAACACTTTTATCTCTTATAGTTTACATATTTTATTTTATTTTATTTTATATCATCTATTTATATTAAAAAAAACTATAAAATACAGATATTCAAATATAACCTAAGTTACATATAAACCGGAAATGAAACAAATAGAGTTGGCAACAGCAATTTCAATCATTTCTCAACAGAATGTTACAAAGGTAAGATATCCATTTAATTCTAGTTTATTTCGAAAAATCTGAGAAGGCCAGCTGGTGTAATGGTTAGAGTCCCCGCCTGTCAGCTTGGCAGTCAGGGTTCGAATCACACACAAAGCGGTCTTCCTGTCTATAGCTCTTCTAATGAGGCCTAATAGGCCGAAATGTACATACAGAAATTGATTTTTCTCGATTTGTTTAGCCTAACATTTGAATAGGTATGCGGCGCCTAATTCATTAATTATTAATCAATCAATTTTCAAAATTAGGTACCACTTCAATTAAGCACATATTCTCACAAAAATTGTCGGCTAAAAAAGCCATATCAAAACACATTGTTTGTTTGGTTACTTCTATATATATATATATATATATATATATAAAAGTAAATCCAATCATTAAAATCATTCCTCTTTTATCAAGAAGGGTTGACTATTATTAAAGAAGGGTTGACTTACCTAGTTATCTAAACCTCGTAATCCGTACGGAGAACAGTATTTCTGGCCACGTATCCCATTTAAACATAGGGTATCGCTCATCTGATTGGCTGTTGCTAACAACCAATCAGATGCGCGGTGCTTTGTATTTAAATGGGATAGAGTTCCACAACCGTCCCAAAAATTTTGTCAAGCGTCATTTAGCGTCTATTGTTGGTGGTTGTACCAGAGTTTGATCACCTCTGATAGGCTTAGCAGGGCGAGGGAAGTCTGATGTTGGAAGACCCGAAACTTCCCAATGACCCATGCAGATTACCTCACTGACGACAACCAACAGCGCCCCAAATGTAGGAGCGTATATTTAAAGTATATATATATATATATATAAAGATTAACCTAATGGAACACATGGCCAATGCTGTTAAGTATACTAGAAAAGAAACTGTTTATTCAGTATTCTCGGTTATGAGTTCTGTATCCGTTGTTTACAGCTTACTAACTATTAATGATGTGTCAAAGATTGTTTTCTATTTTGTTTTGTAATGCCGATTAGAATAAAAAAGAATTATAAAAAGATCTCTCAGCACCAGACACACAGAGATATTTTGATGAAAAGGATGTATTTTTAAATCAAATACCAAGATGAAATAGACATATCATATATAACAATGCCCCAGACATAACATAATATTGTTATTTACTAAGCTTTGCTTAGATGTGGCACAAAGCCGAATGTAAGGAGCACCCAGTGAGTCTCGAACTCACTAGTTATGGTTTGCCAGTCTACCTTGCTAACCATTACACAACCTGAGGTGCCCAACATACCATAATATAACAATTATTTTAAAGCATTCTTTATCTTGAACATCGAACATAAAAATCTGGCAAATTATTTTGGGAAACAGTGTCCTAAGAATGACGCTAAACTACATCTGGTGGTGAGACTCCAATTCTGTGGCCCCGTGGAGTACGGAGTACTTATTCATTGCCAATACTACCAGGTGCACTCTGACCCGGAGATATAATACCTGTTAGGGTTTGGTTTGGTTTGGTTGGTTGGGTTTTACGGCATGTCAACCCCTTGGGTTATTTTATGCCGAATACTTCTATTGGTAAAAAAACAATGTTTAATGCTAACAAAGTTTCGAAATAATTTCATTTTTAATGGATAATACAATTTTGTTTATAAACTCATGTTTTCTATTTAACCCATAGATGGGACCCTAACAGGTACTACCACTCCGGGTCAGAGTGGACCAGGGAGCAATGGTGATGAAGGGGTGCTCCACATTCCCCAAACCTCCAAAACTGGAACCTCACCATCAGGTAGAGTTTAATGTCATTCCCAGGACATGTAGACCCTCAGCCACCGCTTTCTAGCACCCATATGATAAAAATGGTTGGGGCTTGCTATAAGGGCGATAGGGTTGGGGCAATCATATGGTGCTAGGGCTTGACGTGACCAGCCGTTTGATCGGATGGGGCCTCTCTGACCGCCCGTCTAGCCCAAGATAGGGCCAAAGTGGAGTATTGCAAGTCATGGACTGCTCATCCACCTGGGTTCTATCCTTCAGCATCACGGGTCGCCACCCACGGCCAACAGGTGGCCCAATTGGGGGAGTCTTATCCCTCTACAGAGGTGCAGTCGGTGCATTCTAACGCCTCACCGACAGGGCGGTATATCTGTTACGGTCCACTCTATGGGCGAAATAGAGTTTTTAAAATATTGAATACCCAAAAAAAGAATAAATAAAACAAAAACGTCTTCGGCATAAAATAACCCAACAGGTTTGACATACCATAAAATCCAACCAAACAATAAATTTCCCAAAATATTCCTCAGTTTTATTTCTCACTAAGATTCAGACCTTTGAAACAGCAACAACAAACCCTCCCCAAAATTATATCATATCGTTAACGAAAAATAAAATTTCATCACTATATATGTATAGTATAAGAGTACTTGCTTTTTGGATTTCTACTTGTTTTATATGCTATTAGAAAATCTTATTATAATGGAGATTCTATGTTTTTCTCTCTGTAACCGAAACTATTTAACTACTCAAGTCACAATTCCCTTAGTTATTTATGTCACATTCTCCATGATTTTATTTTTATTTAAACCTCAGTCGAAACATGTATATGTACAAATATTATAAATATTTGAACAGTTTGTCGTAAATCAGGTAAAACTGAAATACTTTGAAAAATTCAAGTTTCACCCAACTAATTGTCGAGAACTCAAACTGCAAGAATAAAAGGGTTCCATTTGTCTTAATTTTGAGATGAGGCTTGATAATTTCTATTATTTGGACTAGCAACAGAAAACACCCTCCGGGCGTCGTAAAAATTAATTTTTGAAAGACATTGCCTGAGAGGATGGGAGTTAAAAATTCAATGTCAGAGGGTTTGTATCATAAATAAGCAAAAACCTCATATTTATTAAAGGAAAAAAACCAAAAAAAAACAAACAATTTGAAATGAAAACTGAGCCCCGTCCCTCTCAAATAAAATGTTGCGTGCATGTAATAATCAAACAATTATTTTGAATATTTTACACATCAATTTTCCACAAAATCGTAGGTATTTATTTATTTCTAAACTTTTTAGTTAACTTCATGTTACTGTAAAAAAAAGGACGAGAGTAAAAAACAATTTTAAAAATTGCTTACTCAAATTTTGGGTGTATATAGCATAAGAATATTGTGACGTAAGCTGTGACGTAGAGCTATGACGTAGTTTTTGTTACAGACAGAAATACAGACAATCTCCATTATTAATAGATTATATTTTGTCCAGTTGGACACCCAGCGCAAAGGGTTGAGCTAATACAGTTCTAAGAGACAATCGTCTGTAGGTTGCAGGTTCAATCCTGAACACGGGTGATAATAACATTGAATACTTAACATAGTTTAGCACTTGTAACCGGTTATGGTTGGCAGAATGAAAACATTTATCATATGGATGCTAGAAGGCGGTGTCTGCGGGTCTACATGTCCAGGGAATGACGTTAAACTCTATCTGATGGTGAGGTTCCAGTTTTGGAGGTTTGGGGAATGTGGAGCACCCCTTCATCACCATTGCTCCCTGGTCCACTTTGACCCGGAGTGGTAGTACCTGTTAGGGTCCCATCTATTGGTTAAATAGAAAAATGTATTTATAAAAAAATTGTATTATCCATTAAGAATTGATTTATTTCAAAACTTTATCGGCATTAAATGACCCACTGAGGTTGATATGCCGTAAAACAAAACAAACCAACCAAACCAGAATGAAAACAGTCTGCCCCGCTGGATTGAATAAAAAGTTCGGTTTGAATTTCCGTGTTGGCTCCCGATTACGACATGAATGCCACGGAGTTCAACAGGAAACACTTGAACAAGGCCGGATAATCATATTTGATCAAATGATGGATGCCACTATTTAGAATAAAGGATCACGAACTCACGTGACTCAGTTTAACTTAAGTATTTCATAGCACATTTATTATGTAATATTAAAACTGCACGTGCACAACTGATAAGAATATAGCAACAGCTCATAAAATGAACATAAAATTTATGTTCTCTTTAATAAAATATGTCTAAAATATTCAGTTTCAGAACTATCGTTTCTATCTTTTCATCTCTCTCTCTCTCTCTCTCTCTCTCTCTCTCTCTCTCTCTATATATATATATATATATATATATATATATATATATATATATATCTTATTATAATGGAGATTGTCTGTTTTTCTGTCTGTAACCGAAACTATATTACTACTCAAGTTACAATTCCCTTAGTTATTGACATCGCATTCTCAATGATTTTATTTTTTATCTAAACCTCAATTATTAATAAAATTGTTTTACATTATTATTACTGTTGACCATATCTACATACAAACAGCATGCAATTATATTTATATATACAACAAAATAGCGGTTTACAGTTTGAATGGAAAGGCTAATTTGCATATTGATATTAAAAATGTGATTTTAATAAATATATGCTTAGTATTATTGATTTCTAACTGTTTGGCTTTATTTTAATGAATATAAGCAAAAATCTCTTCAATGAATCTTAAATGAAATCCATTAACAAGAAAAAATAACTGTCATTTTATTCTTTACTTACTCTTTTAAGTAAATACTTAAATTAGAAAAAATAACAATGAAAGACGAGAGTGATGGAAGAGTAAGTTTCAGTTGTTCTATTTTTCGATTATACTCCCTCTGTTTCAAATCTTTTTTTATCTGCATTTCCCATTTAGTTTCCTTAGCCTTTCTAATTTAATACAATATTTTATTACATTAAAACTTAAATACTTGAACCCTCCGCTAGTATATATAAAGAAATTTGAAAAAACAAGTGTTCCAAAAATGAGATGAATTTATTTTATTTTTGAAATACCATAGGGATTCGGTCATTAGTCATATAGTCATTCGGTCATATATATATATATATATATATATATATATATATATATATATATATATTAATGAATAGAGAATAAATGAGAAAAGTATTGCCATGAAAAGGTGCTCAATTCTAATAAAGCAGAGCAGATTTATAATCAATAGTAATTATCCATAATATAATTACTATTGATATATATATATATATATATATATATATATATATATATATATATATATATATATATATATATATATATATATATATGGGTAGATAGACATTGAATGGCAACATATGAGCTTAACTTTGATGAAATTGTGTATCTTGAACACAGAAACTGTGTTATATATATATATATATATATATATATATATAAGGAGAGAGAGAGAAATTGTGGGAGGTCCGAATGTTCTATTTGTAATGACCACATGATGATAAAAAGAACAAGAACAATAAAAAAGAACAAAAAGAAATGGTCGTAAAACAACAGCTCAGATATTAAACGTTAAAGTTTCAGTGAATATCAAAATAGAAATAGCTTCTTGATTATACCCCTTGAAAACGGCAAATCATGTCGGAAAATGCTTGGGGGAGAAAATCGGTCATTTTTTTTTTCAGGAATTCAACAAAACTTAAAATATCGCGTAAAAATCAATAACAGTTAAGTTTATATAGAACTCCTCTGCGATTTTAACGAGATGTCTACGGAAAAAGTCAGCCTAAATATACGTTATATATATATATATATATATATATATATATATATATAAATAAAAGGATTGAGCACTCTATGGCGGCCTTTACATACATGGAGATGTGTGTATTAAAACAGTTAAAATCCCCTGCGCATTTTGTAGGTGACTATATAGCGTATCGGTAAAGGTGTATGGACTGACACTGAACCGACCAGATTTCAATCCCGGCTGTCTAGCCACACTGTAGAGATTTGATAAGTCGAAACAGGTGTCTGTGGATAACTATATATATATATATATATATATATATATATATTACAAGGTGTGTCAAAAAAATATTGAGATTGAAGCTATATTTACCAAGATGCAAATGAAGAATTTTTTCAGAGTACGTGTGTAAAAAAAGTATCAAGCTTAAAGCTGTATTTACCAAGATACAAATTCAGAATGAATGAACGTTATTTTTTTTTTCAGAATACAAGGTGCGTCAAAAAGTACAGACATCTCGACCCACTTATATATATATATTATTGTACTAATTTAATGTTAATACATGCGTATTAGGCAAGCCTCAGACGGTTATATATTGAAAAGTGGCTTGTCCAGCGTTTGTGTACGTGATGCGCGTTCACGTGATAGAATACTATTATGTAACATAACATACTAGGTCTTAATGTAAATTTAATAAGGGTAAATTAGGACCATGATATTTCGTTTGAAATTTTAAATTCAAAATATATGAGCCTTAAAACCCCCTTTATAGTGCCTTTAAATCCCCAATTTGTGAAAATTTTGGTTTCGATTTTTTGGCTTTTCTGAGAGATTCGATGCGTAGATTAAAATGGTACCAAAGAAAGTGCTTTATTGAGAATTTACGGAGATATGCCAGGTTTCAAATATCACCTAATAGTGCCTCAAAAAGTGCCAATTTTCGAGAAATTAAAGGTGTCGCTTTTATTGGCTTTTCTGATAGATTTCGATGCGTGGAATTTATGGATGCCAAAGAAAGCCTTCAATTCAAAGAATTAGCGGAGATATGAGTCCTTCACCCACCCCCCGCCTTAGAGTGCCCCAATTCTGTGAACATTTTTTGATAGTTTATCTCAATTGTTGTCTTGCTGATTAAGCACGAAAGTCACCTGACATAAGTCTTTTTGAAGTAATGGAGTTTTATTTTGTACGATGTGTATGTACTTTAATTACAACATACGCTATCTCTAATTGTTTAAAAAATTCAAGGTGAGCAGAATCGATATGAGATAACCCCCCGAATCACCCTGTCATCCCTCCCCCCAAAAACCTTAAATTTCACACAAAACCACTTAAGTAACATTACACCAATACCTAACCTCCTTCAATACTCAACTTGTAAAATTACAAAAATTAAAATTTAACTACGACTCAAAACAATTGAAGAATTATCCAAAGAGACAGTTAAAAAGAAAAAAGAAAGAAAGGAAAAAAAGAACAAAACTCAATTCAGACTTATTAGAAGTTGAAAGAGAGAAAGGATAGACAATTGATAGGAGATATTTTTTGTTTTGTTAAAATTTGATTTTCAGAAAAATTTAAGAATTTTTTAGAAAAACAGAAAAATGAAAAACATAATGGCGACCGCAAAAAAGACAATAGAAAAAGAAAAAAAAGAAAGAAAAGGACTTTTTTTCTGGATTTTGAATTGTGTAAAAGTTGTTTAATTCTTAATATTGTGGAAGAGTTTTTAATCAAAATATTACAAATACTATTTATCTCTGAATGTTTGAGATGAGGCTTAATGATTAGTATATCAGTTATTCGGACTATTGTCCTCGTCTTCATTGTTATTGTACAACGTTTCAGACGATGTACCTCCGGCTTCTTTAGGTATATCTTGTCGGCCTCGGGAACTTCTCGGACTGGGGAACCTTCTTTTCGACTCAGAACTTTCTTGTCGTAATCAGGAACCTTCTTGTCGTAATCGGGATCCATCACGGAACTTTGAACCCAATTCTTTATTCAGTCCACGAGGGTATCCTATTCTCATTCCGCTAACCATAGCTGGGGTAGAGGCGTTAAGCTGTGGTAACTATTATTCTATGCTACTGCCGCCATTGGCCAGGATTGAACCTGCAGTCCAGAGATAACTGTCACTTAGAACTGTCGTAACCTAACTCCTTTATCCTGAGAAGGTTCCCGAGTCTGACAAGAAATACCTGAAGATGGCCGGAGGGTACATCGGCCAAAACGTCGTACAGATAACAATGAAGATGAGGACAATAGTCCGAATAACACAGATAATACTAAATACTACTTAGTAATCCTGCTTAGTAAATAATTCAATATGTTTTTCAACATACTCATCTCAGCGTATGAGTAGCACAAGGAACCGTGCGCTAAAGTGAGGAGCTGATGGTAGGTGTGTCGCTTCACCTCAAAGGCAAAAACTACTTGGTCTAGCGCTAGCGGAAAGGGGATACACTTCCTCAATGTCTGGTTGATACCGACTTTAGGCCATCCCGACAACAACTTTAATGTAAAAATATACAGGCAGATCTTTATATTACGTTTATTTCTCAATTTTGGTTGAATCACAAGGAAACACTTGATATATCCACCTATTACACAACACACACACACACACACACACACACACACACACACACATATATATATATATATATATATATATATATATAATCTAAAAGTCCAGAGAAGAAATATTTTCCTTACGACACAAGAGTTTTATTTTTTAAAAATGTCGCATTGAGTGCTCAATGTTTGCTCTTAATGTTAGAGTCACAGAGCAAATATATAAGTAAAGAAATAACAAAAGACTTAGAGATTTAGCATTATAGACTATTTCAGGGAGCTTAGACAAAGTGCCTAACTCTCCCGATTCATCAGATGCGAATGATGAATTCTTTATTACTTTAAAGGCATTTGAAAACAGATTTTTATTTTTTTTTTTTTTAAATTTATAGTCCTGTGATATAAATTCCAAATGAAAACCTATAATGCTAAATCTCTAAGTCTTTTCTTTATTATCTTATATATATATATATATATATATATATATATATATATATGTGTGTGTGTGTGTGTGTGTGGTGTGTGTGTGGACTGATTGGCAGGCTGGACAACCTGGATTTTCTCTGAAAACTCGGCCAATTTCTCAAAATACACCGGATATGAAGCTTCAACTGGAGGAATTTTAGTTCGTGTGGATCGGTACAACAGCGAATAGATGCAAAGATGATCAAAAAACAAGTTGTACGATGCGTTGATTTAGATCTCTATGAATCACATAGGCAAGATGAAAGGTGTTGCTGTTTTGTCGAGGGCCAGGGCCTTATCTGTGCGATTTTGGCGTTGACTGACATGAAGCAAGCAACGACAAGCGGTAACTTAACGGACTACTTATATAAACAGTGATGGGTTTATCGTTTCTTTTTGTATGTTTTGTCTTGTATTTTTTTTTTTTTTTTAGTATTTTTTTTAATGTTTAGATGTACTAGGTTTCAGCGTGCGAAAATTCGTACATTATGTTTCGGCCTTCAGAAGAAGAGAGAAAAAAAAGAGGAAAGAAAAAAAAAAAAAAGAAAAAGGAAAGAAAAAAAATACACAAAACAAAATTCAATAAAAAAAAACAAAAAATTTACTAAAAGTAAATGTAGATAAAATGTTTTTTTTTGTATACGTTGACGTTCCAGTCATTTATACGTAAAGATTTTTTGGTACATTTGTAGGCAAGGATAATGCAAATCTAATAAAATAGACAATACTGTTATTTTATAAATGTGAATTTGTTTTACTATTTAATTTTTTTTTTTGGGGGGGGGGGTATATAAAAGTTAATCGGTATATAAAATTAACTCCAAAATTTTAAAAAATTGTTTTAATCCAAAACATTTTGAAAGTCAAAACACATACATAATTAAAAAAAAGAAAGATACTTTCAAGTTTTAGAAAGAAAAAAAGTTAAATACATTCTAACACAAATATAATAAAAATTGTGATAATTTGGGAAACTTAACTTAAACTACAAGATCAAAATATGATTTTCCCAACCCTATTGCCCTTATGGCAAGCCCCAACCCCTTTTTATCATATGGGTGCTAGAAGGCGGTGGCTGCGGGTCTACATGTCCTGGGAATGACGTTAAACTCTATCTGATGGTGAGGTTCCAGTTTTGGAGGTTTGGGGAATGTGGAGCACCCCTTCATCACCATTGCTCCCTGGTCCACTTTGACCCGGAGTGGTAGTACCTGTTAGGGTCCCATCTATGGGTTAAATAGAAAAATTTATTTATAAAAAATTGTATTATCCATTAAGAATTGATTTATTTCAAAACTTTATCGGCATTAAATGACCCACTGAGGTTGATATGCCGTAAAACAAAACAAACCAAACAAAACAAAAGATCAAAATAAAAACATTATCAGAAGAAAATGATTTGACAAAAATATAATTAAGTTAAAATAAACAACAAATTTGAGATAACGAAATCGGTAAATTCTAGACAACGATCTACGATATGGCTTTATTTAACTGTGAATCTATTTTATTTAAAAAAAAATGTATTGAAATCAATCTTGCGCAATCGCTATGAACCCAAAACTTAGTCAGCATTAAATAACCCGCTGAGGTTGATATGCTGTAAAACAAACCAAACTAATGCCCTTATGGCAAACCCCAATCCTTTTTATCATATGACTGCTAGAAGGCGGTGGCTGAGGGTCTTCATTCCTGAGAATGACATATTTTGTATAAAGTTTCAGTTTGTTGCTTCTGTTTATTATTACTACATGATAAAAATTCTGCTTGTGTCTGAAGTGACTTGTATCTGAAATCTGGTGATTGAGGAGTTAAAAGAAATATCTTGAATGATTAGGAAATGAATTTAATTCTTCTATTCACTTTTCTCCTTAAGTGAAAAGTCTTACCTTGACTTGAACCTTTATATATACTAGCAAATATATGCACCCTCCGGGTGCAAGTATTTAAGTTTTAATGTAATAAAATATTGTATTAAATTAGAAAGGCTAATGAAACTAAATAAGAATACAGAATAAAAATATTTGAAACAGAGGGAGTATAATAAAAAATGGAACAACTGAAACTTACTCTTCCATCACTCTCGTCTTTCATTGTTATTTTTTCTAATTTAAGTATTTAGTTATAAGAGGAAGTAAAGAATAAAATGACAGTTATTTTATCTTGTTAATGGATTTCATTTAAGATTCATTGAATAGATTTTTGCTTATATTCATTAAAATAAAACCAAACAGTTAGAAATCAATAATACTAAGCGCATATTTATTAAATTCGATTTTTTAATATTAATATGCAAATTAGCCTTCCCATTCACACTGTAAACCACTATTTTGTTGTATATATAAATATAATTGCATGTTGTCAGTACGTAGACATAGTTAACAGTATTAATAATGTAAGACAATTTTATTAATAATTGAGGTTTAGATAAAGATAAAATCATGGAGAATGTGATGTAAATAACTAAGGGAATTGTGACTTGAGTAGGAATATAGTTTCGGTTACAGACAGAAAAACACACAATCTCCATTATAATAAGATATATATATATATATATATATATATCTTATTATAATGGAGATTGTGGGTTTGTCTGTATGTAACCGAAACTATATTACTATACAAGTCACAATTCCCTTTGTTATTTACACCACATTCTCCATGATTTTATTTTTTTATTTAAACCTCAATTATTAGTAAAATTGTTTTACATCATTAAGACTGTTAACAATATCTACATACTAATAACATGCAATTGTATTTATATATACAACAAAATAGCGGATTACAGCGTGAATGGGAAGGCTAATTTGCATATTGATCTTAAAAATTTTATTTTAATAAATATATGCTTAGTATTATTGATTTCTAATTGTTTGGTTTTATCTTATTGAACATGAGCAAAAATCTCGGGATAAATCTTAAAAGAAATCCATTAACAAGAAGAAATAACTGTAATATTATTCTTTACTTCCTATTTTAACTAAATAGTTAAATTAGGAAAATTTACCACTGAAAGACGGGAGTAATGGAAAATGGTGGAAGAGTTAGTTTCAAAGTTGTTCTATTTTCCGATTATACCCCTCTGTTCCAAATCTTTTTATCTAAATTCTTATTCAGTTTTTAGCCTTTCTAATTTAACAGGATATTTTATTATATTAAAACTTAAATACTTGCACCCAGAGGGTGCATATATTTGCTAGTATATATATTATATATATATATATATATATATGTGTGTGTGTGTGTGTGTGTGTATGTGTGTGTATGTGTACCAAGCGTTCCTTATGAAACGGTTTTTCTTACCCTAAAGTTTACAATAAATTTACAGCCTGTTTGCCTAACCACTTCCTCAAAAGAAATTCTTTCCTCTGAATAACAAAAGTAATCACAACGCACGTACACACTCATATATATATATATATATATATATATATATATATATATATATATATATATGAGGATATGAGGGTTGATCCGATAGAATGTAGTAAAGAATAAAGGGAAAAGTGTACAAAAAGAGAAAAACTTAAACAAGTAGATGTAGGAGATATATTTCGTTATGCATTGTGCAGGACATCATCAGTCAACTTTTTGTCCACTTTTCCCTTTATTGTTTACCTATATATATATATATATATATATATATATATATATATACCATATATATATATATATATATATATATATATATATATATATATACAACAAAACCCCTCCCCACGAGCAGGATATAACACAAGGTCAATTTATTAAGGGGAGTTTAACAGGCTGGAATTCAGAGCTTTCACCTAGTCTGGTTACGAAGACAAGGTTAAAGAGCTGTAGGGAGATTACTTGGATACATATCTTTCCCACCATATTAGAACTATTTTAAATGTAAACTGCGTATCCCGAATTTGAACAATATATATATATATATATATATATATATATATATATATATATATAGTGGACTCTTCTATCGAGAACGATAGATGAGGGTCACCAGTGAGTGATTTGATTCTTCCCATGACGTGCATGCTGTCAAGAAGACATTTTATGTTTTCTCGAGTGTGACAGCAGCCCAGCCTTGCTGCGAGCCATGAAGCCACACTGACAAACGAAATGATCCAAGGCAGGAGTTAAATGTTTTTCTTTTAAAGTTAGGCGGAGCCGATCTCTATGCTTCAGTCTATTTTGTTCAAAGCTCTTTAGTTTACGGAAACAGGTCTTACGCCATTCCTTCCGATCCGATGCTAGATCTTCCTAAGCACTCAGGTCAATATCGAGGCGTTTCAAATTGTCCTTCAATTTGTCCTTGTAGCGTAAGAGAGGACGTCCAATAGAACGCTTGGCATTTGGTAGTTGCCTGTATAAAATCTTCTTTGGAAGCCTGTTCTCATTCATTCGGACAACGTGACCTGCTAGTAGGGTTTCGATGCCAGCAATATCGCATCTTTTTGAAATCGTGCTATTTCATCCCATTTTATACCGTAAATGACACGAAGACAACGAATGTGAAATGCGTCAAGTTTGTTTATGTGTTTGCGGTAAAATATCCAAGTTTCAGCACCATACAGTAGAGTAGAAAGCACGACTGCTCTGTGGATGTTTTTTCATTTTAAGAGATACATCTTTGGTACTCCATAAACGATGTTTCAGATTGCCGAATGCAGTGCTAGCTTTACCTATTCTGGAATGGATTTCTTTGTCCATTTTTCCATCAGATGTGACTGTTGATCCAAGATATTTAAATGTGTCAACAATCTTCAATGCTTTTCCATCAATGAAGACAGATGGATTTACAAGACGTGTATTGCAAGCTGCGGGCTGGTATAGTAGTTCAGTTTTTTTT
Source organism: Doryteuthis pealeii (assembly GCA_023376005.1). NCBI lineage: Eukaryota > Metazoa > Mollusca > Cephalopoda > Myopsida > Loliginidae > Doryteuthis > Doryteuthis pealeii. The sequence goes on from CM042156.1 coordinate 14,537,630, forward strand.
AATACTGATTGTAAGTCCAAATGATCTTGATGTCTCAGAGAATTTATCAATGATGGTCTGGATGTCTTTTAGGCTGTGTGCTAATAGAGCGGCATCGTCTGCAAAGAGAAGATCACGTACTAACTGCAAGGACATTTTTGACCTAGCTTTAAAACGTTGTTGATTGTATAGGCCACCACTTGTTCTAAATTCAACATTTATTCCTTCGCTTAGATCTGAGAATGCTTTCTCGAGCATGGCAGAAAAAAATAATGCAAATAGAAGTGGAGCAAGAACACAGCCTTGCTTAGTACCGTTTGAGACAGAAAAGGTACTGGATTGCTCGCTACATGATCTCAGAGAAGCCCTCATTCCTTCATGCAAAGAGATGATGATCTGAAGCATCTTATTTGGGACTCCGAATTTTGACAACACTTTCCACAGAGCAGTCCGGGACACAGTGTCAAAGGTTTTGTGAAATCCACAAAAACTATGAATAAGTCTTTGTTTTGCTCTTGAGCCTTCTCGTGAGCCCGTGGAAGACAGAAAATCATATCTACTCTTCCTCTACCTGAGCGAAAACAAAACTGATTTTCTGGTAGTGCTGATCCTGAGACAAAGTCATTAAGCCTGTTAAGGATGATGCGACCAATGATTTTTGTCAGCAACTGAGAGAAGAGATATTCCTATGTGGTTGTCACATATATATATAATGAATAAAACAGAACGTCTTCGGCATAAAATAACCCAACAAGGGTTGAAATGCCTGTAAAATCCAGTCAACCAGCCAACCAACGAAATTTAACTTAGAAATGTGTTTATCTAATCAAATGCGGCAACTCATCCGTCAATTTTGTTTCAAAGTGGGTTTCTTGCGGATGAATTAGTTTGGTGCTAAAAGCCATTTGGAGTCAGCGTTTCGAGACGTTGTATCCATTTATCCCCGTGTGTTCCTATTTTCATCGCAATGTTGTCCAAAGCGTTAAGGTTTCAGTGGTGAATATTGTATCATTTCTAAAGTCATGGTCTTCAGAGTGGAAATGTTATTCTATAGAGTGTGATGAATTATAATCTAGAGATTAGATTTTGTTTAATCTAAAAATGGCTGGACTTTCCAGCAAGGTTTTGGTCTACTGAATTTTTTCTTTCTTGTTCTGGTGAATGCAATCTTGTGCCCGATCCTGTCTACAGCCTTATTTACGTGTACACCTCCGCAGTGATATATGATATTATATATATATATATATATATATATATATATATATATATATATATTGTGTGTGTGTGTGTGGGGGGGGTGTTTGTGTGTGTGTGTAAAATATTCCAATTGACTGGTAAGTAAGGGATGATCCTATTTGGGATCAACATCGCACTGTACATCCATATTGTAAGCTCATGTAGGTGCAAACGTATAGATTATACAATGATTTTTATAATTCTCTAAAAGAGCTCAATGTATAATAACTAATAAATTAATCATATACAAAGCAATATTCAAATATGTATATGATGCATTTTGGGAATCCAAGTATGCTTCTTTGTCGGTATATCTGCTGAATATTATATATATATATATATATATATATATATATATATTGTACACACACACACTTATATATATATTATATATATATATATATATATATATATATATATATATAAAGTAAGTAAAGTCGTCGGGGCGGCCTAGATCGGTATCAGCCAATCAGCGAGGGAGTCTATCTCCATTTCACTTGCGCTAGACTTAGGAGATTATTTTAGCGTCTGAGGTGGAGCGCCACACCTACCATCAGCTCCTTACTTTACCGCACAGATCCCTCTGCTACTCATACGCTGAGTTGACGAGGACCGGTATCGAACTAGGAACCTTGTGGTTTCTAGCCGAACGCTCTACCGACTGAGCTAACCCGGCCGATTTTGAGGCGTAACACAGATTCTCAAAGATACATGGTTCAAAGTTAACTGACCTGAAAAATGTAAAGGTTTTTTTAATAATGTAACTGGTGCATTATATATTTTATTCATTACTAAATCAATACTGAAAAATTTCATTAAATTCAGTTGATTCCCTGATTTTTTGGTAATTTTCTTTCTTTCGGCGGGGTGACAGACGATGGTGGAATTTAGGTCCGTTAAGTTCGATTTAACCATGTTACCCGCAACAATGTGTTTTTTTTTCTTGTATAGTTGTAGTATAACATAAACGCAACAATCAAAAGATTATAACGCAGGTATATTAATAATTTTGTTCTTAAATCTTCCGACCGTTATTATCTTGCAAACCCCTCTGTTTAATGAAATCGTCTAAATCGTTCAAGATGAAATGGAAAAATATAAATCCTGATTCCGATTTCATATTAAAGTAAGGAAAGGAAGAAAATGAAATGCTACAAATAAAAAAATATAATAAGAAAGGCAGAAATAGGGGGGAAGGTCGAGCGAGGGGGTAAGCGCGCGGAATCGATGACGCTAATCTGATTCAGCCGAACATAACGAAAAGATGAAAAGAAGAAGAAGAAGAAGAAGAAGAAGAAGAGAGAGAGAGAGAGAGAGAGAGAGAGAGAGAGAGAGAGAGAGAGAGAGAGAGAGAGAGAGAGAGAGAGAGAGAGAGAGAGAGAGAGCATGCGTGTTATATAACCTACCGATGAACAATAATGGGGATGTCCCAATCCTCATAAATACGAGAGTATTATGCCGACTGAGTAGTCTGATACCACAAGCAGTGGTTTACCTTTCTTCAGGCCGCTGGCGAGTATTGTATTTTGTCAATGTCATAAAGATTCATTTCATTTCGAACCTCGGTTTGGTTATTTCTCATTTAGGTTACATCAGAGAGAGAGAGAGAGAGAGAGAGAGAGAGAGAGAGAGAGAGAGAGAGAGAGAGAGAGAGAGAGAGAGAGAATTATATCTATATTATCATATTTTTTACATATTGAGTTATGTAGCAATAGATTTATAGTAAACATGTCAAACGTTGTAATAATTAAATTATTATACTGTGGTATATCGTCAGGTTCTGCTAATATTAAACTATTTTAATAGCTCTTAAGTAGACATCAAACGTTGTAATAATTAAATCATCATCATCATCATCATCATCATCATGTTGCGCATGCAGCACGAGTATCCATGACAATCTCTCACCAACCTCCCCTATCACTCATTGCACCAGTGAGCTCCTCTGTGAAGCAGCCAGCATCTTCGCATAGCTGGTCAATGTAGGTCCTAGCTGGACGCCCCACACTAGCATGTCCATGTGTTGGCTTCCACGGGAGAACGTCGCTTATGAGCTCATCCTTGCTTCTCCAGCAGTGTCCTGCATGCCCAGTCCGTCTCACTCGGATAGTTTGTGATATGGGGGGCAGGTGACCGGACAGCTGTTTCCTTGTGGGTGCAGTTTCCACGACTTGTTCCAAACTGCACGCAGCATTCTGTGCAGCTCCCATCTAGCTTATTCTCAAGACGCTTCGTTAGGGTCCAGGTGGTGCAGCCATATAGCAGCACCGACACAACCACAGCCTGGAAGAACTGTCAGGGATATCGGACCTCCATATGACTGATAATCAATTTGTTGGCTGACCATATACTGTGGTATAGCCTCAGGTTCTGCTAATATTAAACTATTTGTAATAGCTCTTAAGTAAACATATCAAACGTTGTAATTATTAAATAATTATACTGTGGTATACCCTCATGTTCTGCTAATTTAAACTATTCGTAATAGCTCTTAAGTAACAATCAAACGTTGTAATTATTAAATAATTATACTGTGGTATACCCTCAGGTTCTGCTAATATTAAACTATTCGTAATAGCTCTTAGATAAACATATCAAACGTTGTATTATTAAATAATTATACTGTGGTATACCCTCAGGTTCTGCTAATATTAAACTATTTGTATTAGCTCTTAAGTAAACATATCAAACGTTGTGATAATCAGAAGTATACGTCGTATACTGTGTATATTGTCCTCTGGTTCTGAGCCTTCAATATTAAACTATTTTTCAATAGCTTTACTGTAACCATATCAGAAGCGTTGTCGAATAATCAAATTATTATACTGTTTGGGTTACTTGATCCTAGGTTCTAGCCATAATTATTAAACTGATTCTTAACTAGCTTCATGATAAACATATCAGACGTTTAATAACTCAAATTATTATACTGTGGTATCGACTCACGTTTACTGCTAATATTAACTACTATTTGTATTAGCTCTTAAGTAAACATATCAGACGTAGTAATAATCAAATTATTATACTGTGGTATATCCTCAGGTTCTGCTAATATTAAACTATTTTTAATAGCTCTTATGTAAAAATATCAAACGTTGTATTAATCAAATTATTATACTGTGGTATATCCTCAGGTTCTGCTAATATTAAACTATTTAATAGCTCTTATGTAAACATATCAGACGTAGTAATAATTAAATAATTATACAGTGGTATATCCTCAGGTTCTGCTAGTTTTGTAATACTATTTGATTTCACCAACAGGAGAAAGTTGTAATAAAAGGAAAACAGAAAAAGATCAGAAGGAAATAATTAATTAGAAAAAAAATGGTGGAATTAGTTTCAAGGTTTCCTGATATTGGAAGAATGTAGTCTATATTTAGAGGGAAATAAAAAAGATCATGGTTGACATTTCAACCTGATTTGATCTAGCCTTTCCTATCATCATGCAATGTCTGTTGCTATATATAAATGTATGGGCTTGGAATTACTCTATTTTTTTACACACACACACACACACACACACACACACACAACACACACACACACATATATATATATATATATATATATATATATATATATATATATATATATATATGAAGTGCTAACTTTTTTGTTTCTTTCCTGGTTTTTCTTCCTGAATTAATTTTTGTTCTTTCTTTCCTTCTTTCTTCCTTTCTTTCGAAAAAAATTCTTTCTTTCTTTTTTCTTTTTTCGCTTTCTTTGAACACATTACCTCTTCTTTTCTTCTTTCTTCTTTCTTTCTTTCTTTCTCTCCTTAAACATTTTTTTTCTTTCCTGATTTTTTTCTATTTTTCTTCTTTTTCTTTCTTTCTTTATTTCAGTTTCTCATCATTTTCATCTATCTCTTCTTTCTTCTTTCTTTCTTTTCTTTCTTTTTCTTTTCTTCTTTCTTTCTTTTTTTCTTTCTTTCTTTTTTTTCTTTCTTTTCTTTCTTTTTTCTTTTTCTTTCTTTCTTTCTTCTTCTTTCTTTCTTTCTTTCTTATTGTACCTACTTATGTTATTCTTTCTTTCAAACATGTTTTCTTTCTTTCTGTATTTCTTTTTTATTGTGATTAACTTTCTTTCTTTTTTCTTTCTTTCTTTCTTTCCCAAAATGACGTTCTTTCTTCTTTCTTTCTCAAACATTTGTTTCATTTCTTTTTTTCTTTCCAGATTCATTTTCATTTTATATTCTTTGTTCTTTCTTTCTTTCAGTCTCATTTTCTCACTGTCATTCATTCATTCTTTCTTTCTTTCTTTCTTTTTAAAAATATTTTCTTGTCTTACTCTTTCTTTCTTTCTCATATATTTCTTTCTTTCCTTCTGCCTTTCTCTTTTATTTCCCAAAATTTTCTTTCTTTCTTCTCTTTCTTTTCTTTCTTTCTTTCTTTGTCTTTTTCTGTCCTTTCTTTCTTTCTGTCTTTCCCAAAATGTATTTCTTTCTTTTTTCCTTTCTTTCTCTATCAATTTCTTTCTTTCTTTCTTCCTTTCTTTCTTTCTCCCTTTACACTCGTATATTTTTCTCCCTCCTTCTCATCTCATCTTTCTATTTTCTCTTATTTGTCTGTTTCCGTTCTTTGTTCTTTGTTTATTTAATATATATATATATATATATATATATATATATATATATATATATATATATGCATAGTGCTAACTGAAATACCATCTATCAGTACTGTTATTAATTTTCAGACGAAAGTTTGTATTGATTGATATTATTAATACAGAAAATTGTCAAATGTAATAATGGAGAACTAAGTCAAGGTTGACTATTTGGGTAAAAAGTTTCGTGTTTATAAGCGTCATCTTGCAAAAAGGAATCTGATGAATGTAAGAAACGTATGCGTCTTTATTTTAAATATACCTCAAACATAGACACTCCCGACTACAAATAAGTTACTAGAACGTAATGAATATATATTATCAATGAACCAAAATGATAATCAAACACACATTATATATAGAGACTTATATATACATACACACACACACACACACACACACACACACACACCACATATATATATATATATACATATATATATATATATATATTATATATATATATATATATATATGGGTTTGTAATTTGCTTGAAGCATTGTGTATATATTGATTTGTTGGTTGGTTTTTGAAGGCTGTCACAATGCGAGTGTAAAGTGTATATATATACATATACATATAAAACACACACATACACACACACACACACACACATATATATATATATATATATATATATATATAATATATATATATATATATATATATATATATATATATATATTATGGAGAAATATGAGAGATTAATCCGACAGTATGTAGAGAAAGAAAGACAAACACGGGATTTTGTAGAAAATGGATGTTTATTGTAGGTAGTAATGTTTGGTCATATTCATCGATTGTTTGGTTTGCATTCTATGTTTAACAGCCTATCAAACTTCGTGGGTTATTTATTTCCAAAGCCATACTTGTAGAAAATCGCTAGGGGTACTATCTAAACAAAGGCTGGGGGATGAGGTGATTCATACCTTTTTCAGGGGTATTAGGCTGAAATTGAGCGTTATAGTTCGACTGGAGATTGAATTCACTTGTTACAAATGTCGCAGTACATCACATTCGGTCACAAGATATTTCCTTGCATAATTTATTATCTAGGTAGATTTTCTTACTCTTACTCACAAGGTTGGTTGGTTGGATATTACGTCAGCTAGGTTATTTTATGCCGAAGAAGTTTTATTTGGATACATAGCCTGGTGGATAAAGATTAAGACAGTTCTAAGTGACAGTTATCTCCGGACTGCAGGTTCCATCCTGGTCAGGGGCAGCAGTAACAGAATAATAATTAATACAAGCTTAACACGTATACCCCAGCTATGGTTAGCGGAATGAGTACAGGATATCCCTCGTGGACTGAATAAAGGGTTAGGTTCAAAGTTCTGTGATGGCTTCCGATTACGACAAGAAGATTCCCAATTCCGAGAAGGTTCCTGAGTCTGACAAAAAATACCTGAAGGCTGGAGGGCCCATCGGATGAAACGTTGTACAGATAACAATGAAGACGAGGACAATAGTCCGAATAATGCAAATGGTACTGAAGACGTTTTATTTTATTCATTCTTGTTGGATATTCATTTTTTAAACTCAATTTTTAAGCACATTAAAAAAAAACAACTCATTTTACCTATTTAGCCTCTAGATGGGACCCTAGTCGGTACTATCGGTCAATTGTCGGTCTGAGTGAACCTGTGAGTAATGGCGATAAAGGTTTAATTCATACTCCACAGAACTCCAGGATTAGATCTTCGCCATTAGATTCAGTCTATTGCTCACAAGAATTTAGCTGTTTACATAGATTTGTGTTACCAAGTGGTCACCCATCGAAGTATTGAAATGTCCTATCATGAATGGAAAAATATTATATCATTAATTTAAATAATTTACCGCGACCACTGCTGAGGAAGATGGGTCATTCCATTATATCACCCCACCCCTCCGAGCTAAATTTAAATTAAAGAATTTAACTTTTAATATTTCTTCTTCTTTTTTGGATTTGGACATAACTGTTTTACAGCTTTCTTTTCTCTCTCCTGACAATTAATGATGGCGATGCCGTGGAATTTGTAGAGAATAAGAAGTTGATGGTGCAAGCGGCACATCCACAAGTACTTTTTGGTTAATGGTATCAACCGGTGTTTTTAGTGCGACTTTCACCGCTGGTTTAGCATTGTTCTCGTCTTATCTTGTGAACTTGTACATTGTGTGCCCTGCCCAAGGCCTGTTCTAGATAATCTCACCTTCTCGATACTACTTCTGAAACTAAGTTCCATTTCCAAATTACGGCCCGCTTCGGTCACAATCGCACAGAGAGGCATTATACCTTCAAATGAAGTGCACTTAGTTCTTTCTTAACAACCAGGTTCCGTTCGAGTGACCAGGGAGTTAGGCGAATTGACCGCTATATAATGACCTTATCGTACGATTATCTCAAGTCTCTGTTTATAAGAGTTGTGTTTATTTTGTATTTGGATGTGGTTTATATTGTCTGTACGGTCACCCATACACGTGTTATCAGATCAGTCAATATGCCGCAGTGGTTGGTTAGTTGATTAGATATTACGACACGTCAGCCTTATTGGGTTATTTTATGCCGAAGACGTTTTTGCACAATCAATGTGCCGTAGTGGTTGGTTAGTTGTTTTGATTTTACGGCACGTCAGCCTTATTGGGTTATTTTATGCCGAAGACGTTTTTGCACAATCAATGTGCCGTAGTGGTTGGTTAGTTGTTTTGATTTACGGCACGTCAGCCATATTGGGTATTTTATTGCCGAAGACGTTTTTTGCACAGTCAATGTGCCGTAGTGGCTGGTTAGTTGTTTTGATTTTACGACACGTCAGCCTTATTGGGTATTTTATGCCCAAGAAGTGTTTTTCTCTTTATTTATTCTTGTTGGGTATTTAAATTTTTAAAACTCATTTTTATCTATTTAACCTATAGATGGGACCCTATCTATCACTCCGGGTTAGAGTGAACACGGGTGTATTGGCAATAAAGCGGTTAGGTTTTTACGGCATGTCACCCCTTGTTGGGTTATTTTATGCCAAACATATTTTGTTTTATTCATTTTTGATCAGTTTTCAATTTTCATTTTTAAACTCATTTGTTTTAAACCACATTAAAATTTTTTTTAACCCATAGATGTGAATTTAACAGATGCTCCCACTCCAGGAAGAGTGTTGCATAGTGGTCTCGAATTCACGCCGCTAAATTCGTGTATGTTAGTAGCGGGTATACAGCGGCTTCGTTCCTGACCCCTAGACGAGATATCTGGTAGTCAGCTACTTCAATAACAACAGATACGCGTATACAAAAGATGACTCTTCTTTATTTTCTTCGGTGTGTGTGGTAGGTGAGTGGCGGGCACGGAAAATGACACTACGACTACTTATGTGGTGGAAGGTGGTGGACGAGCATCACTGCCCGCTCGACCGTGTCGACGGTCCGACACCTTGTGCTTTCTTCGCCGTCTCTTCAGGGTCTCTCCTCGTGGGTCTCCCCGGGTCTGCTTAAATATCGATGACCACCCACACATTCCTTTGTTCCCTGACCGGAAGTCCCCTCCTTTTGTTGTTGTTAGTCTTTGTCCAGATGAGTCCTTTTGTTGCTCTCAAACGCCTACACGTTTTCTTTGTTCGCTTTTCCTTTGTCTTTTCGACTTCCCGCGCAAAACAAACAGTCAATCTGCAACAAGAGTAGAGCTGGGAGTATTGGCGATAAAGAGGTACTCCACACAGTCCCAGAGCTAGAATCTCACCATTAGATGCAGTTTAGCGTCATATCCAGGATATTAAGACTCTCAGGCAAGGGTATTAGTCGGAAAGTGAACGTAATAATGGAGTCTGAACTCGCTTACTTAACAGCCAGCACGTTAGTGATTAGGCTGTTGATATCTACCAATCTATATGTCAGAAAGTTGTCCACAAGATGTTAATGATTGACGCTGCCAACGATTGTCACTATTAATTATATTAATTTCTTGCAATCTATCTATCTATCTATCTATCCAAGTCTGTTCATATCTATCTATCTATCTATCTATCTATCTATCCAAATCTGTTCCTATCTATCTATTCTATCTATCCAAATCTGTTCCTATCTATCTATCTATCTATCTATCCAAGTCTGTTCCTATCTATCTATATATCCAAGTTTGTTCCTATCTATCTATCTATCTATCTATCTATCTAAGTATGTTCCTATCTATCTATCTATCTATCTATCCCTATCTATCTATCTATCTATCTATCCAAGTCTGTTACTATCTATCTATCTATCTATCTATCCAAGTCTGTTCCTGTCTATCTATCTATCTATCTATCTATCTATCTATCTATCCAAGTCTGTTACTATCTATCTATCTTATCTATCTATTATCAAGTCTGTTCCTATCTATCTATCTATCCATCCAAGTCTGTTCCTATCTATCTATCTATATCCAAGTCTGTTCCTATCTATCTATCTATCTATCTATCCAAGTCTGTTCCTATCTATCTATCTTCTCTATCTATCTATCTATCTATCTAAATATCTACATTATTTATCTATCCGGTGTAGAATACTATAACGAAAAATTAACGTAAAATTTAGTGTTCTATCTATCTATCTATCTATCTATTTAACTTCTTGTATTTTAAGGATCTATCTATCTGTCTATCTTTCTATCAGATTTAGAAGACTATCTCTTCTAATTATCCTAATATATCGCATTCTATCTATTTATCTATCTATCTAACGAGAGTTACAGCCTATTAATTTTCAGCCCAGCCTCATATATAACAACGGGAAAATTAGTAGAGTGAGAGCTGAAAAAGAAAACTGTTAAATAGTGTGTGCGTCTATATATGTGTGCGATATATATATATATATATATATATATATATATATATATATATATATTGGAGGATATGTGTTTAATTGAAGTCATACTTAATTTTGAAAATTAATTAGTTAATAATTAATGAATTTCGGCGGGCATATATGTTCAAATGTAAGGCTAAACAAATCGAGAAAATTTCAATCCCTGAATGTACATTTCGACCTATTCAGGGATTGACATTTTCTCGATTTGTTTAGCCGTATATGCCCGCCTAAATTCATTAATTATTAACTAATTAATTTTCAAAATTAGGTATGACTTCAATTAAGCACATATCCTCCAAAAATTGTCGGCTAAAAGCCATATCAAATAAACACATTGTTTGTTTACTTACTCTCATATAAATAAAGTCGTCGGGGCGGCCAAATGTTAGTATAAGCCAGACAGCGAGGGAGTCTATCATCTTTTCACTAGAGCTAGACCAAGGAGAGTATTTTAGTGTCTGAGCTGCAGCTCCTTGCTTTACCGCACAGATCCCTGTGGTACTCATACGCTTAGTTGACAAGGTCCGGTATCGAACCAGGTATCTTGTAGTTCCTAGTCCAATGCTCTACCGACTGAGCTAAACCGGCCGTATATATTAAATCCATAATATCTTTGATCTAAAACCTGATCTGCTATTTTAGCATTGATCACCTTCATATGCTAATACGTTTCACATTCATTCTCATATATATTCTCTCTCTCTCTCTCTCTCTCTCTCTCTATATATATATAATATATATATATATATATATATATATATATATCACATACACACATATGCATATATATATCACATACACACACACACACACACACATATATATATATATTATATTATTTTTGCTTGAAGGCAATTACAATGCATGTATCGCATAAAATTCGATACTTTTTTATATAGAAAATGAACTTGACAAGTGTAATCCCGGCAAAGGATCGCTCGGTGTGTAGAACATCGTACAGACTGTTTCGACTTTACAATGTTCTACACATCGAGCGATCCTTTGTTGGGATTACACTTGTCAAGTTCCTTTTCTATATAAAAAAAGTATCGAATTTTATGCGATACATGCATTGTAATTGCCTTCAAGCAAAAAAAAAAACTTTATTCAACAATGCTTCTAAAAACAAACATCCAAAAATCTTATATATATATATATATATACAGAGAGAGAAGAGAGAGAGAGAGAGAGAGAGAGAGAGAGAGAGAGAGATGGAAAGAGAGAGAGAGATAGAGAGAGGGGGGGATGTTACAAAGAACAGACATTTGAACTTTTCTTTTCAAGAGTAGTGATTCGTCGACAACCTTTCCGGATTGCGTGAAAGTCTGTTTCCGCGATGGACTACAGACTTCCTGAAAAAAAAAAAAAGAAGATTTCCACAAAATCATTCGTTTATTTAAAAGAAAGAAATCGTATATATTTTTATTTCTTTCTTTCTTCCATGATTGCATCTTTCTTATTATTTCCTTCCTCATCCTCATCTAACACACTCACCTCAAAATCCGTCACTTCCGGACACTTAAAAATAACACTTGTCTTCTTCATCTTTTTGGCACGTTCCCACAACCTCCCCAACTTTCGGACAATATAATACCGTGTTTAAGACGTTTTTGTTTCATGCATTCTTGTTGGGCATTCAAGTTCTTTTTTTTCTAAAATCTATTTAACAAATGGACTCGTCGGCTCGAGTTCAAATCCTGGATGAAGCTGTTTGCATTTCACACAGAGCTAATACCCTTGGGAAAGGTATGCATCCAGCTACTCTCTCTCTCCATCAATGGGTAAATAGTAGGGCAGACAGGGCTCTTTACTCGGGTCTAGGTAACCAGTATAGGAGAAGGATAGCTCTGAATTTAAACCTGCTAAACTCCGCTTTGTGTCACATCCTGCTCGTGCGGAGGGGTTGGTAAATATATATAGATTGTACCCTAACATATACAATCACTCCGTGTACCTGTAATTAATGGTGATGAATAATAGATATTATTAATTCTATTATAGCATTATAATACTATTATATAATATATCATAATGCTCTTATAGCATTATAAAATGCTATTATAGATATTATTAATTCTATTATAGCATTATAATGTTATTATATAATATATTATAATGCTCTTATAGCATTATAGAATACTATTGTAGATATTATTAATAGATACGATATAGTTTTAAAAATAACCAACTTATATCCAGAAATACAGGGAAGCGCGTGGTGTAATGGTTAAAGTCATGGGAAATGAACTCGTCACCCCGAGTTCAAATCCTGGATGCGGTAATTGCATTTCACTTAGCGCTAACACCCTTGGGAAATATATGTATCCTACCCTCCCTCCAGCTATGGGTAAATAGTAGGACAGACTGGGCTCTTTAACCTTGGTTAGGCAACCGGTCTTGGAAAAGGAAAACTCTGAATTCAAACCTGTTGAACTCTGCTTAAGAAATTGTCCTTGTATCACATCCTGCTTGTGCGGAGGTGTTGGTGAATATAGATCCAGCAATACAGATACTGATCGTAAGCCGGAGTTGAAGGGAGACACATTTTGATTCCGCGCTGAATTATGCCGGTTCGAATGTAATTCATGTTAAAAGGATATGACTCGGGATTGGGCTTAATGGCCGCCGTGGGCAACTTTTAAGTAAATACTGATAAAAGACATTTAAGTGGCCAGGAATTTATATCTCGTTATGACGCACTTAACTAAGATTCAGTATCTGGCTTTAATCCAAAATAAGAAAATGCTCACTTCAATGTTTTTTTCTTCATACTTATCTCAGAGTTGTAAAAATAAAAAACTCTAGTGGACGAAACATTAAAGGTTCTGTTTATTTTTGTATTTTCAAATTTTGTCTTTACCATGTTTAACCAAAACAACACTGCTATGTCTGTACGTGTGTAAGACAGTCGGCTGTCGAAATATATATTTACCAACCCCTCCGCACGAGTAGGATGTGACACAAGGTCAATTTCTTAAGCGGAGTTTAACAGGTTTCGATTCAGAGTTTTCCTTCTCCTAGACCGGTTGCTTAACAAAGGTTAAAGAGCCCAGCCAGTCCTACTATTTACCCATAGCTGGAGGGAGAGTAGGATTCATACCTTTCCCAAGGGTATTAACGCTAAGTGAAATGCAATTATCACGTCCAGGATTTGAACTCGGGTCAACGAGTCCATTTCCCATAACTTTAATCATTAAATCACGTGCTTCCTAAATCGAAAGAGAAGTGCATAAAATATATCGAAATACGGTGTCAGTTTAGAATGTAACGAAACCGGTTTGTATATGCTTCAGGTTGGCAACAATGGTTGGTTAGATTTTGGAAAACTTTAAATAAGCGAAATAATATCATCATTTGATTTTTCCGACAATCTAACCCGAGCTCAATGGGTGACTCAATGGGTGACTTAATGGGGGACCCAACAGGTCACGTTTTTCTAATATATATATATATATATATATAAACGAATCATCCACACTTCTGTCTCTAATAGTCGGTATAGCTCAATCGGTAGTGTCCGACTAGGAACAACAAGGATCCGAGTTCAATACCGGCCCTCGCTAACTCAGTCTATGAGTAGCACAGGGATCGGTGCGGTAAAGTATCCACCTCAGAAGCTAACACAATCTCTTTGGTCTAGCCCTAATGAAAAGGGGATAGACTCCCTCGCTGTCTGGCTAATACTGATATTAAATGACATCGACGACTCCACTTTACTTTTTTCTACCTCTACATCAAGTCATCCAAGATGAGCTCGGCTTCCATAAAATAAGTGTGTGGATGATTTTTGAATCTTATATGTGTAGGGACCGTAGTTGTTTGGTGTGTGTGTAGTTGAAGATTGAAGATCCGAGTTATGGGTCCCCACAACTACGGAAATGTAGTTTCTATAGGTAACAAAAGAAGAAGACAAAATTGATAAAGGAAACACACTTTATTAATTTACAATTGGTATATTCAATTGTTCTTTCAGAGGTGATGCAGACTGTATGTGTCTGTACATAGTTGTGTGTGACAAGTGTGACATGTATTGTTTATATTTGTGCGATTGTAGCAGTTTTGTCTGTGATTGAAACTTGTGATTGAAATTTGTTTTTGTTGAGCGAGATAGAGAAAATTGGAAACGAAAATACGAGACCAACCTGATATATCATTTTTTGTCTTCGGGCAACGACTTCTTCCCATTGTGTCGATGTTGGGGGAGAACTTTCGCTCCTACTGTCGAGTTAGGAGCATCAGCTCTAACTCTGTCGAGTCGGGAAGAGCGTAAACTCTCACTGTCTCTCCGTTGTTTTTCAGCTCTATGGGCCTTTATATAATTTTCTTTTTTTCATTGTCTATTGTGATCATCAAGCTAAAATATTCCTCAAATATCAGGTGATTTGCAATGATGCAATATCGAATGATTTTGGTACATTCCGATGGCGTACATATTTCCTATGGAATTTAAACCATTGTTTCTATTGTTACAAAAATATTTCTAAACTAATATTCATTCGATTCTCTTTTGTTTACCTAATTCTAAACTCATGACATACCATTGTAAAACTAGTTATTTAAGAAAACTTAATTATTTTAATTTGGTCAATTCCATATGGCGTAAAAATATAGGGGCTAATCCATATATATGATAAGTAATAATGAACTTATGTTTAATGCATGTTTAGTTTAGTGAGATACAAAGTCAACTCGACGGCAGTTATTTCAAGGAAGATTGTCTAGCTTCAATATCCAAGTAGGAAAGGCCGGTTTGTTTGAAAATCGGAATTCAGAATTCTAATCATTCTTACTTAAGCTTGAACATCCGATGATGTAACTTCGAATTGAAACGGCGAAATAAAAATTGATTTATGGCTAAAAGTTGATTTAAACAAGTATGAATTTAAGAGAAGAATAGAGGCTAGTTGAGAAGAATTAAAAAAAACACATAAAATAAAAACATAGAAAGGAAAAAGGGAGAAACAGAAAAAGAAAGAAAGAAAGAAAGATAGAAAGAAAGAAGACGATGGATGAATGAATGGGTAAAAAAAAATGAGAGGTTGATAATAGTAATAGGCAGATAGAAACACACACTTCCAAAAAGAAAGAAGAAAGAGAAATAAATAAATAAATAAAATGAGGATTAGAAAACAGAAATAGACAGATAAAGAAATGAACATAAAGAAAGAAAGAAAGAAAGAAAGAAAGAAAATGAGAGGGTGATAATAGTAACAGGTAGGTGGAAACGCAAACTTCCAAAAGAAAGAAAGAAAGAAAGAAAGAAAAAAGAAAAAAATGAAAGAAAAGAAAAGCTATAATAAAGGAACAGAAAGATAGTGAAACCAATATGCATGCATACATATATACAGAAAGAAAGAAAGAAAGAATGAAAGACAGATAGAAAGAAAGAGAGAAAAAAGAGTTAGAAAATAGAAACCGACAGAGAAAGTTAAAAAGAAAAAGAAAGAAAGAAAAAACAGCTACAAAATAGAAACTGACAGAGAAACTTAAGGATAAAAAGAAAGAAAAAATGAATGAAATAAGAAAGAGAGAAAAAAGAGTTAGAAAGGAGAAACTGACAGAGGAACTTAAAGAAAAAGAAAGAAAGAAAGAAAGAAAGAAAGAAAGCAAAAAGAAAAAACAGCTAGAAAATAGAAACCGACAAAAAAACTAATAGAGAAAAAGAAAGAAAGAAAGAATGAAAGAAAGAAAGAGAAAAAAGAGTTAGAAAATAGAAACCTACAGAAAGAAAGAAAGAAAGAAAGAAAGAATGAAAGAAAGAGACAAATAAACAACGAAAAGAAGAAAGAAAGAAAGAGCTACAAACAGTAGGATAGTGAAATGTACATACATACATAAATACATGCATACATACATACAGAAAGAAAGAAAGAAAAAAAGCTATTAAAATAGGAACAGAAAAATAGTGAAAACAACATACATATGTATGTATGTATGTATGGGAAAGAAAGAAAGAAAGAAAGAAAGAAAGAAAGAAAAAGAGCTAGAAAATAGAAACCGACAGAGACACTTAAAGAGAAAAAAAGAAAGAAAGAAAGAAAGAAAGAAAGAAAAGGAAAAAGAACTAAGAAAGGACGAAAGAAAGAAAGAGCTACAAAGATAAGAACAGAAGGATAGGGAAACGTACATGCGAACATACATGCAGAAAGAAAGAAAGACAGAAAGACAGAAAGACAGAAAGAAAGAAAGAAAGAAAGAAAAAGAGAGCTACAAAAAATAAGAACAGAAAGATAGTGAAACGTACAGAAAGAAAGAAAGAAAGAAAGAAAGAAAGAAAGGAAGAAAGAAAGAAAGAAATAAGTAAAAAGAGGAGAGATAAAAAAGAGAACAGAACATAGAACAAATTTACAGAAAGAAAGAAGAAAGAAAGAAAGAAAAGAGAGCTAGAAAAATAAGACAAAAGATAGTGAATACAGAGGAGAGATAAAAAAAAAAGAACAGAAACATAAAGAAACAAATTTTCAGAAAGAAAGAAAAGAAATAGAAGAAAAAGTTTCGTTGATTTTTTTACGGGCAATTACCCCCCTTTTCTTGATAAGTAGCGTCGGTTGTCATGGAAATAAAGGTGACGTCACACGGCTGATTGTTTGTCATTGGCAATTATCGTAAAGTGCCGTTTCGGACGGTGATACGATTTGGATAGCAATAACGCATGCGCATGAATGACTCAGGAAGAACCATTTCCCACATTCGATAGAGAAGGCTTTTTTTTATTTCTTTCTGACATGTTTAATTTTTTAAAAAAGACTGGCAAGAATATGAGCTATCCAGGCGTAAATATTTAAGTTTTAATGTAATGAAATATATTAGAGTAGAAAGACTAATGAAATTAAATAAGAACTCATATAAAAAGATTACATTTATATTAACTTGACATCTCGTGTGTTGTAATGGTTAGCAAGCTAGATTAGCAAACCATTGATAGTGAGTTCGATTCACACTGGTGCACACTATCGTATGTATTAGAGTAGAAAGACTAATGAAATTAAATATAAAAAGATTACATTTATATTAATTGCATCTCGTGTGTTGTAATGGTTAGATAAACAAACTTTTAGTGAGTTCGATTCACTGGGTGCACCATACTTCTGGCCTTGTACTAAGCTACGCTTAGTAAACAACTATTTTAATTGGTTTCTATATAAAATCATTAATGCGATTGATTTTATATACGATTGAGAATAAAACAATAATAGCAGAAATCAATAACACCAAGTAATTATCTATTAAACCCGGTTTTGTTTAAACCAGTATGTAAAGTAACCTCGCCATAAATTATGTAAACCGTTATTTATTAGTGATATATAAGACAGGTTGCTGGATTTTAAATGCACTAATTACATGGGTTGTTTTGAGGCAAATTTAACTCAGATTTTCTTTGAGACCTCGTTAATAAATAAGATTTATTCAATGTACCAATGATTTTGACTATGAATTAAATATTCATTGATAAACACTAAGTAAAGTCGTCGAGTTGGCCTAAAGTCGGTATCAACCAATCAGCAAGGGTGTCTATCCCCTTTTCACTAGCGCTAGACCAAGAAGATTATTTTAGTGTCTGAGGCGGAGCGCCACACGTACCATCAGCTCTTACTTTATCGCAAAGATCCCTGTGCTACCTATACGCTGAGTTGGCGAGAGCCGGTATCGAACTAGGAAACTTGTGGTTTCTAGCCAAACGCTCTATCGACTGAGCTAACCCGGCCCGTTTTGGATATACACGGAGAGACACCGCATCTCCATTATAACAAGAGGAGTGTCTCCTTGTCTCTTGAAGGTTTTTCTCCTACTTCAGTTTTAACTTCTATTCTCAGTGTCACTAGTCGCCATTTTGTGAGATGCCTACTTCAGCAGTTCTATAACTTTTCCGTATCTTTTTTTTTGTTATATTCTCTATTTATTTATCAATTCATTTGTTTTTTCAATCGTTCAATTTGTACGTCTTATATTTTCTTCTTTTAATTTGCCGATTTCTCGGAACATTACTATCCACTCTTATCATCAATATATTAATACTGTTGGAGGCGCGTGGTGTAATGGTTATAGTCGTATGAAATGGACTCGTCGACCCGAGTTCAAATCCTGGACGACTGCTTGCATTTCACATAACGTTAATAGGAAAAGATATGAATCTAACTACTCTCCCTCCAGCTATGGGTAAATAGTAGGACAGACTGGGTTCTTTAACCTGGGTTCTTTAACCTTGGTGAATTCAAACCTGTAAAACTCCGCTTAAGAAATTGACCTTGTGTTACATCCTACTCGGGCGGAAGGGTTGGAAAAATATGTCTGTATTAATATTCGTATTCCTCGATCATATGACCGTTATTATGTTGCAACAATATCTACTTAAAAATGAAACTGTCCAAATCATTAAAGATGAAATGCCAAAATGTACGTCCTGATTATCTGCTGTTGCTTATCCGCCCAATTCTTATTTCTTATGAGTGTCATCACCTCAACTAAATAATGGACCATTCCGTTTTTTATTGTAAAGAAAGAAAGGGAAGAAAAAGGATATACTACATAGAAAAATATGATGGGAAAGAAAGAAAGAAAGATAGTAGGGAAAAGATAGAGAGGGTGTCAGCGCGCAGAAGCGATAACGCTAATATATTTCATAATGAAAAGAAGGAAAAAAAGAAAATGAGTGAGAAAGGGTTAAATCAAGATTATTATACAGTTTACATATTGAACTATTCCTCAAATGCTCTGAAACAAATCAGACGTGGTAATAATTAAATCATAATACTGTTGTAGATAGGAATAGTAGACGACACAGACTGTTTGGTTTGCTATTTCTACCGCTGCTAATGATCAGTGTTCGATCTCAAATGGTTCACGGTGATTTTCAAGGCATACAAATTGAACAAAATAAAAAGATTAAAAGAAGGAAATAAAGAAAACACACACACACACACACACACACACACACACACACACACACATATATATATATATATATATATATATATATATATATATATATATATATATAAGGGTTTTGTAATTTGCTTGAAGCATTGTGTTTATATTGGTTGTTGGTTGGTTTTGAAGGCTATCACAATGCAAGTGTAAAGAAAAAGAAGGTAACTGTGGTGTTGTTTGTTAACCTGTGATTTATTCTTAATTCTTAATATTTCGGGATAAAAGATCCCTTCTACAGAAGATTACAAGAAATGAAGTTGTTGCTAGTGGCTGTTCATTTGTTCGGTCTCATGTCTACTAAATTAGAGAGAGAGAGAGAAGAGAGAGAGAGAGAGAGAGAGAGAGAGAGAGAGAGAGAGAGAGAGAGAGAGAGAGAGAGAGAGAATTAAATCAAGATAATTATACTTTTTACATATTTAACTATTTTACAATAGCTCTTGAGTAGAATCGCCCACAGGAACTATTCAAATGGGCCGCGACGAAGATAAAGCCTTCTAAATGCCACAGTCTTTCCGTAGTAAAAGGAATCTGCAAAGAAGTTAGGGTTATTTCCTAGTTGAGTAACATAATATTACAGGGTGAACCAGAAAAAACAGAACCCAAATTATTTATTTTCCCATTAAACTAACCCTAACCCTAACCCTAAACCCTAACCCTAACCCTAAACCCTTACCTAACCCTAACCCTAACCCTACCCTAACCCTAAACCCTAAACCCTAACCCTAACCCTACCCTAACCCTAACCTAAACCCTAACCCTAACCCTAGTTGAGTAACTTAATATTACAGAGTGACCCAGAAAAAACAGAACCCACACATTTTGTAATAAAACTGTTAATTTTAATTTTAATTTTTTAAAGTTTAAGTCCAACAAGGGTTAGGGTTAGGGTTAGGGTTAGGGTTAGGGTTAGGGTTGGGGTTTAGGGTTAGTTTAATGTGAAAATAAATAAATAATTTGGGTTCTGTTTTTTTCTGGGTCGATTATGTTACTCAACTAGGAAATAACCGAAGTTAGGATTTTCGTCGATGGCAATGAAATCCCACAATCCGCGAAAAAAAGTGTTAAAAGCCTCGGTCGCTGCTACTCCCTACCAATTACTGATAGACATAGAGAGGAGAGAGAGAGAGAGAGAGAGAGAGAGAGAGAGAGAGAGAGTGGAGACTGTTTAAATCAAGCTTATCGCCCTTCATATATTTTGCATTAGCTCTTAAATAAACATATCAAACGTTGCAAAAATAAAATTCTCATGCGGTGGTATACCCACAGGTCCTGCTAGTTAATACTACTGCGTAAAATAGAATTCGGCAATTGCAAAAAAAAAAAAATAAAAAAAAAAAAATATATATACAGAAGCAGTACTACCCAAAAATGTTCATCAGATTATGACCCTGGGGTCAGGTATGGTTTCGGGACTGAGGCATGATTACCACCAACCAGTAAGCTCCATCATAACATCACGATACCAGCAGATATCTGTTACGTTGCAATACTCACGGTACTAAAACGATACAAGCACCGTAGTCCTCTTTCCTTTCTTGGTACTAAAACTCCGATAAAAAATCATAACACGAGAAACATGTCGTCACAACTCCCAGCCTTTATTAACGTGCTCGTCTAGTGGCTTCTACCAGGGAGGAAGGGAGGCAGAGAGAACGAGAGAGATAGAACACTACTAGATTCCTGGGTCTCTAATGAGGTCTGTCCCCCACGACGGACGCCGGCCAAAAGAGGACGAAGCCTTTCTTCCTTCCCCACGTCACCACGTGACTTCCGGTCAACACCCGACTTCCGGTCAACACCCGACTTCCGCTTGCCCCTCAATTCTTCGTTCGGGGTCACGCTACGGTCAAAACCATCGCTCTCCTCTTTTGGGTCATTACTATTTTTTAAGCCTTTGTTATTTATTCCTCCCCCTTCCAATAGCAGTTCTAGCTCACAAGGGTCATATTGCAACACTCCTCCCTTACCATCATTCTAAAATTTTTACCCGTAAAAATTTTCAAAAGTATCTCTTTTTTTTTCAAGAATATGCGTAATTATTCATTAGATTTTTTTTTTCCTTCTATCCGATATAGACCTTCCTCTCTCCGATAGAGCCACATGAGCATTCAATTTTACAATAATACAAAAAAACACATACATATATAAAGTAAAAAGAACATTTACAAAATCATTAAAGCAGGTGATATTCTCCTCTTTGCTCCACAATTGTGCTCTGACCTTACCTACTCATTTGTTCATTTTTTTCTTTCTTTTTTTTTTTCTTTTGGAAATACTCTCTCCAATTTGAATTTAAAAAAAAAAAAATTACTCATTTATTTTTCAATCTTATCAATTGCAGACCTATACTGATTTATAGCTTTTTTTTTCAAGCAACGGCGTTATCGTCGCCTTCTTCAGCTGGTCAATAATTCTTTTCTCTATTATTCCTTTTCTTTTTGTATCTATTCATTTTAATCCCTTTCAGTTTTTCATTTATTTATCTTTTTCTTTTTTTTCGTCATTATTCCATCTCATATTCGTATTTTCATTTACTCATTTTTCTCATCCTTTTTCTTTTCTTTTTTTTTTTTTTTTTTTTTTTATTCATCTATCTCTAATTTATTTCCGAGCGCCAAAACTAGGTTTTTCTGGAAGGTATCTGCTGTGTGAACAAACACTTGAACCACAGCCTTTAAAGCTATCTTCTAGTCTGGTGGGGTATCATGTTTCCTTGTGGGCAGCACTGGTTGACCCCGGGTGAGCTCGCTGCTACTACCATAATCATTTGTACTCCCAGCGTTTTTAATGCTTTCTTCCATTGCAACTCTAAGCATAGCTATTTTCCTTTCCATTAGGGGAACATATTCTTTTATTTCTCTGTAGTCACTATCTGACGGTGTGGTATTTACCTTAGCCCTTACTGTTTTAGGGGAATCTTTTGTGATGCTATTCACTGTTGGAGTTATTTTGTGGCTTTCCATTTTAGCCATTACTCCAAAATTATTTTTATTATTATTAACGTCCACCTGTCTGTTCAATTTCTCTTTCTTTTTCTTTTTTCTATTGGGACATAGTTGTTCATTGTTCCTATCACCTTTCACCCGTGTGATTTGTACCCTCGGTATCCACATCACTATGTGAAGTATTACTATCCTTATCGGAGTTTTCTCTCTTAATAGCTGTATATTTATCTTTATTTTCTGAGATATGTTCCGAGGACGTAGAATGGACTTGTGTGCCCTCCTTAGTTTTGCCATTCATATTAGACAAAGCGTGGTGCTGATTTTTGAGGGCTATCCCATGCTTGTCTCTATTTTTAATTTGTTCGGATGTGCTTTTAGGGGTAGGTGCTATCCACTTTTTATTAATTTTTACGGGACAATTTCTAATGAGGTGATACTTGCTATTACACCCCCAACAACGTCCAGTCCGGTCTCTATTACCTATCTGAGGATGCACATTGCAATTCCTCACTGTAGGTACGTTTCTACTCTGCTTGTTAAATTTTTTCCTATTGTTACTTGTTCTTAATCTATCCTCTAAAAGAGTTCTTTGATAGGCCCTATCCAACCCCTTTTCAACACTTTTTAAGGCACTCGTTACAGAATTTAATGCATCAACCAAGCCTGCGGTGAGATTCTGTAAGAACTCTTTAATGGTCTGAGACTCCATTTCGCATAAACAATTTCAGTCACCAGATAAGAGAAAAACTTGCACCAATACGAATGATACCAATAACAGTAATAACAAAAAAAAATACACAATTTGCAGAACAAGAGGAAAAAAAAAAATATCACCTACCTTGTCACTTCTACGTATATTTTTCCTTTTTTTAAAAAAAAGTTCTTTCTTTTTTTTCTTTAATGTTCATTAATTCCGTCTTTTCTTTTTTTTTTTTTTTTAAATTCACACGTGGACGTATATTTTTTTCTCCACGTGGGTTTCTCCTCCTTCTTTTATAAGTCCTTTTCTTCTTCTTTAAATCTTTTTGTTTTCTTCACACGTGGCTCCTTTTTTTTTTTAAATTCTCAATTGTCTGTTGACTCGTTGTTGTCGTTCATCTCCTTTAATAAGATTTTAAAAGGTTGCTCCCTTTTCTTTTTTCAAGGTGGGTCTTTTTTTTTTTTTTTTTTTTTTTTTTCTTTTTAAGCCCTTTTTTCTCTTCAAATGCTCGCTGTTGTTGCTCTTTCTTTTTTCTTTTACTTCTGTTTTTTTTTCTTTCTCTCTCGTTTCTCAACAGGTCACTCCTTTTTTTTTTTTCGTCACACGTGGGTCCTTTTTCTTTGTTTGTTTGACTCGCTCTTTCTTTCGTTTACGTTAGTTTCTGTTACAATTACGGCCGATGTCTTTTCTTTTTTCGTATCCCCTCGTTGTCGTGGTAAACTGGTTCCTTATTGAGTCCGTGTCTGAACTCCGAGGTCAACGGGCACCAAAACGATATATGTTACGTTGCAATACTCACGGTACTAAAACGATACAAGCACCGTAGTCCTCTTTCCTTTCTTGGTACTAAAACTCCGATAAAAAATCATAACACGAGAAACATGTCGTCACAACTCCCAGCCTTTATTAACGTGCTCGTCTAGTGGCTTCTACCAGGGAGGAAGGGAGGCAGAGAGAACGAGAGAGATAGAACACTACTAGATTCCTGGGGTCTCTAATGAGGTCTGTCCCCCACGACGGACGCCGGCCAAAAGAGGACGAAGCCTTTCTTCCTTCCCCCACGTCACCACGTGACTTCCGGTCAACACCCGACTTCCGGTCAACACCCGACTTCCGCTTGCCCCTCAATTCTTCGTTCGGGGTCACGCTACGGTCAAAACCATCGCTCTCCTCTTTTGGGTCATTACTATTTTTTAAGCCTTTGTTATTTATTCCTCCCCCTTCCAATAGCAGTTCTAGCTCACAAGGGTCATATTGCAACATATCGTTGATGTGCCACATCAATGCCTCTTGAAGCAATATATATATATATATATATATATATACACACACACACACACACATATATATATATATATATATATTATATATAATATATATATATATACACACACACACAACCTTGAGGCTTGTTTCGCTGTGTATATATATATATACACACACATATATACATATATATACACACACACACTCACACACATATACATATATATACACATACACCCACCCACCCCCCCACACACACACAACCTTGAGGTTTGTTTCGCTGTCGTTTATCACAAAAGACTTATATACACACGCGCAACCACACACCTACAAAATGCACAATGCTTTCTTTTCGATACACACACTTACACCGTTCCATACTCACACCGTAAAAGAGAATATTTGACGTCATATTTCAAACCGTCTCCTTTTTTCAAACCTCAAATTTTAAACAGACTGAATAACAAGGACTACCACTCACTTTTCTCGTTATTCTGTGATACAAATTTCTTATCACCTTCCATATACCAACAAATGCCCTGAATATGATCTAATTAATAGATCGAAACACTGCAGCATTGGCCAATAAACTCACCACTCAACTTATTTAAACCTGTGTTTTTTTCAATTTTCTTAATATACTACATACCGTCGGATTCACTTCCTTTTCCTCTCTCTCTCTCTCTCTCTCTCTCACACACACACACACACACACACATATATATATATATATGTATATATATATAATAAACTTTCACTGCCAGCAAAACGCAATGATCACCTGTTTATAGAGTTGATCTCTTTGGTGATTGTAAAGTATATACAGAGATGTATGTATTTAAAACAGTTAAAACATCGCTCCTTAATGGCAGCTGATGATGGCCTAGGCAAACATAATGTCACTCGGATTTCGCTCCTGGTCGGAGTTAATTGATGTATCTAGTCACTCTGATGAGACGTGAATCGTCGAAACACGGTGTCTGTGGATGACTTATATATATATATATAATATATATATATATATATATATATATATATATTTTACACCACCCAGAGGGTGCTTTATTTTTCTGCTAGTCTCATTATGGTAGAGATTATGTAGCTGTCTCCCTGTAACCGAAACTACGTCACCACTGACGTCACGATTTCTATAGTTATTTAAGTTATATTCTCACCAATTATAAAATAGTAATTATTTAATTTTAATTATCATCTTATTTATCAACAATGTTTCTATTAAAGTCTGGCTGAGTTAGATTTCCGCAGAACTACCCATATTAGTAATGCATTTGAAAATAGTATATGATGGGAATAATTTGCATCATGATCTTAACAAAACTGGGTTTGATAGATAATTGTTTGCTGTTACTGATTTCTAATACTATAATGTTATTCTCAAAAACAATCCTATATACAATTTTATATTGAGCTCAATTAGAATTTGATTACAATAAGTGTAATATTTTTATATTCGTTCTTATTTATTTTTGTTTTTATTTCTAATTCAATATAATATTTTATTACATTCAAACTTAAGTACTTGCACCCAAGGAGCGGATACTTTTGGAAGTCATTATAATACAGTTTAATTTTTTAAAAGTTTTACCGGTAATGTATTCTACCTACTATCAAATAAAAGCATATTTGACACTTTCAGAGTCTAATTAATGTATTTAATATATAGTGATTAAACCTAAAAAGAAATATGGAATAAACCTCAAAGGTTGGATATTAGGTGATAGAAGAGTGATTAAATCTTACACCCAGCGAATAATGTGCGCCACGTGGAACACCGTACAGCTGTTTCAACTTTATTAAGTCTCATCAGCGATGTATACTGTTTGCTTGTCATGATTATTTTCAATAATTATCGAATTTTATAGGATATACGCATTGCAATTGGCTTCAAAAATATAACTGATATATATATATATATATATATATATATATATATATATATATTATATATATATATATAAGTAAAGAAATAACAAAAGACTTAGAGATTTTGTTAAGTCTCAAAATCTCTGAGTCTTTTGTTATTTCTTTACTTATAAATTTGCTCTGTGACTCTAACAATAAGAGCACACATTGAGCTCTCAAACTGCAACAGGTTGTTTAAATAAACTCTTCTGTCGTAAGGAAGATTTCTTCTCTGGACTTTTGGATCATATATATATATATATATATATATATATATATATATATATATTACATGTGAATTTCTGTCAGAATCTCTGACGGATATTCCCATTATATATATATATATATATATATATATATATATGTGTGTGTGTGTGTGTGTGTGTGTGTGTGTGTATGTATTTCTCCAGTTTTCTCTCCATCTTCCTTTATTTCTTTTTGTACTTATTCACTGTCTTTCTTCCATTTCATTCAACTTTGGGAATCTTCTGAGTCTCATCACTTTCTCTCTTTCTTTCTTTCTGTCTATCTGTCTGTCTATCTATCTTTCTATCTGTCTGCCTGCCCGTTCCCTCCGTTTCTCTCTCTCTCTCTCTCTCTCTCTCTCTCTCTCTCTCTCTCTCTCTCTCTCTCTCTCTCTTTTTAACGTATATCGTGTTCAAAATGGTGAGAGCGCAATATTCATACACATGCCTTTACATATTATTCTATTAATATTTTAGATTTGAAAAACTTTTACGTTATCTTCCCCATGTTCATCCCCACATTCGCCATTGATGTACGCTCGTTAGTATATCCCTATCGATTTAGCCTCCACCGACAGGTTATTAAATCTTAAGACAATAACACGGCTGCTTTTCACTTTGCTAAATAAACACGCTTTATAATATTACTTCGTTGATTCAATTTTCATGGCGATTTTTTAAATGTCCTTAATGAGATTTTCGTCATGAATGAAAAGCGTTGTTATTTGATCTTCGGCAATATTTTCTTGCCTGCTTTCGATAATAAAATAGGAAAAATGTCTCTAGATAAACATACCGCCCTTCAAAAAAAAAAAAAAAAAATTAAAAAAAAACTTTTTTCTTTCTTGGGTGCTATATCATCATATCACCCCGTCTTTTATTCATTTCTTGACAAGAAGCCTTAATAATATCATTAATTTCCGTTATACGCTCGCTGATATAAAGAAAATGCAAGAGAAAAAATGAGTGGAAGAAAAATAAGGGGAGGTAATCAA
>CM042156.1:14570278-14585278 GCA_023376005.1 Doryteuthis pealeii
AGATCCAGGGTTAATATTTATTGGGTCACCATTTGGTTTCATGTAGGGCTCAGAATTACCTGTAAAGATATTAAAAGTAACATCTAAAAAGTTCACAATTTTAGTGTTCAATTTGATGTCCACAGATAGTCCCATGTCGTTCAGTGTTGCAATGATGTATTTTCAAGTCCGGTCGCATTTTTATCCGGATGCATTTTTAACGACCAATACGCCGTCATCACAGTAACACCCAACATCCTTAATCAGTTTTTTTGTTAAGTTATATAGTATTAATAGACCCACCAGGTCCAAAACTTGTGCGGAATCTATGGCGCTCATGGCTATGTCGAAGCCCGATCTATTACTAGTCTTCACCCATTGTTCATCATTGTGCACCAATACTATTTTTCTAGCCAATTTTATGACACTTATTTCTTCCAGGGAGATATTAGTGTGCCACTGTGCAAAGTTCATTGCCTCGGAGAACAGTTTCTCTGATATCGATTGGTAAAACTCCTTGATATCGAATTGGATGAAGGCCACTCTATCTTTATTTTTGATGTTACTGAACCACTTGATTGCATCATCTGTGTTAATCCATTGGTTTAAGTTGATTTTATTTTTAATTTCTATGTTGACTTTCTCCAGTATCACTTTGCTCACCTTACCGATTTCAGATCTAGTTGAGTTTATTAGTGGTGTATCTGGTTTCCAGCTGAAGTCAGGTTTGTGGTCTTTTAGTAACATATACGCGTTTTTAGTTTGTAATACCGGGACCCTATCGCTAATGTGTAGTTTCTGGGTAATTCTTTTCTTATCTTTGTTGATATCTCTTCTAAGTTGCTTTCAGTCGTATTGAGTTTTTTATAAGTTCTTGTAATGTTTTTGGTTATTATACCCGTTGTATTTGTGGTAATCCAGTTTGTAAAAGTTCCTTGTTTTATCTGCATTCACAATTTCTTTTAGAGTTTCTTATGTCGTCCACTATCAATTTTAATTCATTTTGAAATTTGCTAGGGTATTTCTTAAACTTGATGTTGGTGACTAGATTTAGCATGTCAGTTTCAAATTGGTGACTACATTTAACATGTCAGTTTCAAATTTTTCTAATATAAAATGTATTATACATATATGAGGTTGAATTTATATATATATATATATATATATATATATATATATATATATATAAGTTTGAGTCAAAAAGTAATGCCATTTTCTTTTCATGGGAAGTTTTTTTTTATAAAACTAATGTCTACATTGAGACCCTAACAAGGTTCAGAGCAAGAATTCGACATGTAAGTCCCCACTTGTCAATCGACAATGTCCTCCTTCTGCATGACAATGCTCGAACACATGCAAGAATCAGGACAAGGGAGAAAATCGACACATTCGGGTGTACAACTTTACCACTTCTTCCATACTCATCAGATTTAGCGCCTTCGACTATCATCTCTTCGACCTCATGAAAGAGGGTTAGAGAGGCAAACATTATTCCAGTGACTAGGGAGTGAAAACCTGTAGTGAAGAAGTGACTCAAAGAAGAATCAAGAAATTAAGTTAGTTAAGCAAATTTCGGCAGTTAGTCAACGAGAGCAGACGTTAGAATCGTCGCTCCCAAGATACCGGCTTTTCACAGCGCGGTTTGAAACCCTTTTGGGCTGTGGGTTTTTAATAAAGAATAAAAACAACAAAAAACTTTCTACATTATCGTGGGCCATCTTCAGGGTATTTTAAAACCGTACAACAATAGAGCAGAAAGTACTTGGTCTATGAGATATGGCAAATACATCAGCCAATTTTCGCCAGATATTACAAAAATAATCCGGCAATATGAAGAAACAAAGGACAACACTTGCAGACAGAAAATGGCTGCATTATTTAACAATATATGCCTATAAGAAAAAATGCTGTCTAAATACACACACACACCACACACACACACACATATATATATATATATATATATATATATATATATATGTGTGTGTGTGTGTGTGTATATATATAAATATATATATATATGAGTTAAGAGTAAGGAAATGAATCCGACGGTATATGTATAGATAAAAGGGCATGAAAACACACAATGCTGTTAAAATGAAAATATTTTATATCATATTCATAGCTAATATTGAACAATATTGCGATTTATAAAAAAATCATCATCAGAACTTGTTTTTAAACCGGACTCATCGAGAGAGAAGCAGAAAATAATTTAGATATATAAATAATTTAAATTTATATATATATATATATATATATATATATATATATATTATATATATATATATATATATAGGGTGCAGCATAAGTAACACCCTTTACTTATGCCGCACTCTGTATATATATAGGCTAATTGTACGTGTGATATATACATATGTATATGTATGATAGTTATGTATATATATATATATATATAGTCATCCACAGACACCGTATTTCGACGTATCACGCCTCATTACGCTCGTTACTTATGCCGCACCCTATATATATATATATAATATATATATATATATATATATATATATATATATCAATACCTCCGCACGAGCAGGATGTGACACAAGGCCAATCTCTTAAGCGGAGTTTAACAGGTGGAATTCAGCGTCTTCCTTCTCCTAGACTGGTTACCTAGCCAAGGTTAAAGAGCCTAGTCTGCCCTACTATTTACCCATAACTGAAGAGATAGCAGTTGGATGTATACGTTTCTCAAGGATATTTCAAGATTTGAACTCCATTTGAGTCCATTTCCTACGACTCTAACCATTAGACCACGCGCCTCTAACACGTAAGGGGTATATAACAAAATGTCACTCGACTATTTCGGTATCTCTCTTGGTAATTGGTGCACCATATTTAAATGTGCAAGGAAATAGCTTTCAGGATTTTGAGAGGGCGAATATCGTCACGCAAACTTAGATTTGTGTAAACTGGAACACCGATAGGATAGTCTCTTTGCGGTGTGGGTGATGGTGTGGAGGGTGACGTCGGAAAGATGGAGGACATTTTCTTGTAAATCGGATTTTGTCTTGTCCAATACTAAAATGGACGACACGCGAATGCGAACATTGGTCCACAGTCTCGCCCACTTCTACCCCTAGCGTAATTTATCACTTTCCTGTTTCTATTCTTAGCTCCAGATATTGGATGTAAAAGTAACAACGACTGACATCAAGTCCAATCAGGTTATTATATATAGATTTTACATATATACATATGTATGTTAAGGAGCGAAAAAGAATTTCTAAAAAAGAAAAATTAGGGAACCGTATGTCTTAATTTTATTTTATATTTCCTTTTTTTTTCGTCCATCTCTTCAGAGAAATTCATTTGACAAATGTTGAAAGACGTACAATGTTTCTATGTATTTTTCAGTTAAAATCTCAATCCCGGTACAAGAACTAGTATATATATATATATATATATATATATATATATATATATATTTACCAACCCCTCCGTACGAGCAGGATGCGACACAAGGTCAATTTTTTAAGCAAGTTTAACAGGTTTGAATTCAGAGTTTCCTTCTCCTAGGCCGGTTGCCTAACCAAGGTTAAAGTGTCCAGTCTGCCCTACTATTTATCCATAGCTGGAAGGAGAGTAGGGTTCATACCTTTCCCAAGCGTATTAGCGCTAAGTGAAATGCAACTACCACATCCAGGATTTGAACTCCATTTCCCATGACTTTAGCCGTAATAGCTATATAACAATACAACCAACCTTGTCGAGGATACGAACTCAGGTCAACGGCTTCATTTCCTATGACGATGACCGTTATGCATTGTGTAACCTGGCGGTATATTCACGGTACCAAAACGGATATATGTAACGTTCTAATGGTGATATATGTTGTATAGCGGGTCTTGTCAACGTGCCTCCAATTCATGACACTAAAAAGGTGTTCGGCACGTGGTGGTCATCTTGTCGATAAAAAAGTACAACGCGAGAAATATATCATCACAAGCTGCTTAGCTTTTATTTCCAGGACTAGTCTCGTGGGCTGTGTCGGAGAGGAGGAAAGGCAGAGAGAAAGAAAGAGAGGACACTGATAAATTACTGTGATCCCACACAGGGACCAAAGGCCCGTCCGTTCCCTAGGCCTCGGAAAGCAAAAAGAGACCGGTATTTTTCTTCGTCATTCCACGTCACCACGTGACTTCCGGTTCCGGTCAACACCCGAAACTTCCGGTTGGCTTTCAATTCTCCATTCGGGGGTCACGCCCCGGTCAAACACACGACAACCTGTTTTATGTTCATCAATTTTTTTTAAAGCCTTTACTATCTCTTATTTCTTCTTCCTCCTTTTCTAATAGTAGTCCTCGCAAAACTCCTTCCATCTCGCTACAATTGTCTGTGTGTATGTGTGTATATATTTACCAACCCCTTCGCACAATGATGCAACACAAGGTCAATTTCTTAAGCGGAGTTTAACAGGTATGAATTCAGAGTTTTCTTTCTCCTAGACTGGTTACCTAACTATGATTAAAGAGCCCAGTCTGCCCTGCTATTTACCCATAGCTGGAGGGAGAACTGGATTCATACGTTTCCAAAGTATTAACGCCATGTGAAATGCAAACAGCTTCGTCCAGGAATTGAACTCGGGTCGACGAGTCCATTTCTGACGACTCTAACAAATATACCACGGGCACCTCCATGTGTGTGTTTGTATATATATTTGGGTGTGTACAGGAAATTTTCTTTTTTGTTTTACTGAGGTATAACACTTCGTCTTTTCTAACCTTTTTCATATATAGACTTTTACTGCAGTTCTTTTTAACTACCTTGATATTTTGGTACAATTGTAGAATAACGAGCACGTGATAATATCATTAGAATCGCGTTTTACGTATAAATAGCATTAGATAACGGAAACTCCCGAAGTAACCGAACCCTAATCCCAACTCTAACTCTAACCCTAACCCTAATCCTAACCCTAACCTAACCTAACCTAAAACTAACCCTAGCCTTTATCCAAACACTAATCTTAGTGTCTCAAAGGTTTCGGGTATTTCTGTGAAATGTAATTTTTAATACGTAATATAATTATATTATCTCTTGTGCGCTATTGTGCATTAGAACCGATTTAAAAAAATTGCAATAAATAAGATGGTATGTGTAGAGATATTAATGGGCTATAAGGTTTGGTTTGGTTTGGTTTCTTTAATGGAATATGAACCTTCGTGGGTTATTTAATACCAAATCCAAAGTTCGAAGAAAAGCAGTAGTACTATTCCACCTATTACTGGGGAATAAGCCATTCATATCTTTTCCGAGGGTATTAGTTAAAAAAAAAAACACGCAATAGGAAGATCGGAGTTTGAACTCGCTTTCTACGATACTGGAGTCCAGAACGTTAGCCACTACACAACAAGGACTCAATTCGTGCTATACGGTAAGTAGCGTTGCATTATTGTAAATAATGGGCCTCACAAAAATAACATGTCTTTTTGCACCTACAGTAACGTCTTTGCTTGAGAAGCATCTCAAATATAAGATATGATCTTGTACAATATGTGTAATAAGAAACACAAGAATATACAGTCCGTTATATATACTAGCAAATATATGCACCCTCCGGGTGCAAGTATTTAAGTTTAAATGTAATAAAATATTAGATTAAATCAGAAAGGCTAATGAAACAAATTAAGAATTCAGATAAAAAGATTTGAAACGGAGGGGGTATAATCGGAAAATAGAACAATTGAAACTTACTCTTTCATCACTTCCGTTTTTCAATGCTAAATTTTCCTAATTTAACTATTTAGTTAAAATAGGAAGTAAAGAATAAAATTACAGTTATTTCTTCTTGTTAATGAATTTTATTTAAGATTCATTGAAGAGATGTTTACTCATATTCATTAAGATAAAACCAAACAATTAGAAATCAATAATACCAAGCACATTTTTATTAAAATCAGTTTTTTTAATAACAATATGCAAATTAGCTTTACGTTTACACTGAAAACTGGTATTTTGTTGTATATATAAATACAATTGCATGTTATTAGTATTTAGGTAAGGCCAACAGTATTAATAATGTCAAACAGTTTTATTATTAATTGAGGTTTAAATAGAAATAGAATAATGGAGAATGTGACGTAAATAACTAAGGCAATTGTGAAATGAGTAGTAATATAGTTTCGGTTACAAACAGAAAAACACACAATCTCCATTATAATAAGATATATATATATATATATATATATATATAATTTGATATACCAAACTTGTTGGTAAATTCTCGCGGTGAGAAAAAAGCCCAGCAAATAGTTTGATTGTAAAAATATACTACCAAACATCAACCGGGAAGAAATTTTTTTTTGTAAAAAAAGAAAGATCAAGATAATCGTACCAAGAAAAAATTATCTATTAGTACAATATTTTGGCCAAAAGAAAAAACAATTTATATGCATATATATATATGATATATATATTCATACAAAACCGCCAGGGGACTAAAGCTAATAAGTAAAAAGTGCTCAATACCTAAGTAGAGCAAATAATAGAGTCAAATCTTAGCCCTGAAGAGCATTAAGCGAAACTTTTAGTTGGTTCGTCTGACTCATTAGATTTATCTTTATATATATATATATATATATATATATATATATATATATATATGAAGAGAAATGGAAGTGAATCCGGCGGTCTGTAGTATAGTGAGAAATTTGAAAAACACAGGTTTAAATAAAATGAGTGGTAAGTTTATTAGCCGACGCTGCAGTGTTTCAATCTGTTTAGTAGATCTTCTTCAGGGCTTTTGTTTTAAGGAAAATAACTTTATCACAGATAATAAGGAGATTGTGAGAGTCTTTTGTTGATCAATCCATCTAAAAATACTGAGTGAAAAACTAGCGTTACTGAAGAAGTAATCTCTAAAAAAAAGGGAATATAAATCTTCCTTTACAATAATAAACTTTACTTTGTTCGTTTCTTTTTTGTGGCAATGAAAATGGTATGAGTCGACTTATTTATGGGCCATTACGTTAGTGCAGTTGGATTGTATTAATGGCTTTCACAAAAAATAACGTATATCTTTTCCCATTATCATAAACGTCTACTTTCGTTAAGTAAAGATAAAACGGAACGCCTTGTATAATATAAGTTAAAAATACGAGAAAATATTCCCATTATATCTATCTATCTATCTACCTCTCTCTCTCTCTCTCTCTCTCTCTCTCTATATATATATATATATATATATATATATACGTTTTTTAAAAGCGAATGTAATAAAATATTCCAACTGCAGTTTCTTGCCGTAGCAATTCTTCAGGGAATTATTGCTTATTCCAGCCATCTACTTTTATTAATAACCGGGTTGTACCCATTCTTAAGTACGTGGGGGTGCCACCCTACGTAATGCCAGAACCTACCTGGCACAGTTTATGCTTGTTTAAATGCCTACACTTGTTTGTCAACTCAGATCGCGAGTTCAATATCTTCCCTGGGTATCTGGCATTACGTAGGGTGGCACCCCCATGTACTTAAGAATGGGTACAACCCGGATATTAATAAAAGTAGATGGCTGGAATAAGCAATAATTCCCTGAAGAATTGTTACGGTGAGTAACTGCAGTTGGAATATTTTATAACATTCACTTTTAAAAACTGTATATTTAGCTCTTTTTATTGAGCACTTTTTAAATCGATTTTTATTAACCCAGAAGTAAATTTATTTGCTTCGTGGATTAGCAAAGATCCGTAATATATATATATATATATATATATATGAATAAGATATAATGAAAAAACAAACGATGTTTACAACTGAAATAGGCTCATCAGAAGAGAAAGTGTGCAAACCGTTTCGGGGCCAATTCTCTTGACGGTTTTAAAAAGCAGACAGCACAATTTTATTTATTTTTTTTTTATTAATTCCAACGTTTGACTAGCAGTGTTCTGTTTTTACTAACGGTCTTTTCCCGTCTTGTTTTGTTGATGACCGACCACGTGCGGTTGATACATTATAATGCAATAGGGTCCTCATATTAGTTGAGGATGGGCCGTGTGTTGCTTTTTAAAACCGTCAAGAGAATTGGCCCCGAAACGGTTTGCACACTTTCTCTTCTGATGAGCCTATTTCAGTTGTAAACATCGTTTGTTTTTTCATTATATCTTATTCATACTGTCGGATTAATTTCCATTTTATTTTCATATATATATTATATATATATATATATATATATATATATAATATATATATATATCTCACATTATGCGAATACCCTTAAGACTGTCATGTCCCCAACTACTCTCTCTCTCTCTCAAAGATAAATAGTAGGGAAGAGTAGAGTGTTTAACCATGGCTAGGTAACCAGTCTAGGAGAAGGAAAATTCAAATCAATTCAACCCTGTTAAACTACGCTTAAGAAATTGACATGTCACATCCTGCTCATGCGCAGTGGTTGGTAAATATATATATATATATATATATATATATATATATATATATGTCAAGCGTTTCACTGTTGTAGCATTAGTAGTTCATCCAAAAAGTGCTCAATATATTTCATAAGGATAGAGCATTAATAGCTGTATAATCATTTGTACACACACACACACACACACACACACACACATATATATATATATATATATATATATATATATATATATACAAAACATGTCAAGAAGGTATCGAGATTTTTTGTACTTTTTCACACACCTTGTTTTTGGAAAAAAATAACGTCTCATTCATTAATTTTTTTCGGAATACAAGGTGTGTCAAAAAGTACCAAGTTTAAAGCTGCATTTACCAAGATAGAAATGAAGATTGAATGGAACGTTATTGTTTTCAGAATACAAGGGTGTGTCAAAAAGTATAAAAATCTCGATACTTTTTTGCCACACCTCGAACCCGGTCAGAGGTAGCTGCTAAAATGGTATAACTGCACTGATGAGAGGTGATACCTCGAAACACGTGTCTGTAGTTCCCCCTCCCAATTTCGGTTGAGCACTTTATTTAGAAGGGATTTAATTGCAAAATTCACCGTATTCGGCGTTCAGCTAAGACTCACTTTGTTTACAAAGTTTGAGACCTCTAGGTGAGTTCATTTCCGCTTAGAAATGTAGCGATTAAATAGCCTGCTATACTTGGCAGCTGACTGTGGCCGTATGCGTAAGAGGATTGGCGAGCGTAAATTCGTTCGGGTCTCGAACCCGGCCAGAGGTAGCTGCTAAAATGGTATAACTGCACTGATGAGAGGTGATACCTCGAAACACGTCTGTAGTTTACTCTCTCTCTCTCTCTCTCTCTCTCTCTCTCTATATATATATATATATATATATATATATATATATATAAATGCACGGGCAGCATTTGGCACAATGTCACACGTGTGTAAAACGCTATTCCATTGTAATTTATCGTGAGCACTAGCTTGCTAACCATTAACACTACGATTGGCTGCCTCAATACAATAACAGACTTAATAGATTGTTCATTTTCGCTGCAAGGTAAACAGATTGCAATCTCAGCGCTTCAAAAAAGAAATATCTAATACAACAGAAGACCTTAGGCAAGTTCTTCGTTCATCTTCCTACATATTAATCGGTCCAAGTATTTTTGGATATCGTAGAAGAATCCCAATAGCAGGAAAAACAGAAAACCCCAGTGTTTATAAACTATGAAGATGTCTTTGAGAAATAGATTCTTTTTAGGAATTTTATCGTGTGGAATTCCATGGAAATATATTATCTCCTAATAAAAAATTCGGTTACTTCTTTCTTTTTTAAAACCAACTTTTGTTTATTTCTGTAAGATTTATTTTCTCATTATATACATTGTTCTATTTATTGCCTGCTGGTTATTAGATCCATGTATATTAGACTTTCTAATACTGGCGCCATTTCCTGCTTTCTCGCACCATCTCAATATATATATATATATATATATATATATATATATATATATGTATATATATATATATATATATGTAAACACGGTATGTTTGGAATGGCTTTTTTGCCGACAATTTTTGGGAGAATATGTGCTTAATTGGAGTCGTACCTAATTTTGAAAATTAGGTACGACTCCAATTAAGCACATATTCTCCCAAAAATTGTCGGCAAAAAAGCCATTCCAAACATACCGTGTTTACAACTTATCATATCGTCGTGTAATAAAAGTCACTGAAGAGGAATATTAACCTACTCTAAACAAATCGTAAAATCTAGGAAGTCCGTTTGGTGTAGCGGTTGTGATATCGGCCTGTCAGCTTGGCAGTCCGGTTTCTAATCACGCACAGGGCGGCCTTCCTATCTATAGCTCTGCTGATGAGGCCTAATAGGCCGAAATGTACATACAGAGATTGATTTTTCTCGATTTGTTTAGCCATACATTTAAATAGGCATTCCCGCCTAATTCATTATTAATTAATTAATTTTCAAAATTAGGTACGACTCCAATTAAGCACACACACATATATATATATATATATATATATATATATATATATATTTTATATTTTAAACCAAATCTCAAATCCCCGCATAGTACAATAGCACTTCATTTTAACACCTTATCACACAACCTTACACACCTCAAATGCATCTTATTAGAACACGCATTTCCAACAACGCAATCTAGAAACCAATCAGAAACTAAATGGATTCTAAAATTTCAAACGTACGTGAAGGGATTAAACGCAGACATCGGAATTCTCCGTTATTATAAATATTTCACAGACGCTGCCACTGTCGATAACAACAGAGACAAAGAAGCCGTTAAACAGTAATAACATTTGACAAAGGGTATCTAACGAACCTGAAAATTTATGACAAAAAATAATTAAAAAATAAGTGAATCCAATACTCCATAATATCGAGTTCATTCATTTATACATTTTTAATGCTTCATAATAACGCCCAATTTAAAAAAAAAAACAGTTTTAAAAATATATATACCGAGTGAAGCATACGGATACCACCTAAAATACAACATGAATATATATATATATATATATATATATATGTGTGTGTGTGTGTGTGTGTGTGTGTGTGTGTTATAGATTACAATATATTTAAGGTGCGATCGTTACTATTGGTTTCAAAGCAGTGTATTGGACCCTTAACATCAAAACAGCGCTTCTGTGGAAGCTTTTACAAGGGGGAGGGGGTTGTCTTCATAATAAGTGAACAATACGCTGCAGTAAAACCAATGGTAACAATAGCACCTTAAATGCATTGTATTCTATAAAAAATTAATACAGTTCTTACACCAGTAATCGAGCACTTTATTTTAATTCTCCAATACTAAATAACTACGAATATTCTCGGCGAGTCTATAAGTAGAAGTGGGCATCTAGCACACACCTTATATCAAGAAAACGTATGGAAGCGCGTGGTCTAATGGTTAGAGTCGTAGGAAATGAACTCGTCAACGCGAGTTCAAGAAGCTGTTGGAATTTCACATGGCGCTAATACCCTTGGGAAAGGTATGAATCCAATTTTCCCTCCAGCTATGGGTAAATAGCAGGGCAGACTGGACTCTTTAACCATGGCTAGGTAACCAGTCTAGGAGAAGGAAAACTCTGAATTCAAACCTGTTAAACTCCGCTTAAGAAATTGACCTTGTGTCGCATCCTGCTCGTGCGGAGGGGTTGGTAAATATATATACCGAGAAAACGCCAACAAGGAGGCCTGACTGGTCTTAATCGGCCACGTTTTCAAAGAATGGAAGTCGAAAAGAAGGAAAAAATTACAAAAGAAAAGGTAAAGAGAAAGAAAACTGTCATAGATAAAAAGGAAAGAAATAATTGAAAGAAAGAAAGAAAAAGAAAGAAAGATGTCAGAAGAAAATAACAATAAATCAAGAAAAGTACACAAGCTGTGCTACTCATGCTTTATGTTCGCGAGGGCCGGAATCCTTGTGATTGTTAGGCGAATGCTCTACTAGCTGAAATGCACTCGATAAAACAACACATAACTATGATAACAATACCACTGGGAAAGGTACTAATCAAATTACCTCCCTCCAGCTATGGGTAAATAGTAGAGTAGACAGGCGTCTTTAACCTTGTTTAGGCTACGAGTCTAGGAGACGGAAAACTTTGAAGTACAACCTGTTAAACCCCGCTTAAAATTGTCCTTGTGCCATATCCGGCTTGTGCAAAGGGTTTTGGTGAATATATAAGGTGTATTACAAAGTTATTGAGATTTTTGTACTTTTTGACACACTTTGTATTTTGAAAATATTTAACGTTCCATTCATTGATTATTTCTATCTTGGTAAATACAGCTTCAAATTCAGCACTTTTAGACACACGTTGTATTCTAAAAAAAAAATAACGTTCCATTCATTGCTCATTTCTATCTTGGTAAATACAGCTTTAAACTCAGCACTTTTATTACACACCTTGTATTCAGAAAAAAATAACGTTCGATTCCTTGTTCATTTCTATCTTGGTAAATACAGCTTCAAATTCAGCACTTTTACGACACACATTGTATTCTAAAAATAAATGAACATTCCATTCATTGCTCATTTCTATTTTGGTAATACGGCTTCAATCTCGATACTTTTATGACACACCTTGTATTCTGAAAAAAATAACGTTCGATTTCTTGTTCATTTCTATCTTGGTAAATACAGCTTTAAACACGGCACTTTTATGACACACGTTGTATTCTAAAAAAAATTAACGTTCCATTCATTGCTCATTTCTATCTTTGTAAATACAGCTTCAATCTTGATACTTTTATGACACACGTTGTATTCTGAAAAAATAACGTTCGATTCTTGTTCATTTCTATCTTAGTAAATAGAGCTTTAACTCGGCACTTTTATGACACACGTTGTATTCTAAAAACAATCTAATGTTCCATTCATTGTTCATTTCTATCTTGGTAATACGGCTTCAATCTCGATACTTTTTTTCACACACGTTGTATTCTAAAAAAAATAACGTTCGATTCCTTGTTCATTTCTATCTTGGTAAATAGAGCTTCAAATTCGGCACTTTTATGACACACTTTGTATTCTAAAAAAAAATTAACGTTCCATTCATTGCTCATTCTTATTTTGGTAAATACAGCTTCAATCTCGATACTTCTATGACCACCTTGTATTTTGAAAAAATAACGTTCGATTTCTTGTTCATTTCTATCTTAGTAAATAGAGCTTCGAATTCGGCACTTTTATGACACACGTTGTATTCTAAAAAAATATAATGTTCCATTCATTGTTCATTTCTATCTTGGTAAATACAGCTTCAGTCTCGATACTTTTATTACACACCTTGTATATCAGTAAATTAACAAACCAGCTGTATTTCGCTTAAAATTAACTTGTATCATGTCCTGCCTGTGACGGAGGGGTTGGGTAAATATGAGAGACAGGGAAGATTTGTAAATAATAGGGGAAATGGATCTAGAAATATACACAAACAAGATTAAAATGATAAAAACAAACAGACAAACAAACGGAAACGTGGCCGATCTGTAGGCGCTCAAGCCACTCCTCGAAGTTCTCTTAGGCCAGCATTCACTTGTCCAAGTGTTTGGATTGGTTTGAATCCGTCTGTTGATCAGAGCCTCATCTTCTCGTTAGCATCTCGTCTCTTCCCTCATCTTTTGCACTCGTGTCCGCTCGACCATCGTAAAAGGACTCAGGTGCGAGACAGACTTAAACGAGAAAGGTGTATCATTTCCGTATTTGACGTCCAGCGTGGGCGTCCTGTAAAAATAAATCACTTGTCCCCATAATTAAATCCTATTCCTATTCAAACTCACTGTTCGCTTTCTCCTCTCCCGCCTGATCAGAGAGAGAGAGAGAGGGAGAGAGAGAGAGGGAGAGAGAGAGAGAGAGAGAGAGAGAGAGAGAGAGAGAGAGAGAGAGAGAGGAGAGAGAGATGAGAGAGAGAGAGAGAGAGAGAGAGAGAGAGTGTGTGTGTGTGTGTGTTTGCGATTCCTATTCCAACTTACTCTTTTCTTTCTCCTCTCACGTCTGATCAGAGAGCGAGAGAGAGAGAGAGAGAGAGAGAGAGAGAGAGAGAGAGAGAGAGAGAGGGTTATGTGTGTGTGCGAGAGAGAAGAGAGAGAGGGGGATGGGTGTGGGTGCGTGAGAGAGAGAGTGGGATGTGTGTGTGAGAGAGAAGAGAAAGAAAGAGAGGCTGTGTGTGAGCGAGAGAGAGAGAGAGAGAGAGAGAGAGAGAGAGAGAAGAGAGACAGAGAGAGAGAGAGAGAGAAATGGGTGTGGGTGCGTGAGGGAGAGAGGGGCTGTGTGTGTGTGTGAGAGAGAGAAAGAATGAGAAAGAAAGAGAGGGTGTGTGTGTGTGTGTGAGCGAGAGAGAGAGGGGGGGATGTGTGTGTGTCTGTGTGTGTGTGAGAGAGAGAGAGAGAGAGAGAGAGAATGTGTGTATGTGTGTGTGTGTGCGAGCGAGCGAGCGAGCGAGCGAGAGAGAGAGAGAGAGAGAGAGAGAGAGAGAGGGGGATGGTGTGGGTGTGTGAGAGAGAGGATATGTGTGTGTGTGTGTGTGCGAGAGAGAGAGAGAGAGAGAGAGAGAGAGAGAGAGAGAGAGAGAGAGTGGGAGCGTTCTATTTGGCAGTAAACAGTTTCTTGCAGCCACTCCTCCCCTTCCTCCTCCTTCTTAAGTATTGAGCAGTCTCATCGCGGCTTCGGTGATCTGTGGAACCGGTATTTTCAGCGAGATTCGAGCGTAAGTATTTACTACTTACATGAGCCATGACACAAGTGTGCATGTATGAAGCACACAGCGATGATCGAACTCCCTATTCATTAATAATGTGTCTGTGAGTCTAGTTTGCTAATAGTTATATGACGGTGCGTGGTGTAATGGTTAAAGTCATGGGAAATGGACTCGTCGCACCGAGTTCAAATCCTGGACGTGGTAATTGTATTTTACTTAGCGCTAATACCCTTGGGAAATGTATGAATCCGACCCTCCCTCCAGCTATGGATAAATAGTAGGTCAGACTGGACTCTTTAACCTTGGTTAGACAACTGGTCTAGAAGGAAAACTAGTAATCTTCTGTAGAAAGGATTTTTATCCCGAAA
>CM042156.1:14587778-14617778 GCA_023376005.1 Doryteuthis pealeii
TAGTGAAGAAGTGGCTCAAAGAACAGTCGACAGAATTTTACGTTGAGTGAACGGTGAATATATGAAGAAGTAGGGATGTGATCCACAGAGGACCAGCTTCATTTTGATGTATGATATATGTTCCTGTGTTAGTAATTATACCTGTCCTAAACAAAATGGCATTACTTTTTGGCTAACACTCCTATAAAGTCAAAATTAATTTTAAACAGGCAATCACTTCATAATTAGTTGCAACATCAATCAATTAAAAGCCAATATATTAATAAATTCACAATAATTTTAAATAGATACGCGCTTAGTGCTTCATCCCTGCTGGCTGTGGGTGATGAAACGTAATGCTTAAGGACGTGATCCTGGTGGCTGAGTAGTCCATTACTTGCAACATTCCACATTGGCCTTTGCTTAGGCTAAACAGGCAGATGGAGAGACCACATCCGATGAACCAGTTGGTCCCGTCATGCCCTAGTACCTATATGATTGTCCCTACCCTATTGGTCTTATGGACAATCCCGAACCCTTTTTATCATATTCGTGCTAGAAGTTGGTTCCTGAGGGTCTCCATTAACATAACTCCCCGGTCCACTCTGACTAAGAGTGATAGTACCTGTTAGAGTCCCAACTACGGGTTAAATAGAAAAAAATGTTGAAAAAGTTGAGTTTAAGAAAAATTTAATACAAAATGTCTTCGGCATAAAATAACCCCCAAAAAGTTGACATGCCGTAAAGTCCAACCAACCAGCCGACCAAAAAATTAAATAAGCAAATAGGCAAAAAACAACTAAAAATAAACGAACAAACAAATAAATATAAAACCAAAACCAATAATAAAAAACAAAAAAAAATACCCTAAAAACGACCCGTGATGCTTAATGATAGAGCCCAGGTGGATGAGCAGTTCATGACATGCAATACTCAACTTTGGCCCTATCTTGGGATAGACGGGCTGATCAATCGGCTGGCCACGTCAAGCCCTAGCACCTATATGATTGCACCCCAACTCTATTGCCCTTATGGCAAGCCCCAAACCCTTTTTATCATATGGGTGCTAGAAGGCCGTGGCTGCGGGTCTACATGTCCTGGGAATGACGTTAAACTCTATCTGATGGTGAGGTTCCAGTTTTGGAGGTTTGGGGAATGTGGAGCACCCCTCCATCACCATTGCTCCCTGGTCCACTCTGACCGGAGTGGTAGTACCTGTTAGGGTCCCATCTATGGGTTAAATAGAAAAGTATTTATAAAAAAATTGTATTATCCATTAAGAATTGATTTTTTCAAAACTTTATCGGCATTAAATGACCACTGAGGTTGATATGCCGTAAAACAAAACAAACCAAACAAACCAAACTAACAAATGAGTAGAATAATTACGCTTTTAATATAGTGGCTTCATATCACCATGAATATATGTCATCAGGTACACCAAGGTGAGCAAGCCAATGACCTGAAACTAACATTGATATCTCGAGGAATCGGGGTGAAGAAATGCAAGTGTAATCGAAAAACACCTGCAGAAGATGCACGGAAAACAGCGCAGTGATACATTTTAAGGGTGACTGACACACAAAGCCCAGGTGCGCAGAGGTGCGAGGTGTTCGTAAAGTAGGAATTCGCAGCGATAGGGTGATAGTGAGAAAATATTGGATATTAAAACATTTACATTGAAACAGATTATAGGATGTTTACCTATATAAAATGATTGGGAAATGTATTAATACGCTGCCTCTTAAATCATTGATATTGCGACTAAGTATGAAGCGCGTATATCTATTATCTATTAATAATGGAGATTCGCTTCCGGTTTTTGTCTGTAACAAAAATGACTTCACTGCCTACGTCACATTACCC
The DNA here is from genome assembly GCA_023376005.1 of Doryteuthis pealeii. Lineage (NCBI taxonomy): Eukaryota > Metazoa > Mollusca > Cephalopoda > Myopsida > Loliginidae > Doryteuthis > Doryteuthis pealeii. The sequence goes on from CM042156.1 coordinate 14,589,624, forward strand.
AAAATCGTCATAACATAGAATAAAATTTATTCTATGTTATTTTGAGTGTATTATTCAATAAATACAAGTGTCTAATGCAACATTAGACAGTCTTCATTGTTTTTTAAAACAAGTTTTAATAAATACATGACTGGTATTATATATCTATATATAGTTTGTTTTATTTTAATACATATTTAAATCTACATTTCAAATTGTTTTATTTTTTAATCCTTTAATGAATTTGATGATTTTACTTACTTAGGGTACAAACTCGCTGACATTGAATTTTTTACTCTCACTCCTCAAGCAATATGTTTCAAAAATCTATTTTTACATCGCCCGGAGAGTGTTTTTATTTTGTTCTAGTAATTATAATTATTGTGAACTTTATAAATACATTGGCTCTTAAAGAAATGATTCTGTAACTAAGCATGAAACTATAAGCATTTACCTATTTAAAATTATTGTGAAATTTATTAATATATTGGCTTTTAAAATTGATTTTGCAACTAAGTATAAAGTGTTTACCTATTTAAAATTATTGTGAAATTTTTAATATATTGGCTTTTAAAAATTGATTTTGCAGCTAAGTATAAAGTGTTTTACCTATTTAAAATTATTGTGAAATTTATTAATATATTGCCTTTTAAAATTGATATTGCAGCTAAGTATAAAGTGTTTACCTATCTAAAATTATTTTAAAATTCTTTAATATATTGGCTTTTAAAATTGATATTGCAGCTAAGTATAAAATGCCTACCTATCTAAAATTATTGTGAAATTCATAAATATATTGGCTCTTAAAAAATTGATTCTGCAGCTAAGCATAAAGCGGTTATCTATCTAAAATTACTGAAAAATTTATTAGTATATTGGTTCTTTAAAAAATTGATATTTCAACTAAGTATGAAGTGTTTACTTACTCAAAATGATTGAGAAATGTATTCATATATTGTCACTTAAAACATTGATATTGCAACTACGTATGAAGTAAAATGGACACTACGCCATCGTCACTAGCAGACGGAAGGATGCCGCCAGTGCCCTGGGGATTGAACACACATATTCCAGCGAGTTGTTCATTTTTGCGACATTGTACCGCGACGCTGGTTCTTAATGATTTAAACTGATCAATGTAGGTGAAGGATTTGTAATTAAAAGTTTAAAACTAACTACTGATTAATTACGTCTGAACGCAGACAGTAAGTTTATGTCTAGGTTTTCATTTGCCCCCACCCACAAACCAAGACTTAATAGATAGTCACCTACATACGCATTACTCTGGTGAAAGAACGGGGTGAGACTAGTTGATAGCTGATGAATGGCTGATCGAGACCTCGGAAGAGACAGAGATATGTAAATAGATATGACCGGGTTCGTATGATCATATATATATATATATATATATATATATATATATATAATATATATATCTTTGAAATGAAGGAAAAACTCAACACCGTTATTCCATAATAAATTTATTTCGAACAAAATTGGGGCCTTTATAAATCAAAGTTGATTTAATATAGCTCCCCAGAATTCAGTCTCATCAGATGGTAAATCAAAATAATTTGAATTGCATGACAGAAAAATTTACTCATCAAAAAAGGTTTTTTGAGAAGTAAATTTTACTGTTATGCAATTCTTTGGCCATTTGGTGATCTCTAGTCGTTTCTATTCCTTCTCTCCATGTTGAGTTCTATTTCTAGATTCTGGTTGGCTGTTTGTCTTTGATGCATTCCTCTTCTTGGTCAGTCTTTTTGCCAAGACATTCATCAAGCAAGAACACCATATTATTTCTTTAAACTTTTATTGTTAAACTTCTTCTTCTAACTAACACAACGCGCGTGTGCATTTGATCCCAGCTAAGGCAGACATAGTTTCTGCCTGGCGTCCAAGCTGGAACTGAGAGTTAACTCGGTCCCACGTGACTTCACGTATTTCGCGGGCTTTCTGTAATATTCCATGGAAAGTCCCGCCCGTGATATGAAAAGGGGCAATCCCTTCAGAAATACAGAGGGGGGCAATAATCTATGCATAGATTATGTAACAAACGTTTTTATTGGCGGGCTTTCTGTAATATTCCATGGAAAGTCCCGCCCGTGATATGAAAAGGGGCCATCCCTTCAGAAATACAGGGGGTTGACAATAATCTATGCATAGATTATGTAACATTAATAACACTCCCGAGACAGACGTCTACCTACGACCCCAGTTTGGAAGTGTCATATGATAGACCAGAAACAATGTGTGCTTTCTTTTCACTTAAAAGAAAACCACTAATCGATACTGTAAAGTAATTTGATATCGAAGTCCAGTATTGATCGATGCTAATGCTTGTGGCGTTGGGGTTTGCTACACGGAGACTGTCCAGATATTGGTAGTATGTCGCTGATAGCGGCAATGAATGGAGAAAGTAAATGAATAGAAAATAGTTGAGCACAAAGCGTTTCGTAGGGTGCCAAGATATTGATCGGAATTATTGTTGTGATGTTAATCCAACAGTAAAAAAGAAGTCAAATCGAGGTAGGGTAAAATAAGACAAGTGTATTTATAATAATGGTACAGGAACAGCTAGCTTGCCGTTAAACGGTAACAGTACAACCTTTTCACTCGGTGTCTCATTATTTATAGTGAGAACCGGTGTATATTCTCCACTGTAGGAACGGACGGTACAACAATTATGAACTAAGAAAAGTATAGCAAATTCCACGATACATATTTTTGATGCAGATATACACGCCAAAATAATTAATTGAAATACGGAAAAAAATATATATATATATATATATATATATATATCTATTAGTTACTTTCACTCGCACTCACTTACTCTGTCTCTGTCTCTGTCTCTGTCTCTGAATCTATCTATCTATCTATCTATATCTCTCTCTATATATCTATATCTATATATATGTGTGTGTGTGTGTGTGTGTGTGTGTGTGTGGAGATGTGAGGAACAAAAAAACAAAACTCAGACAAAAGTGTGTAGGATATATTTCGCACGAGCTTTGAGTTCATTCAAAACCTCTCTTCACTAACGCTTACCCACCCACTTGACCTCCCTCCTCTCCACCTCCTCCCGCCACATTACCCCTTCTATGAAACACTTGTATGATAACCTGAGAATCCATTAAAATGACTGATGATGCTGAGATCAATGCTCTGGCGAAATATATCCTACACACTTTTGTCTGAGTTTTGTTCTTTTGTTCCTCACATCACTACCACATTCTGTCGCATTCATTCCAATCCTCTTTCCACACACACACACACACACACACACACACACACATATACATACATATATATATATATGTGGAGAAAGGTAGACAAACACGGGATGTTATGGAAACTGGATGTTTATTGTCGACGATGCAACGTTTCCGTCTTTTAGACCATCTTCAGGACTTGGATATAGTTCTTGCTTCAATGATGGACGTTCTCAAAATGCTGAAACAGAAGGTCACCAGTAGGGGGAGGGGTGGTTGGGGGTGGTTAGTGGATTTTCTCCTCTCTAGATACTTCTCCACATACTGTCGGATTAACCTCCTCACATTTCTCCCATATATATATATATATATATATATATATATATATATATATATATATATATATATACTAGCATAAGTACCCGGTCCATGACCGGAGTAAGATCATTTTTAGCGAGTTCGATTCTCGCTGGATACCATATACTTGCGAACTTTACCGATGGTGAGAGATTCAGATGAATAAAAAATACATCCCATTGCACTGTAACATGCTACCCAAGGCGAACGTGTTGGGTAAACAATGATGGTATCTGATCATATTTACTATCTCGTGCGTCTTAAGACATTTATTTTTACTCATGAAAACTGTGGCACGTCCCGCAAATCAATTAATATTAATTATTGAATTATATCATTTCTTCAGTAAAAATCAAAAACTAAATTTGTGCTATTCCTCATTATAAACGTGTTGAATTATATTTGAGATTTTATTTTACAATGACAATTTCTGAAGTTTAACACGAATCCTAAGATAAGATCCATTACTGCTGAGTAGCGAGTTTGATCCTCGCTGGATGCCCCAGACTTGCGAACTTATAGAGACACCTTAAATACAATCTTTATTGGATTGCAATAAATCATATATATTATTAAAAATATTATCTACATATAAAGCTTGCACAGATAACGGTCGGAAGATCATCAATTTTCAGTTTATTTCAGTACAGGACTTGATATGTTTATAATCTCGATTCCCTTAAAACAACTACAATACGTTAAAAAAAGGGTGTATAACTGAATTACTACGCAACAACTTTAAATCTATACAACAACAATTAATGCTGTCGTTTAATGTTTTAAACAACTTCTAAATGAATTAACTTATTAAGTTATATTTTCCATAGAGTTTGATTTTTATTAAAAATATTAATCCCATTTGAGAAATGAAAAATATATACATTGGATGTCATTTAATATTTCACTAACATCTTTAGTTATTATTTGGCTTACTTGAAATCATCTTTTATTTAGTGTTTTTTTTTCTTTCATTTGTTCTTGAAATTCTTCTCCATTTTCATTCTTCTTCATTTTCATTCTTCTTTCATTTAATATTTCTTTTTCTTTATTTCTTTAATGTAATTTATGAAATAAACTTTCATTTTCATTTTTTTCATTTTTCATTCCCTTTTTTTCTTTCGTTTAATCTTTCATCTGTTCTTGAAATTGGTTTTCATTCTTGAAATCATCTTTATTTACTTTTTTTTAATTAATCAACTATTGAAGTCGTTAATCGTAGACTATTTAAGGCTATGAGCCTGGCCATCTGGAAGAGTGTTGAAGGGGTGCTAGCTACTCTACAACAAAAATGTCATTTTATTTTCGACTATCTGAATTGATTATTCTATTGACTCCATTGTCTTTATATCATCGAGTAAGAAGAGTAAACGCGTCAAATTCCTGGGAAGTAGATTCTTAATAAAGATTAACCCGAAAACAACGTGAGTTCATTACAAATCTACGGAACTTATATCAACATGTTCACACTTGGAGACACGAAGTAGTGAGAGCATCGTACAGGCAACCAATCAGCTGCGCATAATTTGTCACGTGCACTTTGACTCGTTTGACACTTTCCGGCTGGCGCTTAACCAAAGAGTCGAAGATGAGTTCTCTTGGGATTAAGTTTTAATGGAAGCTGCAGGTATTTCTCGAAGAATACGTGGTGTTCAAGAAGTATCAAGACTGATGCTATATTTACCAATATGAGAATGGACAATAAACAAAAGGTCAATTTTTCTGATAGCGCGATGGAGGACAAGAGAGAGAGAGAGAGAGAGAGAGAGAGAGAGAGAGAGAGAGAGAGAGAGAGAGGGAGAGAGAGAGAGAACCTGTGCGTTCAAGAAGTGTCGAGACTGATGCTGCTGTTACTAAGACGGAAATGAGAAATAATTGAAACGTTAATTCTCCTGATAATGGGTGTCGACTGAAGGAGAGAGAGAGAGAGAGAGAGAGAGAGAGAGAGAGAGAGAGAGAGAGAGAGAGAGAGAGAGAGAGAGAGAGAAAAGATTTCTTCATATTGCAAATAAAAAAGAAGAAGAAAAGAATAATAGAAAATTGTTTGCAATTCATAAGAGATTAACATAATTTAAAAAATAAACCACAAGCAATATTTAGCGTCACCTTAGTGACAAAAACAAACAATAGTTTACATAAATAATAAACAGACTTGTTAATTGTTCAGAAAAGAACTGAGAGTACTTGGTTTTATTAATGATATCTCTTTCGAACAACTCATTAACGCCTTTCAAGATGAAACCCACTGTAAGAGAGAGAGAGAGAGAGAGAGAGAGAGAGAGAGAGAGAGAGAGAGAGAGAGAGAGAGAGGGGGGGATAATTTCTTCATATGTAAACTTTGTATACAAATCGTACTTACCACTTTCATTAAATCAATGTTTGATTGTTGGTTTCAATGTGTCTATGCGCCACGATTGAGGCGTCAGTGAATTTATGGGTGCGGAGAAAATTTGAATATTTGGAAATACCATTGATAACTTTACATTTCGTAGTCTGCAAAGAAAAAAAAAGAAGAAAAATGAATAATAGAAAATTATTTGCAATTATTTATAAAAGATTAAACTAATTTTAAAAATAAACCACAAGCATTATTTAGCGTCACCTTAGTGACAAAAACAAACAATAGTTTACATAAATAATAAACAGACATGTTAACAATTCAGAAAAGAACTGGAAATTCTTGGTTTTTTAATATCTCTTTCGAACAACTCATTAATGCCTTTCACGAGGTAAACATCAAAAAATTGTTAGAAAACCTGAAAGATAACATGAAACACTTTAAAACTATCAGGATTCCATTATTTTAAACCAAAATGGTTTGAACACACACACACACACACACCACACACACACACACACACACACACTACCCCCACACCCCGCTTTGTCGGCTGGGGCGTTAGAATATACCGACTGCACCTCTGCAGAGGGGTAAGACTCTCCCAATGGGGCCACCTGTCGGCCGTGGGTGGCGACCCGTGATGCTGAAGGATAGAGCCCAGGTGGATGAGCAGTTCATGACATGCAATACTCCACTTTGGCCCTATCTTGGGCTAGACGGGCGGTCGGAGAGGCCCCCTCCGATCAATCGGCTGGTCACGTCAAGCCCTAGCATCTATATGATTTTCCCAACCCTATTGCCTTATGGCAAGCCCCAATTCCTTTTTATCATATGGGTGCTAGAAGGCGGTGGCTGCGGGTCTACATGTCCTGGGATTGACGTTAAACTCTATCTGATGGTGAGGTTCCAGTTCTGGAGGTTTGGGGAATGTGGAGCACCCATTCATCACCATTGCTCCTCTGACCCGGAGTGGTAGTACCTGTTAGGGTCCCATCTATGGGTTAAATAGAAAAATGTATTTATAAAAAATTGTATTATCTATTAAGAATTGATTTATTTCAAAACTTTATCGGCATTAAATGACCCACTGAGGTTGATATGCCGTAAAACAAAACAAACCAAACACACACACACACACACACACACACACACATATATATATATATTGTTACGATCCACGTGGCCATTTTAGGGCTATAGCTGAAAGACAGATTTACAATGAAAATTCTTTGTGTCATAACGTTTGATCCTTTCTTTGAGTAGAAAGATGTACTATCAGTTTTAATCCTTGTTTGTTGATCTGTCCCCAAAAAAGAAATCGTATCAGAGTTGACCCTGTTGGTCATTCCTTTAATCAGTCCTTCCAGTGAATAATTTGGGACAATTTATCAACACCTTTAAATAGTAAATTTTATACGTTTTTGGGAGTTTGTGATTGGCCAATGCAGCTGTTTTGGATTAGTCTATAAATATAAGTCGTTGTCTTTAGTCCACCTGATGCCTAAAATTAACCAACATATATAGTACAAAGATATACTTAGATAGATAACCTACTTAAATTTCAATAAAAAATTGGATCGTCTGGATTATGATTATATGGTTCACTTTCGCGATTGTCTTAATCAATTTTTTTTATTAATTTACTACGTTTAACCCTGATGATCCAATTTTTGGTGAAACCTAAATATATATATTGAATAATTATAACCGACAAAGTGTTTGAGAAATATGACACTTGAAAAATGAAAACCAAGTTACTGAATATAAGAATTTATTCAGATGAAATACTTGACTTTTTTTTTTGCTGTATCAGATAATATGAAGAGTTTTCTATTTTTCTTTATTTTCACTTTTTTTATTCAATGAATTCGGAGTTCTCAACACAGTCGTCATAGAAACAAGCGTAAACGTCGTTGAGTTAGTTTTAAGTTTTTTAAAAAATTAAATACATTTTAAAAAGTTTTTCATACAAGTAGAAACATCTTTTTTTTTATTGAAGTTAGGGCCGATTTAGGTCAGTCGGTAGAGCATCCGCCTGAGAACCACAAGGTTCCTGGTTCGATACCAGCGTATGAATAGCACAGGGATCTGTGCAGTAAAGTAAGGAGCTGATGGTAGGTGTGGCACACCACTTCAGCAACAACAATGTCCCTTTTCTAGTGCTCGTGAAAAGAGGATAGAATCGCTCGCTGTACGGCATATACCGACAATAGGCAACTCCGCCAATTTTACTTAAGTACACATTGGTATATCAAAAAGATTACTTCGTTTTTAAAAAATATTACTGTGGACGGGCAGATTCCCAGCCCCCACGAACGAAACGAGTCCGGATATGTGTGGCCTGTGCAAGGAGGAGTGTGGCGAGTGACCACGGAAATTGAACTCGTCACCTCTTCGTTGCTGAAATGCTGGTGAAATTCCGCACGAGCAGTGCAGAGTGGCCAGGATGTGGAGTCTAGTCGTGAGGATTGACGCGTGCTGATGAATGTCGAACGTGCAATTCAGAGTGAGGAACCCGGATGAAACACAGCAATGGGATATTTAGGGACCTGCCCTCCCACATCGTGGAAAAAAGTCTGCAGTAGCATTTTGGCTGTCGAAACGAGTGGAAGAGGGGATATAGTTGGATTGTGCTAGTGAGAAGACTAGAACTACTGGGAGAGCAAAGCAATTACGACGACTACGACTGTCTGATAATCTGAAGGTCCCTGGTTCATTCCCGGGTTTCGGGACCACTGATAACCTGAATGGAAGCAGTTTGCTAAAATTACTCTGTTCAATTACAATAGGATTTTCACAGAAACATTTAAATTAGTTAATCTTGGGGTTTACGTAGATTTCGACAACCCATAATACAACCCATAATTTGTAGGATTAGCGGGTATAGCCAAAACGTTGAGATTAACGTGTAAAAGAAAAGAAAGACGTTTGAACGAATCAAAATACAATATTAACCATCATAGTCCAGTAGAATAGGTTTCGCGCCTGAAAAAAGGCCAAGCTAAAATTTACACAAAATAAAGGACATATGGTTTATAATAACATATCCAATTCCTCTCCTCGAATACATTTGAATATTAATGGCCTTCAGCTTTTGATGCATCCAAAATTGCTTCAAAATAATCCCCTCATAATTTTGGAATATATTAAGCGATTCTTTTGTAAACTATTTTAATCTTAACCTTCTTTTCATTAAGAGCTGAGAAATTGCAAGAGCCATATCTGATGACCGGGGTTTGATATTCTTCGTTTCTTTACTAAAAACGATAAATAATCTTTGTTATTTTTAGATTTTGTTTTTCTACTTATTTTCCTGCTTCTAACAGTGTTTTTGTCTATAAAAACTGTGATAGCCGTAAATGTAAAGTACATTGGAGGCTTTTTATAATTGCCAAATCATTAAGAATTAAACCTTCCAAGATGAAAGGCAAAAAAATCAAATCCTGATTATCTGGTATTACTTAATTGCCAAATTCTTATTTTTTATGAGTGTTGTCACCTCAGCTAAATAATGAACCATTCCGTTTTAATAATAAAAAAGAAATACTCTCTGGAACCGGGCTTTGTTATTGTTAGCTTTTGTTGTTCTACATCTTATTTTCCTGTTTCTAAGAATCTTTATGTCTATAAAAACCATTGATAGCCGTAAATATAAATTACATTGGAGGCTTTTTATAATTGTCAAATCATAATGAACTAAACATCAATTTTTGTATTTTGGTTGGGTGTGGTGGGAGAGCCACTGTGAGCAACTTAAAGTAGACAAGGAGCTAGCAGCAAAGAACATTAATATTTTCACTACTTTATATTCCAATCACCAATGTCATTTAATGCCTTTCTCCCCTTTTTTAATCACACCTTGTCTTCCTCCACTCACTGGTGGGACTAATACCCATTTTACATCTATAGATTAATAATCTTGTTCCTAAGTCTTCCGACCGTTATCATATTGTTAAAAAAAAGGTTAAAAATTAAACCGTCCATGATGAAAGGCAAAAAAATGAAATCCTGATTATCTGGTATTACTTAATTGTCAAATTCTTATTTTTTATGAGTGTTGTCACCTCAGCTAAATAATGGACCATTCCGTTTTAATAATAAAGAAAGAAATACCAGGCTTTGTTATTGTTAGCTTTTGTTGTTCTACATCTTCTTTTCCCGCTTCTAACAGCCTTTGTTGTCTATAAAAAGGATTGATAGCGGTAAATGTAAATTACGCCTTCGAAATATATTTTGCTAACACCGAGAGATAAAGATTTTACTATTGGGAGAAAACGTGTTTTTAAGTCTCTGGTTTCGAATGCCGTAAAACAAAACTACCTAGCAACTAACATACTATAGGGAAACAAATAGAAGGGGAAAATAAAGATTTAACTCAACAAGTTTTTTGTTGAGGGGGGGGGGGCAAAAGAAACAAGTCCAATGCCTTCTCGCAGGCTAATTTTTTTTCTTTGCAAACACCGACTTCTTCTTCTTCTTCTTCTTCTTCTTCTTCTTCTTCTTCTTCGAATCCTCTAGCAGCTACCATAGCAACACTCGTTTCTGCACTCCCCGCTTCTGGGTGTTTCCTTCTATTTATACACAGGTCTGCTTCTATCACACGGGCGTCTGTGCTTCACATACGGGACTATTAACTCAATCCCAATTGCAGGAATGCCCGCAGTTATCATCCAGGCATCTGGCGTTTACATACGGAACAGTGGCATCTCGATTCCGGTGCCCACGCCAAAGTGTCGCCTTTCGCATTCTGAAGGACGCGGGTTCGATCCTAGGTCAGTCCTACCTGCCAGGCAAAGCCTAGCCCACTTCCTTCTAGAATACGGCAAGTTTTCATGCCCGCCACTCAACTCGTGTTCTCTGTCACACATCCTAAAAGCAAAGGTGATAATTTTATGTGGCACAAAGAAAATAGATTTATTAAACTGAGGTTATTTTGGTTATACAGTAGCGAAGCCTGGACCACACACTCAAGCCACGAGAGGAAAATGGACAATTTCCACCTAAGATGCCTACGCCACGTGCTGAAACGAGCAAACATGAACAACATGCTCGCCATCATCTGCGAGAGACTCCTCTGCTGGCTTGGTCATGTCAGGAAGATGGACAAAGGCCGCATCCCCAAAGACCTATTGTATGGTGAATTAGTAGAAGGCACCCGACTGGTAGAGATACAACCCCTTACGCTTTAAATACGTCTGCAAGAAAGACATGAAGACATGCCACATCAAAACCAACACATGGGAGGTTGGTGCAGAAAACCGAACGACCTGGCACCTCCTTGTCAGATAAGGGACACAAAGCAATGAAAACGAGAGGAAAGAAGTCCTCACAAAAAGAGAGCCGGAAAGAAGGGGAGACAACAGCAACTCCAGCAAGCATCCCTTTTCGTTTGCAGTCACTGCAACAGAGACTGCCATTCAAAAATTGGCCTGTTCAGTCACACGCACAGATGCTGTTAAGAAAAATGAACACAACGCCATCGTCTTTAAGAAACAGAAGGTTGCCAACGAGTATTTTGGTTATTTCATTTAATGACATAAATCTTTGTCGGCTATTATTAGCCCAAATTTTTTCTTTGTGATTTTTAAGCGAATAGTTTCTGGATAAATATTGGTTTGGTGTTATGAACTGGTAATGTTTGAGATACGCCTGACTAAACAGCACTGGGTAGCGTCGTCGGTTATGTTATTAACTGGTTCATTGGGGGGGTTTCGGGTCTTCCAACATAATACCCCCTCGCCAGTTAGACCCCATTAGATATGATCAAACTCTAATGGGCCATCCGTGTCTTGTTCAACGTAACAGAAAAAACTGGCTTAAAATGGAGTTTTGCCAAGGCATATTCGGCTTCTGAACATCTGATTGGTTAATGCTAAAGCCAATGAGCGTTCAGCGTAGGTGTTAAAACAGGTCCCCGTGGCTCAGACTTAAAAAAAAATTCATCGGGATTGCATTAGCCTACCGGTAAGTAGACCAAACTCTAATGCGCCACCCGTATCTTGTTCAACGTAACAGAAAAAATTGGCTGAAAATGGAGTTTTACCAACGCATACCTTGGCTTCTGAACATCTGATTGTTAATACTAAAGCCAATGAGCGTTCAGAGTAGGTGTTAAAACAGGTCCACGTGGCTCAGCCCCCTTTTTTTTAATTCATTGGGATTGCATTAGCATTAGTAAATAGACCATTTTTTACTATAAGAAAATAACAAAGACAATTAAGTTAGCCGAGGCAAACAGGATACGATTTAATGGAGAAGAGAAAAAGATTTAAAAAAAAAAACAACAACAAAAAAAAAAAACAATGCATGAAGAAGAATAATTTTCATAAACTTCAGGTATATTGATAAATTGGTAGAATTAATAATCTGCTGGTTGACCCTTCTTGGTTGAGCATGTTCACACGTGCCATGCGACACGGAATGCTGGAGACTCAAAGCCCACTGTCTTTTAAACAGGAGACGCTACTGGGACGTGTTCTTCCTTGAAGAGGAAGAAACCTAAAAACGAAATTTTAATTTGGCGCTTCCACTTTTATTCTACTAGTCGTTACACCATCTATCGCGTACCAACCCAACTCCGAAAATAAGACCTACCAGCAAAAAAGACCCAGGATGATTTTCAGTATGATTTTAAAATAAGTCTTACCCTTAAAATAAATCCGAGTTGAGAGCGGCAGGCAGACGAAAAAAATAAGCATTCTTCACAATCGCATCATGCGGCTGAAACACTCGTTGTCCACCGAAAATAAACCCTAGTGTTATATTTTGGATTGGAAATTAATATATATATATATATATATATATATATATATATATATATATATATTGAATGTATATTATATATTATATAAATCTCGAATGTCCAATGCGAATTTCAGTGAGTCAGTGCGTCACATTTCTTTCTAGAAGCTATAGTCCAACATATCATACGATATTTGGAATCAGACCAACCCCGCGAACAAATAAAAAAACAACAACAAAAAAAATTCCATGTCGTATCCAAACCCAAAATTCATAAATTGTGGATTCACAAAATGTTACCCGATTTCCTACGCGTAAAGAACCAACCAACCAATCATCCAACCAGTCAACCAACCAATCAACCTAATAAAAGATAACGGACACAGTCTGCCCTACTATTTACCTGTCTTATTTTCCGGAAAATACAGTATCATGTTGGACGATGTTTATGAATCTACCTCAAGCGATCTTACAAGGTAAACACTCGATATCCACTGAAAATAAGCCCTAGTGTTATATTTCAGATTGAAAATTCATATAAGCTCTGTCTTATTTTCGGGGAAATACGGTAATTACCTCTCATGTCCTCGAGTGTCAAAATAAGGCAACTATGGCAAGTAAGGAATGTAATTCCTACACTGGATTTGAGTTCGGTTCGTCGGTCCATTTGTTTAGTACGACCATTCAGGATTTTACCTTTCCTAAAAGAAGTGGGATTTTACTCAATAATATGAGTAATGGAACAATAGTTAAAATACATACATATATACAATTATTTCCTACCAAACTACCGCTACGAATCCAAGAATTAGTTGGCATTAAATGACCCACCGAGTTTGATATGCCGTAAAACAAAACAAACCGAACAAACCAAAACGACAATAACCGTTGCGATACGAACAAACCTTATGTGGTGAGTGGACTTCTTCTTACAATTAGTGGACATAAATCGCGCATATTAAACCGCCATTGACAAGGTCAGGCCTATGCGCATGCGCAAGGGAAAGCGAATAGAGTTTATCATTCGTTTCTTTCTTTACTTGTTGTCGGGACTCAGACAAAAGAGAACATTTTTACAATAGAAAAAGGAAGAAAAAAAGAAAAAAGAAAATGAAAAGTTGTACGACAAGGCTGTAGTTGTAAAGGAGTCATTTGCAACGGGGATAAAAGGTGGGTTATTACGCCCAATAAGAAACACACACACACACACACACACACACACACACACTCAAGCTATTTTCCATTGCGGAAAAGAATGTCCGTATCGGCGAAGAGTATAATGGATGTCGTTTCAAAAGAGTATTATATGAAGTATGAAACAAAGACGATGAAATAAAAGGCTTTAAGATGGAGATTTGCAAGGAAAGATGGCGTTTGCTAAAAACGATGCGGCCGTAAGCAGGGAGAGAATCGCACTTTTGAATATGTAATTCAGAAGCGGGTGGTTATATATATATATATTATATATATATATATATATATATATATATATATATATATATATATATATATATAATATATATATTGAATGTATATTATATATTATATAAATCTCGAATGTCCAATGCGAATTTCAGTGAGTCAGTGCGTCACATTTCTTTCTAGAAGCTATAGTCCAACATATCATACGATATTTGGAATCAGACCAACTCCGCGAACAAATAAAAAAAAAAAAAAATTCAGAAATTGTGGATTCACAAAATGTTACCCGATTTCCTACGCGTAAAGAACCAACCAACCAACCAACCAACCAACCAACCAACCATCCAACCAGCTAACCAACCAATCAAGCTAATAAAAGATAACGGACACAGTCTGCCCTACTATTTACCTATACTCGTTGGGGTGGGAAATGGACATGTCTTTCCATTGGACAATAGCGTGAAGGGAAATGCAAGCAGCCTCCAGACACCGATTCGATTTGATTCCTGTTGTTACATAATTATTAGATACCTGATATTTATGTGCAATAGTGTAGAAATTAAAATGGCCATTATAAGCTGCATCTCACGGCCTTGAAGGATTTGAATGTCAAGGCTTGACCTGTCCTGATCCTTCCTTCCGGTGGATAGCGTGAGAATCGGTGGAGAAGACCCTCTTCCGGTTTAGATTAGAAATAGATTTTAGTCAGTCGGCGAGAAACCACGACGATGGTGAGTCGTGTTATACACGCGGCCGACTCGATCTGCGCAGGTAGTCTGGTGGGGGATTTCGAGAATAAAATATGATCAAAGTAAATCGAAGTCTTCTGCTATTATCTAAAAACTACCAATGACACAGTGCTTCTGATAAAGAGAAATCCCCAATGGAAGACCAGACACGAAGTCCCCAAGAGAAGTCCAGACGTTAGAAGAGACCTAGAAGAACTTAAGATGTCAGAAGAACAGAAGAAGAATAGAAGTAAGAAGTAAGTAATGAGAAGGGTATGCAACACTGTGATGATAACCGTTTCGCTAACTGAGCATCCTTAAATCAAAATAACTATGTGCACACAAACATTCCAAACGCTAAAGTTCTGTGAAAATTTTAAGCGTATATAAACTTAAATGTATTGAAGAGACGAGGCGGTCTGCATTTCACATAGCGTGAAATGCAAATTGTTATTAATCCAACTATTCTCCCTCCAGTCACGGGAAAATAGTAGAGCAGACTAGACTATTTAACCTTGATTAGTCAACCAGTTTAGGAGAAGAAAATCTCTGAAAACCTTTTAAACTCCGCTATAAAAATACCTTGTGTCACATCCTGTTTGAGCGTACGGGTTTGTAATATATATATATAATATATATATATATATATATATATATGGAGAAATATAGACAAACACGGGATGTTATGGAAACTGGATGTTTGTTGTCGACGATGCAACGTTTCGGTCTCTTATTAAACCATCTTCAGGACCTGGATACAGAAGATTTCTTATGAAGATGGTCTAATAATAGACCGAAACCTTGCATTGTTGACAACAAACATCCAGTTTCCATAACATCCCGTGTTCGTCTACATTTCTCAACATACTGTCGGATTAACCTCCTCAAATTTCTCCCATATATATATATATGAGGATCGTTCAAAAAGTTGTATAGAAATTTTGAATTTACAGTTGTCTTTCTCCTAGTCTGGTTTCCAATCAAGGCTAAAGTGCGCAGTCTGATCTACTATCTACTGATATCTGTGTGTGGGAGCAAATTTACTTATGTAATTTCCAGTGTGAAGTGAAAAGCAATCAGTCTCGTTCAGGAATTGAACTCGAGTTGCTGATTCCATTTGATTTCTGTCATGATAATTTTTACGCTGAGCGAGTTGGTTGTTTTATTTTAGGGTATATTAACCCATTTCAGGTCATTTATCCGAGAAAACAAAATAGGTATTCTAACTAAGGAATTACATCGACTTAGTTAATGTAGAGTAGGGTCTTGAAGAAATCATTTCAATTTGATTGAAACCATGGTAGACCCTTTATTTTTCCTCTAATAATAATAATAATAATGATAATAATAATAGTAATAATATATATATATATATATATATATATATATATATATATATGAGATTAAGATAATTTGCTTAGAAGCATTGTTGAGTAAAGTATATTATTATTTCTGTCGGAGGGAAATCGTAAGTATACATCGCTGTTGAGGCTAAATAAAGTGGAAACAGCTGTACGATGTTCTACGTAGGGCCCGATATTTGCCGAGTTCGCTTGTCATGATTATTTTCATTAATTATCGAATTTTATATGATATATGCATTCTAAATGCCTTCAAGCAAAAAAATAAATAATGATAATATATATATATATATATATATATATATATATATATATATATATATAGTTTTATTTAGGAGGATGAAGTTTTCTCAGTTACAGACCTAGAGATTAATTAGACCCTGTCAAGGTTGACTAAAGACGTAACAGCTCGTTTTGCTTTTCATTGGAGGAGGAGATTTCTGGTCGGGTATATTATTTAGTGTTGGGAGGGTACTTAAAACAAAAGTGCGTATAACTTTTGAATCTTCCTCGTAAATAAGTATGCAGCCGATAACATTTTCATCGTTAATAAGGTTCCATAAAAACTTCAAGCGCATTTGAAACTGAAATGTATTTAGAAGAAGGTTCGTTCGACCTTATAATAATGAAGCCCACTGTATTCCAGGAATTGTTTGATCTTGTTATTTTGTACTTAGTTTATCTTAGCTTTTTCCGCTTATCTTCCAACGGTTGCTACGCTCTCTCTCTCTCTCTCTCTCTCTCTCTCTCTCTCTCTCTCTCTCTCTCTATATATATATATATATATAATATATATATATATATATATATATATATATTGCTTATCTTCCAATGGTTGCTACCCCCTTTTATTGGTATCTCTGTATATATATATATATATATATATATATATATATATATACATACATATATATATACATATATATATATATATATATATATATATATATATATATATATAATACACACACACATATATATATATACATGTGTGTGTGTGTGTACATATTTTTCGCTTATCTTCCAACAGTTGCTACCCCCTTTCATTGGTATATATATATATATATATATATATATATATATATATATATATATATATATATATATATATATATATATATATATATATATATATATATATATATATATATATATATATATATGAACATATTTTTCGTTTATCTTCCAATGTTTGCACCCCTTTTTGTTGGTATCTCTCTTCATACACACACACACACACACACACACACATACATATATATATATGGACACACACACACACACACACACACACACACTATATATATATATATATATATATATATATACATTGGTCGCTCTTTTTGTTCCCTTATCATAACCACTAGCGTCATTGCTTGACATTATTAGACTCCACTCTATACCCATTGTTTTCAAACCTCTCAAAGATAAGACGCTGCACTAGACGAGAAAAATAAAAATTTACTTACCATTACTTTTATCTCTCTTCGTTATTTCTTTCTCTAAACAATTTTAGTGTTGTCTATCGGAAGTTAAAAGCATTTGTTCAACTTTCTTTACCCATGAAATTCATTAGAAAAGCGTGTCTCAACGCCTTGTCATGTGCCGCTCCGGCTCACACGAACCATAAGTGATATTTCGTTGTTTAATTACGATGATGAAGCGTTCTCAGTCGCTGATTTATTAGACCCTGTCAAGGTTGACTAAGAAAGTAACAGCTCTTTTTGCTGTTTACCTGGTTTTGGCAGGTCGGGTATATTATTTAGTTTGGGGAGAGTTGTTAATCTCTTATTTAACGATTTTGATATAGAAATGCATTGGAAACGGGTTTAATATAGAAATTCATTGGAAATTGTTTTAATATAGAAATGCATTTGAAATGGTTTTGATATAGAAATTCATTGGGAACGGTTTTAATATAGAAATGCATTGGGAACGGTTTTAATATACAAATGCATTTTAAATGGTTTTAATATAGAAATTCATTGGAAATTGTTTTAATAAGGAAATGCTTTGGAAAAGGTTTTAATATAGAAATGCATTGGGAACGGTTTTAATATAGAAATGCATTTGGAATGGTTTTAATATAGAAATTCATTGGAAATTTTTTTAATAAGGAAATGCTTTGGAGACGGTTTCATTAATGAAATTTATTGCAAACGGTTTTAGTATAGAAATTCATTGGAAATTGCTTTAATAAGGAAATGCATTGGGAACAGTTTTAATATAGAAATCCATTAGAAATTGTTTCAATATAGAAATTCATTGTAAATGGTTTTAATATAAAAATGCAATGGAAATAACATTAATATAGAAATATATTGTAATATAATTTCGATATATGAATGTATTGTAAATGGTTTCAATATAGGAATGTATTAGAAATTGTTTTACGTTTGGAATGCATTGGAAGTTGTTTTAATATAGAAATGCAGTGGAAAAGATCTTACAGTGCATTGGAAACATCTTTACTATAAGAAATTAATTGAAACAGTATTTCTATAGTAATACATTGGAAACAGTTTTACTTTAGGAACAGAATGGATATGGTATAACACTAGGGGAACATTGCAAGCAGTTTTACTATAGTAATACACTAAATATTTCTGTGGATATTTTTACTCTAGGAATGAATTGAAAGTTGTATTTATTTAGTGTCTCGTGGGTGATGGACGTGACAAAATCTCAATTTGACTGGAGTGCTAAGTTGGTTGCAAGTCACCCAATTAAACATTTTTTCACGTTTCCTCGGCATTCTCTTTCAAGGCCAGACCAGGTACCTCTAAAATATTAATGAAATGGAAATGGTTTTAATTCAAGAATGTATGGAAAATGGTTTTAATATTTGAATGTATTAAAATGCTTTTAATATAGGAATACATTGGAAAGAGTTTTAGTATAGGAATACATTGGAAATGGTTTTAACTTAGGAATGTTTGGAAAATGGTTTTGATATAGGAATGCATTTGAAAAAGTTTTGATGTAGAAATGTAATTGTTGGAATATCATAGGTATGAGCAGTACAATAAGTCACCACTTTTATTTATAGACTTTCACAAATAGCAGGAGCATGAACTGACCAATCAAAAATGGTATAGAATGCGTTTAACGTGGTTGTAATCGCCCTAAAGTCAGTTGCTAACTGGATTTGATACAGATGGAATATGCCTGGATGCTCGGCTAGTGAGACTACACCCTTTTTTATCACTGGATTTACCAAAGGAGACCTAAACGCTTAAAATGGAGACTTGAATCGTAATAGTATTGGAAATTGGAAAGTTCAGATCAGTTAATTCTGTCCCTTCCCCTTTTAGGAGTGGTAGCAGGTGGTGCCTCCGAAAATATGCTGGTAATTTATGCACAACCCGACACTAACGCGGAATAGCATTACTATAAGAATTTATTGGCAATTATCTGTCAGGTTCAGCTCAGTTGGTATAGTATCTGATAAGGAGCAAGAAGGTTCCTGGTTCGATACTGGCCCTCGCCAATTCTGCGCATGAGCAGCACAGGGATATGTGCGTTAAAGTAAGGAGCTGATGGTAGGTGTGATGCTCCACCTCCAAGGCAAAAAAACAATCACCTTGGTCGAGCGCTAGTGAAAAGGGGATAAACTCCCTCGCTGTTTGGCTGATACCGACTTTAGGCCACCCCGATGATTTTACTTTACTTTTACTTCGCTATGAGAGTAGAGTCAGTCGGCTAGTACAATCTCTGGACCATATTACCTTTGGGCACCTCTTTTTGATCTCGATTAAGAAAGGACATGTTTTTCATTTACACCGTCAATATCCGGCTGTTTGTTAGGAGTTAGGGTTTAGGGGTTAGTCTTGCATTCGTAAATGCACACAGTTTGTGCAATTGCAGAGTAGATAAGAAAGAAAGAAAGAAAGAATAGAAAAATAAACCATATTACCTTTAGGCACCCCTTTTGATCTCAATTAAGAAAGGACATGTTTTTCATTTACACCGTCAATATCCGACTGTTTGTTAGAGGTTAGGGTTGGGGTTAGGGGTTAGTTTCATAATTTAAAGAAAATCTAAAAATCGTCTGTTAAAACCACCGGATATTGACGGTGTAAATGAAAAACATGTCCTTTCTTAATCGTGATCAAAAAGGGGTGCCTAAATGTCATATGGTTCCAATCTCTGATAATAATCTATATCCGCCATCTTTTGTAGGTCTATTTTTATTTTCTGAAAACTTTATCTTCGTTTATTTTATACTTTATATTTCTTTTGTTTTGTCAATAGTTTTAGAGATTAGATTTTACAGATTTTTTTTTTTAGTATATGCCCGCTTTTATTTGAATAATTCCTTTTTGTTTTTGTTCTACATAGACCGTCTTCAAAGATGGCATCATGTGTTTGTGTCTAGTGCCAATCACATCCGGTATGTGACACTGTTTTACCGCGGCAAACATTCGTGCCTTGATCGTTTATTTACTGGATGCATAAAAGTCTCTCAGGTCATATACATATATATATATATATATATATATATATGTATATATATATATATGTGTGTGTGTGTGTGTGTGTGTGTGTGTATGCAATATACCATTTATTTGGTGGATGTATAAAGTATCTTTACTCAAATCTCATATATACATATATATATATAATGATTGTGTATATATATATGTATATATATATGTATGTGTGTATTTATATATGTGTGTATGTATATGCATCCATATTTGGTGGATGCATAAAAGACTCTACTCATACATATTATATATATATATATATATATATATATATATATATACCATTTATTTTATTTTTTGTATAAATGTCTCTCTCTTATCATATATATACAAATATATATATATATATATATATATATATATATGCATATATTTATATATACAAGAATATATACATGTGTATATAGATATATATTTATGCTTTACCTATATATATATATATTATATATATATATATGCACATATTTGTATATACATGAATTATATACATGTATATATATGTTATGTTTTACACATACACACACACACACACACACACATACATACACACACACGCATATATATATACATATGTATATTTCTTTTTTTTCTCAGTATCTTTTAGTTTTTGTCAAGAAACCAGGGCCCTCGAAGTTGTGTAGGTAGGAAAAAATTATATAAAGGCAAACAATGTTTTTTTTTTATCTCTTTGATTTTCTGTATTTTCTTTACCGATATATTTTCTAACGTCGCCTTTCGGTTTATATTCGTGTTTTTCTACCTTTGTTGCTGCCAGTTCATATTTCTATGGTACTATGTTTCGCCATCTTCCGATTCTTCTTTTTAACTTTCACCCCCCTCCACCCCTTTCCATCATTTATTTATTTATTTATTTATTTATTGCTTATCCGTTGTCTCATGTTGCCCCCCCCCATCTTGTCCTATTCATCCTTATTATCGCCTTCTTTCATCTTTCTTTCTTTTGTTCTTTATTTATTCTTCTTTTCTTTTTTCATTCTTTTTTTCATTCTTTTTGCTATTTTTCTTCCTTTTTCTTCTTTTTCTCTATATTCTCTTCTCTATGTATTTTTTTTAGTATTTCTTCTCCCGCGTTTTTGCCCAGCTAGGGGTTCAATTACTGTTCGTCTACAGGGATGGATTTGGCATTAAATAACTCAGGAAGATTGATATGCCATTAAACAAATAAATCAAACTAAAATCTCGTTCTTGCTTTGGTTTATTTCTTTAACGGCATAGCAACTCCTTATGGGTTATTTAATGTTGAAAGTTTGCTTATTGGTTTGGTTTCTTTGTTTATCGGCATATCAAATACTTATGGGTTATGTAATGCCGAAATTTAATCCATTTGTTTCGTTAGAGGTGGTTTATTTGTTTAACGGGATATCAACTACTTATGGGTTATTTAAAGCCGAAATTTGATTCTTTTGTTTGGTTTGGTTTATTTGGTTAACGGTGTAGCATAATTGGCGCGCCTTACTCGGAACACTATTTTTGTGGCCTTGTGTCAAACAGAAAGAAAGCTTAATAGACGTAGCATGATTCTCAGACCGTACTGGGTGGTCCTTTGAAGAATCGGCCCGAAAATAAATATAAACATTCGGGTGAGCAAGAAGATAATGGAATTCTCACTATCATCAGTGACTCAGTTCGATAGTCAGGAAGTCTAGGATTTTGCTGTTAAAATTTATTTTGATCGGTTTGTCAGAAGAAAGGATGGTTGACCCGTTGACCTCTTAAGTGACACGTGCAATTTGGTAGAACAATTAAGAACAAATCGAATGTTCGACGATTTTCTAGAATATTCTATTTTCTCTATATAACGGGTTGGTCTTAGTTTTTGAAGACAGTCGGGTTACGGAATTTGCCAAAGACAGTGGGCTTAGGATTTTGCTGAGGTTAGTCATAGGTGAGTGACTGAGGTCCTGGTGTTGCTGATGTGTGAAGCCTGATAATTGGTACTGACCGTTGGAACGAAGTTAAAAACATTACTAAAAACATATGTGTTAAAGAAACCGACTCTCTCTCTCTCTCTCTCTCTCTCTCTCTCTCTCTCTCTCTCTCTCTCTCTCTCTCTCTCAAGTTAAGAAGCCGAAATTGAATAAATCAAGTCATTAAAAAAGAAACGAAAAGTTTGTTGTCAATTTTACTCTACTACAAAAAATACTACGAATGTTATGAATGAAACAGATACCAGTGGAGATAAAGTTAATTGACCGCAACGAAGAACCACTTGTCTTGACCATAAACTAAAGAAAAGAGGAAGGGTTCTTTCGTGACTTTGAAGGACTACTAGATCTGTGTAACCAACAAGCCAACGTGTCGACTCGTATATACGACTGGTGCCGACTTCTGATACACGACTGTACAAGTCCTAATAGTGCTGTGAAAAAGCCCATAACGTTACAAACGGCATAGACACTCCTTATGGGTTATTTAATGCCAGATTTGAGTAATATTTTGGTTTGGTAAATTTGTTTAACGAAATATCAGCTTCTTATGTGTAAAAATAGTAAAATCGTCATTTCATCACCTACTCCTGAAAGCGTAATGAGATTCATGCAATATTCCCACAACGTTCGTAGATTAAAAAAAAAACACCTTTCGCAGATTTGAAAACAACTTTTCGCCGATATTCATAATAGACAAATTAGTATTATTTAACCCATCCTTATTCACCGCGCGGGTGAGTACCAGCCTCGCAGTAGCACGTCTACTCTGCGTCAAACAGAGGTTGAAACTAAAATCTAACTTTAGTCACGTGTTTCTCGTGACGTGTTCTCTAGGGGTCAGATGGGGTAACCAACAGTTCTGGTATTTTTCCACTGGCTGATCTGAAAGACCATGGCCCCTTCAACTACAGGGTTTGTCAACAATTTATTCTACCACATAAACAAACACGGGATGCTATACAAAATGGATGTTTATTGTAGACGTTATAACGTTTCGGTCTGTTAGACCTTCTTCGGGACGTTGGATTGAGTTATTGCTTCAACGGTGAACATTTTCATACTGGTGAATTAGAAGATCGTGAATAGGGGAGGGATGGTTTTTGTTGGTAGCAGGAGTTTTTAATTTGGTAGTAGGGGTTCTATTTATTGATTTATTTATCCCCCCCCCCAGATGGGGTGTGTAGCTAGTATGGCTCTATTAATGATGCCACAGGTGTTAGGTTTTGACAGAGGTCGTAGGTTGGTCATATGCACTAGGTTTGGTTTTTTTGGTTTGGTTTGTTTTGTTTAACGGCATATCAACCTCAGTGGGTTATTTAATGCCGATAAAGTTTTGAAATAAATCAATTCTTAATGGATAATACAATTTTTCTATAAATACATTTTTCTATTTATCCCACAGATGGGACCCTAACAGGTACTACCACTCCGGGTCAGAGTGGACCAGGGAGCAATGGTGATGAAGGGGTGCTCCACATTCCCCAAACCTCCAGAACTGGAACCTCACCATCAGATAGAGTTTAATGTCATTCCCAGGACATGTAGACCCGCAGCCACCGCCTTCTAGCACCCATATGATAAAAAGGGGTTGGGGCTTGCCATGAAGGCAAAAGGGTTGGGAAAATCATATAGGTGCTAGGGCTTGACGTGACCAGCCGATTGATCGGAGGGGGCCTCTCCGACCGCCCGTCTAGCCCACGATAGGGCCAAAGTTGAGTATTGCATGTCATGAACTGCTCATCGACCTGGGCTCTATCCTGAAGCATCATGGGTCGCCACCCACGGCCAACAGGTGGGGGAGTCTTACCCCTCTGCAGAGGTGCAGTCGGTGCATTCTAACGCCCCAGCCGACAGAGCGGACTGGGTTTGGTGGAGATATAGTTAGTAATGTACAAATGGCAAATGGCAGTAGGATTTGTTATGAGTGTTATGAGTCATTAATATATTTAATTTTAAGATATACTGGATATATTTTGTGGGGTCTCACATCAGTGAGGGGGTCCAGTGTGTAAATAAAACCGTTGAGAGAAAAGCCCCGAAACGGTGCACAATCTCTCCTGATGACCCCAAAACCAAATACATAACAAATAAAAAACAAACATAACAAAACAATCATGGAATTGAACTTCTCGTCGGTTTTGCTATTGGATCAAGGAGCATTATACAGTCTGCTCGTTTTCTGGTGAGTTTCAGTTACTTATCAAGTAACCCCCTTCTTTCATGCCAATATATATATTTACCAAACCCCTCCGCACGAGTAGGATGCGACACAAGGTCAATTTCTTAGGCGGA
The DNA here is from genome assembly GCA_023376005.1 of Doryteuthis pealeii. Taxonomy (NCBI): domain Eukaryota; kingdom Metazoa; phylum Mollusca; class Cephalopoda; order Myopsida; family Loliginidae; genus Doryteuthis; species Doryteuthis pealeii. The sequence goes on from CM042156.1 coordinate 14,614,496, forward strand.
GTTTAACAGGTTTAAATTCAGAGTTTTCCTTCTCCTAGACTGGTTACCTAGCCAAGGTTAAAGAGCCCGGTCTGCCCTAATATTTACCCATAGCTGGAGGGAGAGTAGGATTCACACCTCTCCCAAAGGTATTAGCGCAAAGTGAAATGCACATCCAGGATTTGAACTCGGGGCGACGAGTCCATTTCCCATGACTTTAACCATTACACCACGCGCTTCGTCCATGCCGATATATGATTAATTTCTAAAGCTTTGATTGTAATCATTTTCTTATTCATTTAAACTCGCTGCCCCCCTTTTTTCTTCCTTATTTTTGTAATTATTGCTTCTTTTGACTTTCACAACTTCTTTTTCTTCTCTTATTATTTCACTCCATTCAAGTTTTTCACCAGCGGTGGTTCACTGGATGCTGAGTGACAGCAAGTCTCCTCAGGTCTCTAGGACTCTTCTGAGTATTATAGCTGATCTTAACAATTTTGTAGTTTGGATTTCCAATTCCCCCAGATTCTATTCCGGACCATTGGGGAGTGTTCCAAGGGCACCAATTACAATTGACACGACCTTCACCTTCTTGTTCCACTGTTTTCTCAGTTCTCTGGCAAGGTCCAAGTATTTGTCTATCTTTTCGTTTTCTTTCACTTTCACTTGGTGGTTAAATAGGACGGCAAAATCCACGAGATGACAAGTTTTTTTTCTTCTGGTTAATCAATACTACGTATTATTATTATTATTATTATTATTATTATTATTATATGAGTTTTTCACACCAACGTTAACTGATTGTCTTTTGCTGGAGTCTGAGTGATAATAAATCTCCATAGGTCTCCATGACTCTTCTGAGTTCTGGTCGATTGCAGCAATGCGGTGGTCCGTATGGTCTCAATTCTTCCTCTGATTTCCAGTTCACAAGTCTTTTTTCCAAGCTTTTTGGGACCGTTCCAAGTGCACTAACTAAAATTGGTATCATTTTCACCCTCATATCCCACAGCTTTTTCAATTCTCTGGCAAGATCCATGTATTTGTCTATTCATTTTCCTTCATCCTCACCTTGTGATCTGATAGAACTGTAAAATCCACCAGTTGACAAGTTCTCTTTTTTTGGGGGAGGGGGTATCCGAATTCCTTCCTTTCCTTCTTGCCGGATGTTGTTGTTGTTGTTGTTGTTCTTCTTCTTCTTCTTTATTATTATTATTATTATTATTATTATTATTATTATTATTATTATTATTATCATATTCATTATTATTATTATTATTATTATTATTATTATTATTATTATTATTATTATTATTATTTACTCCTTTTGAGTTTTCGTATCCGCATTAGCTGAGGGTCTTTCACTGGAGTCTGAGTGACAGCAGGTTTCCAGGACTCGTCTGAGTATTATGGCAGATTGCAGCAGTGCAGTGTTCTGAATGGTTTCAATCCTTGCTCTGATATCCAAACTTTCCATACCCTTTTCTAATCCTTTTGGGACTGTTCCATGTGCACCAACTACAATTGGTATCACTATCTCATATTCCATAACTTTTTCAGTCCTCTGGCAAGGTCCAGATATTTGTCCATTTTTTCATTTTCCTTTAGCTTCACCCTATTATTATTATTATTATTATTATTATTATTATTATTATTATTATTATTCCTTCTTCCTGTTTTCCTTATCCGATCTCTTCTTCTTCTTCTTCTTCTTCTTCTTCTTCTTCTTCTTCTTCTTCTTCTTCTTCTTCTTCTTCTTCTTCCAACCACCCTCTTTTTTCCTATATGTATGTCCAGCCTGGCGGTAAGGTTTGTATCTAAATGGTCCTCCCATCATTTCGTTTATCTTTTCTTTAAATTGTCGGCCAGCCTCTTTCTAAATGCCATCCACCATTGTTCCAACACGCTTGGCTCTTTATGTGTTTTCGCGTCTGTCTCTCTTGTCTCTCAATATTTGCCAAGGGTGGAACACAAGACAAACATTGTTTTCTGGATCTCTGAGATTAACCATTTTCGTCTTTCCATATATTTTCGTCCGTTATCGTCAGCACTGTTGCTTTTAAGAGAACTTTTCAGTTGTTTACATTCTAGAACCTTTTGAGGATTTATGAATTCATAGAGTAAAAGTACAAGGACAACAGCAATACAGTTTTAACTGGATTCTCATAGACGTACATGCTATGATGGGGTATTCAATAAATAATATAACCTTTCAAAGGTAAATATTGCTCTGTATTTAATCTTAAAAAGATTTTTATACATTGAGCTCTCTTTAGGGATTTATAAAAATCTGTATTTTCACCTACTAAAACATGCAATAATTATACAGTGTCGTTTTGAAAATCCCATGTAGAATCATCCCTTACTACCAGTTTTGGACACCTTACACACACACACACACACACACACACACACACACACACACATATATATATATATATATATATATATATATATACCTTATCAAATATCATATATATATATATTGTTACCTTATCAAACTATCATAGTCTGTTTCTATCTATCTATCTATCTTGTTGCTATCTATCTTACTCTGTTGTAATATATCTATTCATATATCTAAGTCTGTTTCTATCTATCTATCTACCTACCTACTATATTATATATATAATATATATATATATATATATAATATATATATATATATATATATATTATCTTAGTCTGGTCATATCTATCTATCTATCTATCTATCTATCTATCTATCTATCTAACTAACTAACTAACTAACCATCTATCGATATATTTATCTATCTATTTCAGTCTTTTGCTATCTATCTTAGTCTGGTCATATCTATCTATCTATCTATCTATCTATCTATCTATCTAACTAACAAACTAACTAACTAACCATCTATCGATATATTTATCTATCTATTTCAGTCTTTTGCTATCTATCTTAGTCTGGTCATATCTATCTATCTATCTATCTATCTATCTAACTAACTATCTAATCTAACAATCTATCGATATATTATCTATCTATTTCAGTCTTGCTATCTATCTTAGTCTGGTCATATCTATCTATCTATCTATCTAACTACTAACTAACTAACTATTAACTAACTAACTATATCGATATATTTATCTATCTATTTCAGTCTTTTGCTATCTATCTTAATCTGGTCATATCTATCTATCTATCTATCTATCTATCTATCTAACCATATATCGATATTTTTATCTATCTATTTCAGTCTTTTGCTATCTATCTTAATCTGGTCATATCTATCTATCTATCTATCTATCTATCTATCTATCTATCTATCTATCTAACCATATATCG
>CM042156.1:14622778-14652778 GCA_023376005.1 Doryteuthis pealeii
AACCGCTATTTTATTGTATTTATAAATACAATTGCATGTTGTTAGTAAGTAGATATGGTTAACAGTATTAATTATGTAAAACAATTTTATTAATAATTGAGGTTAAAATAAGGATAAATTCATGGTGAATGTGACGTCAATAACTAAAGGAATTGTGACTTGAGTAGTGATTTAGTTTCGGTTACAGACAGAAAAACACACAATCTCCATTATAATAAGAAAATTAGGAATAAAAATACCTGAATAATTTTGATACTTCGAACTGTTGTCCTCATCTTTATAGTGGTACTAGAAAACCCGTGACCCACTGGGTCATCCATTGAGCTCGGGTTATATTGTTAAAGAATCACAATAATGTAAAATAAAATCAGGAATTTTCCAATTTTAATGAAATTTTCAGTGTTGATTTATCAATAAATGAATTTTATAATGCATCAGTTATTTTATTTCAAAACTTTTGACTTAATTAGGTATTTCTGCTATGGTAAATTAATATTTAGAATTCATTTATAATATGAAACGCCTTAATTTTAAGTTTCAAATTTCCTATTTTTAAATTCTAAAAACAAATATCTATTTAATAACTACTTCAGTTTATTATTGTCATCTAATAATTTTTTTTAGAAACTATATATTGAAAATTTAGGACACATTCCTTTTGAACAGAACAAATATTGATGTATATTTTTTCTTTTATAAGATAATAGTAGGATGGCCCATAATTCGTCTGCTAGCGACAGAACTTTTGTTTTAAAAATGAATTAAAATTAATTAAATCAATTATTTAAGGTTAAACTTTTGTCTAAAACGATAAGTAGTAACATAATGACCATCATTAAAAAGAAAATATCATTACATATACAATTTAAAAAAAACAAACATTTAAAACTATTTTTTGGTCAATTTCTATCGCTTTCGGTCTGAGACGCTGGTTTAAAATGGCTTTTTTACAAATTTAATATAACATTCGCGATTGCAAAAAAAATACCAAAAATCAGGGAATTATCCGATTTTAATGAAATTTTCAGTATTGATTAATCAATTAATGAATTTTATAACGCATTAGTTATTTTATTTCAAAACTTTAATTTAGTATTTTTGCTATGAATAATTAATATAGAAAATCCATTTAAAATATGAAAACCCTGATTTTAAGTTTAAAATGTTATATTTTTAGTTTCTAGAAATAAATATCTATCTAATACAAACCTTATTTTAGATACAAAAAAGTTTTGAAGAAAAACTCTATTGAAAATTTAACCCCCTTTTTAAACAGAAAAAAATATCAATGTATAATTTTTTCTTTTATAAGATAATTAAATAATTATTGAAATGAGTAAGAAAGAAATCTCCAAAAAATTAATTATTTATTGTTTTTTTATATCTTATTTTTCGATTTTCGGTACTTATTTTCTCATAGAAAAGCCACCGTAAAATTTTTGTTATTGTTTCAATTCATAACTTTGGTCTTTTATCTCTTTATTTGTACTGTAATTAGTACAGAAAATGACCAACTTGCAAAAAACATAACAAGGAGGGGGTCAAAGTAAAGTGACCTGAAAAAAAACTAGAAAGTTTTGAAATAAAATAAATAATGAATTATAGAAATCATTCATTGATAAATAAACACTGAAAAATTCATTAAAATCCGATAATTCCCTGATTGTTGGTAAATTATTTTCTGTAGGGGGGGGGCTAAAGTAATTTTGTCAAAACAGCATTTTAGGCTCATTGTGTTTACCTTAAAAAGATATATATATATACATAGAGAGAGAGAGAGGGGGTAAAATCAGTCATCAGTCAGTGCATCTACAAGTAATTTTTTTCAAGCACAGTAATGGTTTTCTCTCCTCATTCTCTCCTCTATTCTACATGTATTGAGAGAGGGGGAGAGAAATAAACTATACTTATGACAGAGATTGGTCGGTCTTTGACTTAATTGTAAATTACGATAATTAGAAGTAACTGAAGTGGGATTTCTTTCAAACATTGATGATTAGATTTATGATAAGATAATATTTTGAGATGGTTTTTATATCATTAGTATACATAGAAAAAACCTTTAGCTGGCAAAGTTGGATTTGCTCAGCTTTAGTATAATAATAGATAGATGTATAAACACAACGTCCAGGCTATTCTATCCTCAGGCTCTGTTTAGGTGTTTTTAATTACCTAAAAATAAATCCCTTCAGACGATTACCCATGAGTTCAAACGTGGTCTCGAAACTGAAATCGTTTCCACTAGTTCAACGGGACTCCAAGCAGAATAAACGCCATCAGACTTATTGAGAGAAATGTGATTGGATCTAGAAATAAAAAAAATTGAAAAGGCTACTTATTCTGAATTAGAAATTTCAAAATATCGTAAAGAACGCTATCACTTACTTAATGAAATATCAAAATTATTCATATCAAGCCTCATCTCATGAATACAGACAAGTATGAAAAAAAAGAAGAATTGTTAAGGAAATAAAGTTTGTAAAGTGTGAAAAAATATGTTTCACAAAGATTAAAGAAATATGGATGCATGATCAATCAATATACTCAGATATTTATACCAGTGGATAAATCAATACAAATTTTCAGAGTTGGAGCTGAACAAAAACAATGTGTAATGACAAACGATAACACTGATAGATTTTGGAAAGCTTTATTCTACTCAGAATAATTGGTACATTATTAAGAGGTTTATATAATCCCGTATTACCTAGAGAATTCTCCAAAGGGGGGGGGGTAATAATAAAGTAAGGGGGTAACACTCAATTACTGAATTTGACAGTATATAGGACGCACTTTTTTCCAAAACTTTGGCTCAAAAAATTGCCCTGCGTCTTATACATCGTTGGTGAAGTTAGCCTAGGCTAATCTTCTCTATGATGCTCACTAACCCAGCTTACTCAGTACTTTTACCTACTCTAAACTCCATGCATCCTTATTTTATTGCTAGTATTGTTATAATCAAGGTTAACAGGAGACTGTTTTCAACAATATATGCTTAAATATACTAAAAACTTTTTTTTCCTGAATCTGACCTGCTGAAATGTGGGTGCGTCTTATATACCCGTGCGTCTTATATGCCGTCGAATACGGTACTTATTACAAAGTAATTATTATTTTTCTGATTTTTTTACACGAGGCTTGATAATTTGTATTATTTGAATTATTCTGATTATTTTCTTCATCTTTATTTTTACTAGCAAATATATGCACCCTCTGGGTGCAGCCATTTAAGTTTTAATGTAATAAAATATCATGTTAAATTAGAAAGGCTAATGAAACTGAATAAGAATTCAGATAAAAATATTTGGAACAGAGGGGGTATAATCGGAAAATAGAACAACTTAAAACTAACTGTTCCACCATTTTCCCTTACTCCCGTCTTTCAGTGGTAAATTTCCCTAATTTAACTATTTAATTAAAATAGGAAGAAAAGAATAAAATTACAGTTATTTCTTTATGTTAATAGATTTCTGTTAAAATTTATCCGAGATTTTTGCTCATATTTATTAAGATAAAACCAAACAATTAGAAATCAATAATACTAAGCATATATTTATTAAAATCAAATTTTTTAAGATCAATATGCAAATTAGCCTTCCCATTCACACTGTAAACCGCTATTTCGTTGAATATATAAATATAATTGCATGTTATTAGTATGTAGATATTGTTAACAGTCTTACTGATGTAAAACAATTTTACTAATAATTGAGGTTTAAATAAAAAATAAAATCCTGGAGAATGTGTGTAAATAACAAAGGGAATTGTGACTTGTGTAGTTTCGGTTACAGACAGACAAACCCACAATCTCCATTATAATAAGATGTACACAACGTTTCGGTCGAGTGCCATACGGCATTCATCATGCGTTTCTTGTCGAACTCTGGAACCTTCTCTTCGAACTCAGGAACCCAACTATTGAACTCGGAACACTGAAATTCGTGTTGTATATCCTTTACTTCTTTACTTTCTCTCTACTTCTATTCTTCTTCTGTTCGTCTCTTCTATCTTACGTCTTCGTCTAGGTCTCTTCTAACATCTTTTCTTCGTCTGAACTTCGTCTTGGGGACTTCGGGTCTGGTCTTTCATTGGGGATTTCTCTTTATCAGAAGCCCTGTGTCATTGGTAGTTTTTAGATAATAACACAAGACTTCGATTTACTTAGATAACGTTTTATTTCGAAATCCCCACCAGACTACCTGCGCAGATCGAGTCGGGCGTGTATAACACATTCACCACCGTCGTGGTTTCTCGCCGACTGACTAAAATCTATTTCTAATCTAAACCGGAAGAGGGTCTCCTCCACCGATTCTCACGGTATCCACCGGAAAGGATCAGGATGAGGTCAAGCCTTGTCACTCAATCCTTTAAGGCCACCGGCTGCAACTTATAACAGCCATTTTGATTTCTACACTACTGTAAATAATTATTAGGAATCTAATAATTATGTAACATTCGAACCGAATCCTTCATCTAATCCACGGGGACAGACTGTTCCCATTCCCTTAACCCTGACCGGATACAATGTTAAGCTCTGTAAGTACTTGTACACTGTTTAATGTTTAACGGAATGAGAACAATCTTAATAATTATAACTCCGACATCGCCTCTGGTGTTATTTTGATTTCATGACAAGTTAAATCTTTCAGCTGATCCGTTATCTGCAGCCTACATTTAAAGACGTAATGTCTTTTGGTATCCACAGGGGAAGTAATCACAAAGTCTAGTGATGGAGCCGGCCACCAGATGTCACCATCTAGAGAGATGAGGAGATGTCTCCTAGTATTCTTTTGTTATTGATGCAATTTTCAATGCATTTTTATACTAAAATAATTTCCTATGCATTTTTATAGTAAAGATAATTCCCAATGCATTTTTATTGTAAAAATCATTTCCAATGAAGTTTTATAGTAAAAGATCATTCCAATGCATTTTAATAATGAATATGATGTCCAATGTGTTTGAGTAGTAAAAATAGTTTCTCGTGCAGTTTTATAGTAAAAATCATTTCCACTACCTTTTTATGGTGAAAATAATTTCCAATACATCCGTTTATCAAAAATCTTTTCGAATGAATTTTATAGTAAATATACATTTTTATTGTAAAAATCATTTTATAGTAAAAATTATTTCGAGTGTATTTTATAGTAAGAATCTATTGCGATGTCTTTTTATAGTAAAAATCATTTTAGAATACATTTCTATAATAAAATCATTTCCAATGCATCTTTTATTGTAACAATCATTTCCAGAGTGTTTTTATAGTAAAAATCTATTGCAATGTATTTTATAGTAAAATTCATTTCCAATGTATTTTTATAGTAAAAATCAGTTGCAATGCATTTTTATAGTAAAAATCATTTCCCGCGCATTTTTACACTAAAAATCATTTCCAATGCATTTTTATAGTAAAATTAATTTCCAATGCATTTTTATAGTAAAAATAATTTCAAATGCATTTTTACATTAAAAATCATTTCCAATGCGTTCTTATAGTAAAAAAATTCATTTCCTGTGTATTTTTATACAACTCTCATCACTTAAAAAAGCTTATATCGTTTAAATATTTGCCCTCAAGAACTGAAGTCTCGACCTGAACTTCTGCGGCGCTTACCTCGTCATCGCCTCTGGTGTTGTTGTGATTTCATGACAAGTTAATTCTTTCAACTGATTTGCTATCTGCAGCCTACATTTAAAGATGCCTTCAGGTATCCGCAGGGGAATTAATCACAAGGTCTAATGAGCAATCCGGCAATAGGATGTCACCATCTAGTTTGATAACGAGCTGTCTCTCAGTCTTTTTTGTTGTTGGTGTAATTTTCAATCATTTCCAATGCATTTTATAGCAAAAATCATTTCCAATGCATTTATATAGTAAAATCATTTCCAATGCATTTTTATAGTAAAAATTATTTCCAATTCATTTGTATAGTAAAAATCATTTCCAATACATATTTATAATAAAAAGCATTTCCAATGCATTTTTATAGTAAAAATCATTTCCAATGCATTTATATAGTAAAAATCATTTCCAATTCATTTATATAGTAAAAATCATTTCCAATACATATTTATAGTAAAAAGCATTTCCAATGCATTTTATAGTAAAACTCATTTCCTATGCATTTTTATAGTAAAACTCATTTCCAATGCATTTTTATAGTAAAGCTTATTTCCAATGCATTTTTATGGTAAAATCGTTTCTAATGCATTCGTTTAGTAAAAATCATTTCCAATACATTTTTATAGCAAAAAGAATTTCCAATGCATTTTTTAGTAAAACTCATTTCCTATGCATTTTATAGTAAAACTCATTTCCAATGCATTTTTATTGTGAAATCATTTCTAATGCATTTTTATAGTAAAAAGAATTTCCTATGCATTTTATAGTAAAAAGAATTTCCTATGCATTTTTATAGTAAAACTCATTTCCAATGCATTTTTATAGTAAAAAAACCTTTCCAGTGTATTTTTATAGTAAATATCTAATCCAATATATTTTTTATAGTAAACATCCTTTGCAATGCATTTGTTTAGTAAAAATCATTTCCAATTCATTTTTATAATAAATATCGTTTCCAATGTATTTGTATAGTAAATTCATTTTTATGTATTTTTATACAACTCCCATTACTTAAAATAAAAGATTAAATCGTTTAAGTGTTTACCCTCAAGAAGAAACTGAACTTCTGCGGCGCTTACCTCGTCATCGCCTCTGGTGTTGTTGTGATTTCATGACAAGTTAAATCTTTCAACTGATTTGCTATCTGCAGCCTACATTTAAAGACGTAAATGCCTTCAGGTATCCGCAGGGGAAGCAATCACAAGGTCTAGTGAGTGAGCCGACCACCAGTTGTCACCATCTAGAAAGATTAGGAGATGTCTCTCAGGATTTCCATAAATGTCCTTTCCATAATAGAAACTAAGATATTGCTCAAAGATATACCGACCATTCTGTCTCGTTACTAGCACTTGCGCGGCGGCAATATTAATCAGGGTAAAATTATCCCCGAGGTTCTATACAAATATGTATGTGTGTGTGTGTATGTGTGCGTGTGTATGTGCGTGTGTATATGTGCGTGTGTGTGTGCGCGTGTGTGTGCGTGTGCAGTTCTTCAATTTACTCAAGATTAGGTATACAGTCAGAATTATCCTGATAAGCTGATAGGTGAAACTTAGATAGATAGCTACTGATTCCCTATATATATATATATATATATATATATATATGTATATATATATATATATGTCTGTGTGTGTGTGTGTGTGTGTGTGTGTGTGTGTGTGTGTATTTGGGCTGCATTCTTTCATTTATACATGTAGAATTAAACAAAAGACACATTTCCTGTTTAACAATTTTATTTTTGATCTTTTCGAGTTTTCTGGCCAACTTTTAATGTTTGGGTGGAATTCGTGGATAAGTCCACCAAAGTTCAAGTCCCGAGTACTTTCGGCACTTCGAAGTGCCATCATCAGGGGTGATGTTTCCAGTTTTTTAAAATTATATTAATGTAGAGGCTGAACTTGGTGGACTTATCCACGAATTCCACCCAAACATTAAAAGGTTAGCCAGAAAACTCGATAAGATCAAAAATAAAATTGTTAAACAGGACATGTGTCTTTTGTTTAATGCTACATATATATATATATATATATATATATATATATATATATATATATGAGAATGAGAGTGAAAATGCGTCTCGTTTTATTATCGTTGAAATATCTGCAGACTTGCGTTATTTTCAGAAGGTTTTATTCTTGTTCAAGCTCGCGCCTCCATAAACCTGCAGACGTTTCACTTGATTTCGCTTTAAAGCATTCGCCTTGCTTTTCATTTTCTTTGTTTCCTTTAGTGTCTATCGTCTGCTTCTTCTCATTAGCCTCGTTCTGAACCTTCTTCCTGGCAACAATTCACTCCATTAGCTCTTCCCCGCCAATCAGCAATCAGGAGAATGTAATGTACCTCCGCGGCTACAGTGAACATCTTGAGCTTCGTTTCAGACTCGTCGAATGACGAGCTATAAACGAAAAAGAAAAATGTCTAAACTCGGAATAGACTTCTTTGTTTTCGGCCTTGTTTAAAACTTCCATTTTGGTTTATTCAGTTGTTGTTAAGTAAAAGCAAATGAACTCAAAGAGATATTCGTTTATAGATATTAATTTGATCAACATTGCTTTTACGAACAAGTAGAACGCGCGTTCACTTCCAAGCAAAGGTAGTTATATAACAATCTTATTATTTTTAGACGTCCCGTCGTAGTTTAGTGTGTAGAAAACTTGGCCCACAGATCCCCTACTACAGAAAAGTGAGTTCGATCCTCTCTTGATGTACCATACTTGCGACCATGTGTTACATACCCTTCCTCACTGGCACTAAATAATTATAATATTGCATACCTCTTCTTCTTCACTTACTTGGACATCTATTCTTCTGCTGGCCGTCTTGGTATGCTTCCGATCATCTTTGGTATATCTTCATCTTGATTTGGTCTGGCATCTTCTAAGATCTTGGATATCTTCTAAGGCCTAGCGTCTGGAGTTGACTTGGGGATTTCGGTCTGGTTTTCTGTTACTATGTTCTTGCCGGCTGGTCGTCATTTCTTAGTCTTGTTACCAAGACATTCATTAACCACAAGAACATATTAATTATCCAAAATTTTATTTCCTTAACTATACATAATCCTTTAACTAACATAGTGCGCGGGAGTTCCAGTTATAGGCAGGACCTAAAATGGCCGACTGCTCTGCCTGACGTCTAACTGAAAACTGGGGACTCTGAAAAAGGTCCCACGTGACTTCACATATTTGGCGGGCTTCTGTAATTTTCCATTGAAGGACCCGGCCATGATATGAAAAGGGTCATCCCCTCAGAATTACAGGGGATTGACAATAATCTTATGCAACCGCATAGATTATGTGACACATGTGTCAAATCCTAATCAATAAATTAATTAACAAATTAAGCAATAAAACCATGGAAAATTGGAAAGTAGAATTGACGGCGGGGGTGAGACTTTTGCAGAGGTGAAAATACAAAGAGGCATCTTCCAGGGAGACTCTCTATCACCACTTTTATTTGTGATAGCAATGGTGCCACTCAACCATATACTTAAGAAATGTGCAGCGGGATACAAATTTAAAAAATCACTGGAAAGAAATAAATCATCTCATGTACTTGGACGACATCAAGATTTTTGCCAAAAATGAACAAGAACAAGAATCCCTTATACAAGCCATAAGAATATTTATTTCAACTGTTGTTAAGAAATTAAATTGAAGCGATATTCGTTTATAAATATTAATTGGATCAACATTGCTTTTACGAAGAAGTAGATCGCGCGTTCGACTCCCAGCGTGTCTTCTAGTGAAAAATAGTTATATATTATAATATTATAATATATTATAATAGTTATTATATTTAGGCGTCCCGTCGTAGTGTACGGTGTAGTAAACTAGGCTCAGAGAACTCTTACTACTGAAAAGCGAGTTAGATGCTCTCTGGATGCACCATATGTTCTATAGAGATGGGAATGGTGTGCTCTATACATTTATTAAGCACCAGCATTCGGTGCCAAACTGATACATACAAACACAGAACAAATAAGTACACACAATTACCAAGACAAAACATACACTAAATAGAGGAGGGTCAGTTCGCTATAGACAACGCAGCAAAGTCTGAATATTATTCAGATAGTTAATCCACTTTAATCGTAAAAGTAAAAACAAATGAACTTGAAAGGATATTCATTTATAGATATTAATTTGATCAGCATTGCTTTTTACGAACAACAATCACACGCATCCGATCCCAAATATTATCACTGTTTATAAGAGGAAGGAGCTAAAAAAGACGAGCAGAAGAATTAAAAGACAAAAATATAGAGTATATATATATATATATATATATATATATATATATATATATATATATATATATATATATATATATTTGTCTTTTAATTCTTATATCTTATTCTATATCTATATAAATATATATATATATATATATATATATATATATATATAATATAATATAATATAATAAATATATATGTAAAACCTTTATATATTTATTTTATTATATTATATAACAACTCTATTTTATATTAAGCACTCTCCCAATAATACTGCGTTTGACACAGCGTTCCAGTAAAAGCTGAAACAGTGACAATCCCCACAGACACTATATATAATATATATATATATATATATATATATATATATATTATATCTGCATCGAAGAAAAATTGTATATTCTACAAAATACAAACACAAACTTATTGAACAAGAGAAGTGAACTCGTTTCGAAATGCAGGCATTTGAACAAATTTGTATTGTGCCATTTACCACCTGATCCTAATTAATCCCTTAATTTTCGCCCTCTTTTTATTCATTTAATTTTAAAAAATCATCTGGACACCGCGTGCATTAAGACCAAAGCAAGTTTGTTTTATTTTTTTAAAAATACAACTTTAGCGCTATAACATTCCATCGCGTGAACGCGCTTCTCGTTATATAAACGCTAAACAAACTACAGTTTTTTTTAAAATTTAGCGTTATAACATTCCATCGCGTGAACACGCTTTACGTTATATGAAGGCTAAACAAACCACAGTTTTTTTTTTAATTTAGCGTTATAACATTCTATCGCGTGAACACGATTCACGCTTATATAAACACTAAATAACTACTAGTTTTTAAAAAAATCTCAACCATTTAACTCTTGTCTGAGGATTGCCTAAGCATGAAACTGATAGTAACAAGATTAATATAATAAAAAGTTAACATAATAGCGTGACTCGAATGCGCTTATTACGATGCCGCAGTCAAGCACGTTAGCCACTACGCCACGGAGACTCATTGGCAAGAGACAAAAAATAACTGTATCAATCTTACGTATGTTAATATTTTTCTCATTTAAATTTTTTTTTTTCTAATCTTATAGTTTTAATTTTTGTAAAGGAAAATCTGTTTTTCTAAATTCCTGTGTAGCATTTTTTGAAAATCGATTTTTAAAAGAATAAATAATTCTTTAGAAAATGAAGCATAAAAATCTTTGAATGAAAATATTCACTTCTGCATTCGGCTAGATCTTCGGCTAGATATATATATATATATATATATATATATATATATATATTATATATATAATATAGCCGATGGTAGGTGTGGCGCTCCACCTCAGACGCAAAAAAAACAATATCCTTGGTCTAGCGCTAGTGAAAAGGGAATAGATTCCCTTGCTGATAGGCTGATACCGACTTTAGGCCACCCCGACGACTTTACTTACTTTATATATATATATATATATATATATATATATATATATATATATAAAGTCTTACATTATATATATATATAATATATATATATATATATATATATATATAAAGTCTTACATATGTATATATAAAGTAAGTAAGTAAAGTCGTCGAGGTGGCCTAAAGTCGGTATCAGCCTATCAGCGAGGGAATCTATCCCCTTTTCATTGGCGCTAGACCAAGGATATCGTTTTTTTTTGTGTCTGAGGTGGAGCGCCCCACCTACCATCTGCTCCTTACTTTACCGCACAGATCCCTGTGCTACTCATACTCTGAGTTGGCGAGGGCTGGTATCGAACTAGCAACCTTGTGGTTTCTAGGCGAACGCTCTACCGACTGATATATGTGTGTATGTATGTGTGTGTATGTGTGTTTATAATATATATATATATATATATATATATATATATTATAATATATATATATATATTATATATATATATATATATTGTTTGTGATTTAGCAAGAAGCATTAGGTATGAAATATAAGAAACTCAGTTTTTTAATGTTAAGTTTCGTTTTATTTCGTTGAATTTTCGGGGTCGCTTGCGTCTCTTCATCGGAACTGGATATTTTGATTGTCTTGGCGTCTTTTATATATGTGTTTGCTGGCGCGGATAGTATCATCTGTTGTGACCTCGTTGGGTGGTGTGTGGGCGGTCGCTGTTAGTGACCTACTTTTTTCTTTGCTGCCGCTGCTCGTATATTTGTTTTGAGCGGGTGTCTGTCTGTTTTGTGTGTCGGCGCATTAATTGGTTTGTATTTAACTGTCATCGTGAACAGATATATATAGTAAGTGCCGATTTAGCTCAGTCGGTAGAGCGTTTGGCTAGAAACCACAAGGTTCCTAGTTCAATACCGGTCCTCGCCAACTCAGCGTATGAGTCGCAACAGGGATCTGTGCGGTAAAGTAATGAGCTGATGGTAGGTCTGGCGCTCCACACCCGACGCAAAAACAATCTCCTTAGTCTAGTGCTAGTACTGATTGGCTGATACCGACTTTAGGCCACCCCGGCGACTTTATACATATATATATATATATTATATATATATATATATATATATATATATTATATGGAGGATATGTGCTTAATTGAAGTCATATCTAATTTTGAAAGTTAATTAGTTTATAATTAATGAATTTAGGCGGGCATATATGTTTAAAATGTAAGGCTAAACAAATCGAGAAAATGTCAATCCCTGAATGTACATTTCGACCTTCAGGGATTGACATTTTCTCGATTTGTTTAGCCTTACATTTGAACATATATGCCCGCCTAAATTCATTAATTATTAACTAATTAATTTTCAAAATTAGGTATGACTTCAATTAAGCACATATCCTCCAAAAATTGTCGGCTAAAAGCCATATCAAATAAACACATTGTTTGTTTAATTATTCTCATATATATATATATATATATATATATATATATATATATATATATATATATATGAAGCTTAGCTTCATCAGTCGTTTATTTGATCATTAAAGCATCATGCAAGTGTTTTATAGAAGAGAAAGTGGACGGGAGAATTTTTTTTTTTAATAAATAAAAGAAGAGCGAAAATTCAGGGGTCACTTACCACCTGACCCTAATTGACCCCTGAATTTTCGCTTTCCTTTTATTTATTTAAAAAAAAATTCATCTGAACACCGCGTGCATTAACACC
Source organism: Doryteuthis pealeii (assembly GCA_023376005.1). NCBI lineage: Eukaryota > Metazoa > Mollusca > Cephalopoda > Myopsida > Loliginidae > Doryteuthis > Doryteuthis pealeii. The sequence goes on from CM042156.1 coordinate 14,635,780, forward strand.
AATGCAAGTTTGTTTGATTATAATGTTTTTTAAATACAAATTTAACGTCATGACATTACATCACGTGAATACAATCCACGTCACATAAACGTTAAACAAGCCACAGTTTAAAAAAAACAATTTTTAGCTTTACATTTCCCATTGCGTGAAAAAACGCTTCATATAAACGCTAAAAGATTTGATTTTTAACATCTCAACCATTTCACGACTGGTTTTTGACATCTCAACCACTGATCTCATCTGATGATTGGATTACCATGAAACTTTAAGTTAGGAGTGTGAAACCATAATATCAACCATTGATAATAATATATATATATATATATATATATATATAATATATATAATATATATATATATATTTCTTCAGAATAAAAACAATTGACATGACGTAAAACCCAACCAACCAACCAACCAACCAAATAACCCGCAGTAATTTTTGCTTAAAAGAGGTGTTGTATTGGATTTATATTTGCCTAAGGCAATAAATGAAATATTTAAATTTGAAATACCTTGAGGCTATCAATCTAACGGTAGACGGCACCACACACACACACACACACACACACACACGCACACACAGAGAGACACGCACACACACACACATATATATATATTATATATCTGTATGTGTGAGTGTGTGTTGTTGTGTTGTGTTTGTTGTGTGATGTGGTCGTCTTTATCTCTCATCGGTCATCTCTCGTGGTGTGTGTTTGTGTGTGTGTGATTTATACAATTCAAGAGCAATAAACTGATAAAAGATAATATCTAAAAGTACTTTTTCGGGAAGAATGGAAAATCTACAATTGGAAAATAGAAATAAAATATGCTAAAAATATGTATGTTGAAAAGAAAGCAAACATAAACAATAACATAAAAATAAACAACGAGATGCAGATATCAAAATAAATATGTATCAGAATATTCATAAAAAAGATAATATTCTAAAAGCTACATTTCGGGAAAGGAATGAAAGAAAACATACAAATGGAAAAATTATTTAAAAAAAAAGGATAAAAAATAGGAGTATAATAAATAGAAAATGAAAAAAATAGAGAAAAAGAAAGAGAAAATAATGAAAAACCAATGAAGAAAAAAGAAATTATGATGGAAGAAAAGAAATAAGGAATTAGATAATATGAAATATGTTTTAATAGATAGGAAACATAAAATAGGTTTTTAGATAGATAAAAAGTGAAAAGGATTGAATATATGTAAGGAAAATATGACCGATATGTATATATGATTAAATATATATACATACATACCCTCCATATATATATATATGAGGAAAAATGAGTAAAGAAAAGAAATGTAGATGGATAAAATGAATTTAATCGATATCACATTAATCGATATCACTTACACATGTGTTTCGGTCAGTTTATGTGTGTGAAAATATTTCGCACACATAGAAGAATCGACCTTCATCAGAGTGAACATTTATTTTGAATGAAAAAAATTCGTTGGGAAAAAACAACAGAGATTTTATTTTACTTTTTTAATTTTATTGATTTTTTAAATTTTTTTTTTTTTTTGTAATAAAAAACTTTGTACCATAACACCTAGAAAAACCAAATATCCAAATCATAACGGTCTATCTCAACATTCTATTTCAGCGTTCCAAATTTTTAAAAAATTCGATTTTCGAATATTTCCAAAAATCTCTGTTGTTTTTTCCCAACGAATTTTCTCATTCAAAATAAATGTTCACTCTGATGAAGGTCGAATCTTCTATGTGTGCAAAATATTTTCACACACTTAAACTGACCGAAACACATGTGTAATTGATATCGATTAATGTGATATCGATTAAATTCATTTTATCCATCTACATTCTTTTCTTTACTCATTTTTCCTCATATTGTCGGATTTAATTCCTTTTCCATTTTCATATATATATATATATATATATATATAATATATATATATATATATATATATATATATATATATATCATCCTCATGTCGCGCAGTTTGCACGGATATCCATGACGATCTCTCGCAAACCCTCCCTATCATTCATCGACTCTGGGAGATTCTCCGCGCAGCATCTAGCATCCTTACATAGTTGGTCAATGTAGGTCCTGGCTGGGCGACCCACATTAGCATGTCCATGTGCTGGCTTCTATAACAGTACGTCGCTTACGATCACGTCCCTGCTTCTCCAGCATTGTCCTGCATGTCTAGCCCGTCTTACTCGTATGGTTTGTGAGATGGGGGGCAGGTGGCCATACAGTTGCTTCTTTGTAGGGTGCTGCTTCCACGACTTATTCAGGACCACTTGCAGCATTCTGGTGCAGCCCCCATCTAGCTTGTTCTCAAGGCGCTCGTTAGGCTCCAGGTGGTACAGCCATACAGCAGTACCGACACAACCACAACTTGGAAGAATCGTCTCTTTAGCTTGTCGGGGAGATCGGATTTCCATATGTCTGATAATTTGTTGGTGGCCAGCCATGCCTTTCCTATTCGAGTGTCATATATATTTATTTATTTATTTACGCGCGTGGATATGATCATAACATGACATTCTTCACGCATTTTCATGCGCACGCGCATGACAACATACGCACACGTACAAACAAAAAGGCACATCCGACATCACGTAAACATGCGACACGAGAATACAGTTAAAAAAGACGCACACGTTTGTCCATTTGTAACATTTCTATCATTTTCAAAAACTATTTCGTTGTACCTGACGAATGCGATAGCAAGAAACCGCTCGGTTGTAAAAATTGTTCCTATGAAAATAAATAAAAGCTAGAATTAAAAATCAAACTCTAAGAAAAACATAACTTAATACGTTAATTTATTTAGAAGTTTTTTAAAACATTAAACGACAGCATTAATTGTTGTTGTATGGATTTAAAGCTGTTGCGTAGTGATTCAGTTATACACCCTTTTTTTTAAAAAAAAACTTATCGTTGTTATTTCTAAGGAATCGAGATTATAAACATATCAAGTCCTATACTGAAATAAACTGAAAATTGATTTAGAATGAAATGAAGTTAAAAATTAAGTGTCGGAGAGTTTGAACCATAAATCATGAAATCATCAAATTTATTAAAGGAGTAAAAAAACAAAAAACAAACAATTTAAAATCGAAACTAAGTTCTATTAACTTTGAATATCTATTAAAATAAAACAAACTATATATAAATATATGATACTGGGGATGTATCTATTAAAACTTGTTTTAAAAAACAATGAGGTCTGTCTAATGTTGCATGCTCAAATTTTGAGTGTATTTATTCTATGTTATGACGATTTCGGGTATAGTGACGTAAGCAGTGACGTAGTTTTTGCTACAGGCAAAAACCGGAAGCGAATCTCCATTATTAATACTAGTACAAAATAAAAAACGTACTCCGGGTGATGTAAAAATAGATTTTTGAAACATATTGCCTGAGGGGTGGGAGTTAAAAATTCAATGTCAGTGAGTTTGTACCCTAAGTAAGTAAAATCATCAAATTCATTAAAGGATTAAAAAATAAAACAATTTGAAATGTAAACTTTAAATATGTATTAAAATAAAACAAACTATATATAGATATATAATACCAGTCATGTATTTATTAAAACTTGTTTTATAAAAACAATGAGGACTGTCTAATGTGGCATGTCCAAATTTTGAGTGTATTTATTCTATGTTATGATGTAATGTGACGTAAACAGTGACGTGATTTTTGTTACAGACAAAAACCAGAAGCGAATCTCCATTATTAATAGAAAGATATATTAATAAAAAAGAAAGAAAATTTCCATGAATGAGAAAGAACGAAAGAAAGAAATTGTTAAGAAAGCTATAGAATAGACTAAAAAATTAGAAAGTAAGTAATAAATAAATGAATAAAGGAAAGAAAAAAGAAAGACAAAAAGAGGAAAATAGAAATGATGAAATTGAAACCTAATTTCAGGAATGGATGAAAGAAAGAAAGAAAGAAAGAAAAATAAAGAAAGAAATGAAGAAAGAATGAAACGAAGGAAGGAAAAATTGAAGAAATGAAGGAATGAAGAAAAAGTAATGTAAATGAAAACCAATTTTAAGAATTGATGAAAACAGTTAGAAAGCAACAAAGAAAGAAAGAAAAATGAAAGAAAAAAAGAAAGAAAGAAAGAAAAATGGACGAAAAGAGAAATGACAAAAATGAATTCTAATTTTAGGAATAGATGAAAGAAAAGAAGAAAGAAAGAAAGAAAGGAAGAAAGAAAGAAGGAAAAAAATAAATGAAGGAAGAGGAAATGAAAGGAAGGAAGGGAGAAAGGAAGGAAGGAAGGAAGAAAGAAAGGAAGGAAGGAAGGAAAAAAGGACAGTAAATGAAAGCCGATTCCAATAATATATGAAAACAGTTAGAAAGAAAGAACGAAAGAAAAAGAAGTGAAAGAGAAATGATAAAACTGAAAGCTAATTTCAGGAATAGACGAAAGAAAAAAATACGGAATGAAAGAAAGAACGAAATGAAGGATGGAAGAAAAGAAAAAAGGAAGAAAAGGACAGGAAATGAAAGTTAATTTCAAGATTAGATGAAGAAAGTAAAAAAGAAAGAAAATGCATTGAAAGTTTGCACGAATGAAAATAAAAGTGGATTTCTAGAATGTCGAAAAGAAATAAATGAAAAATTTAAAAAAAAAACCTCCGGCGAAAAAAAAAGTCACGCAATGAAAGAAAATGAAGAAACAAAGAATGAGTTTTTTCACTCTAATTTCAGGAATAGATGAAAGAAAGAAATACAGAACGAGAGAAGGAAGGAAAAAAGAAAGAAAGAGAGGAAAGGACAGAAAATGAAAGCCAATTTTAAGAAATAGATAAAAAAAGTAAGAAAGAAAAAAAAGAAAGGGAAAAGAAAAAAAGAAAGAAAGAAAGAAAAAAGCACTGAAAGGTAAAACGAATGAAAATAAAAGAGGGTTTCTAGAATGTTGAAAAGAAAGAAAGCAAAAAAGGAAAAATTACTCCAACGAAAAAATGTCGCCCAATGAATGAAAATGAAAACACAAGAATGAGTTTTTTTTCGCCCTAATTTCAGAATAGATGAAAGAAAGAAATACTGAACGAGAGAAGGAGGAAAAAAGAAAGAAAGAGAGAAAAGAACAGAAAATGAAATCCAATTTTAAGAAATAGATGAAAAAATAAGAAAGAAAAAAAAGAAAAGGGAAAAGAAAAAAAAAGAAAGAAAGAAAGAAAGAAAAACACTGAAAGGTAAAACGAATGAAAATAAAAGAGGGTTTCTAGAATGTTGAAAAGAAAGAAAGCAAAAAGAAAAAAAAAACTCCAACGAAAAAAAAGTCGCCCAATGAATGAAAATGAAAAACAAAAGAATTAGTTTTTTAGCTGCATCGTTGAAGACTAAAAAAAACAACAAAAAATAGAAAAAAAATAAATAAAAAAACACCGACGCGAGGGAGAAGGCAAAATAACAATAGATAATAAGAAAATATCTCTCGATATAATTAAAGTAAGCTATGAATAAGACGCAATGATTTCTCCCCGCCGCATTCACTATGGTAAATGATACAACCGCAGCCGACACACTCGCTTCTGCAAAAAACTAAGTCGTAATCAAAGGTTTTAAGCTGGCCTCGTTCTGGATTACATCAGACTGAAATGCGTAGGCCTTGCCTAAGCTAAAAAGACGTTCTTGAACAGCAAAGAACGTATCAAATGAAAGAACGTTGGATTGAAAAGAAAGAAAAAAAAATGAAGAAGAAAAAACAACAAAATAAAACAAAACAAATAAAAATTGAAATCTCATCAGAGGAAAAAGATAAATTCATGCCGGTTGCGCAATAAATCAGTTAAATAACCAATCTATCGATTTCATCTTTGTAGCTCGAAATTTAGAGATATTTATATTCCTTTAAATATGTGTATGCGATGCGATTGATCTCATTCTTTCTGTCTTCCTCCTGGCTAGCTAACTCTCATGATTTCTCTCTCTCTCTCTCTCTCTCTCTATATATATATATATCTATATATATATATATATATATATATATATATATATATATATATATATAAATGCTTCATAATAACGCCCAATGCAACGAAAAAAAAATTAATATATATATATAACTGAAACTGTTAATATCTATGTCAGTCAGTCTGTATGTATATATCTATCTATGTATGTACGTATGTCCTGTTTCTATCTCTATCATATATATATATATATATATATATATATATATATATATATATATATCTTATTATAATGGAGATTGTGGGTTTGTATGTCTGTAACCGAAACTATATTACTATACAAGTCACAATTACATTTGTTATTTACATCACATTCTCCATGATTTTATTTTTATTTAAACCTCAATTATTAGTAAAATTGTTTTTCATCATTAAGACTGTTGACCATATATACATACTAAAAACATGCAATTGTATTTATATATACAAGAAAATAGCGGTTTACAGTGTGAATTGGAAGGCTAATTTGCATATTGATCTTAAAAAATTGATTTTAATAAATATATGCTTAGTATTATTGATTTCTAATTGTTTGGTTTTATAGTAATGAATATGAGCAAAAATCTCGGGGATAAATCTTAAAAGAAATCCATGAACAAGAAGAAATAACTGTAATATTATTCTTTACTTCCTATTTTAACTAAATAGTTAAATTAAGAAAATTTACCAATGAAAGACGGGAGTAAGGGAAAATGATGGAAGAGTTAGTTTTAAAGTTGTTCTATTTTTCAATCATACCCCCTCTGTTCCAAATATTTTTATCTTAATTTTTATTCAGTTTCTAATTTGACATGATATTTTATTATATTAAAACTTAAATACTTGCAACCGGAGGGTGCATATATTTGCTAGTATATATAAATGCTTCATAATAACGCCCAATGCAACGAAAAAAACATTAATATATATATATATATATATATATATATATATATATATATATATAACTGAAACTGTTAATATCTATGTCAGTCAGTCAGTCAGTCTGTATGTATATATGTATGTATCTATCTATGTATGTACGTATGTCCTGTTTCTATCTCTATCTCTCTTTCCCTCTCTCTCTCTCTCTCTCACACACACACACACACACACACACACACACACATATATATATATATATATATATAAGTCGTCGGGGCGGCCTAAAGTCGGTATCAGCCAGTCAGCGAGGGAGTCTATCCCCTTTTCAATAGCGCTAGACCAAGGAGATTGTTTTAGCATCTGAGGTAGAGCGCCAAGCCTTCATAATAACGCCCAACTTTAAAAAAACAACATTAAAACAATATATATATATATATATATATATATATATATATATATATATATATATATAACTGAATCTGTTAATATCTATGTCAGTCAGTAAGTCAGTCAGTCTGTATGTATATATGTATGTATGTATGTATCTATCTATCTATCTATCTATGTATCTAAGTATGTCCTGTTTATATCTCTCTCTCCCTCTCTCTCTCTCTCTCTCTCTCTCTCTCTCTCTCTCTCTCCATATATATATATATATATATATATATATATATATATATATATGAGAAATAAACAAACAGATGATGTGTTTTGATATTGCTTTTTTAGCCGACAATTTTTGGGAGAATATGTGCTTAATTAAAGTCGTACCTTAATTTAAAGTCGTACCGTACATTTGAATAGGTATTCCCGCCTAATTCATTAATTATTAATTAATTAATTTTCAAAAATTAGGTATGGCTTTAATTAAACACATATTCTCCCAAATATATATATATATATATATATATATATATATATATATATATAATATATATATATATATATATATAATCAATAATTATGATATTATGGATGTTATAAACTGATAAATATAAGTTTCATACTTAGGTAATATTCAGATGAGTCTCATCTGAAGATTGCGTAAGCATGAAAGTTATACTTATGAGTTTATAACACCCATAATATCATAATTATTGATTGTGAATCTGCTCTGCTTTATTAGCATTGAGCACCTTTTTATGCCAATACTTTTCTCATTTATTCTCTATTCATTCTCTCTCTCTCTCTCTCTCTCTCTCTCTCTCTATATATATATATATATATATATATATATATATATATATATATAGTGTATTTTAGCAGCATTTTTTCTTTTAAACATGTGTCAGATTATTTGAAGTGAGCACAAAAACATGTTGTGTCAGACTCTACTGACGATATGTCATATCTAGAAAAAAAAACAACATTTTTTAGGGTATCAATGGTATAGCTGCATTGTGTGTTGCTCGGGGCAGCCTTTAAGTCCCCCCCCCCGCCTAAAAAAATTCATAAGCAGATTTATATCCCACCGCAGACACAAACTATCGCTCCCATAAAAGTGTCGCCCTTGGCAGACCTCCCTTTGCCCCGGAGATACGCCACTGAATAGACATCATATATCCTTACCGAATTTCACAAAACATAATTTTACAGTTTCTTATACACGGTAGTGCAAAAGTAGGTATACAGTAGTGTCACATCAGTGAAGTATCAATGCTGTACATAAATATGTACAAAACTACTGATATTTTTTAATAATAAAAATTTTAATTTCATGATGAACAAATTATACCAGAATTTTATTATTTCTAGTGAAATATTATGCAATCAAAACGAATATTAATAGGTATTATCTATTACCAAAATCTACAGTTTAGTAAAAATTAACTGCATTTTCTCTTTAAAAAAAATCAGATTATTTTAACGAGTTGGGAAAGAAATAATATCTAATGATATCCGTTTCAATTGAATAATATTCAACTGATATATCTGATTCAGAAAAAAAAATATTTTGGTTTGGTTTGGTTGGTTGGGTTTTACGGCATGTCAACCCCTTGGGTTATTTTATGCCGAATACTTCTATTGGTAATTAGGTATTCAAAAATGTATAGGGGTTTATTTGCTGTAATCAAGTTTTCTGTTGAGAATTTTAACATCAAGAGAGTGAGTGGGTGGTTTTTGTAGGTCTATGAACTTACCTCCATGATAAGAGGCCGGTTCTTTTCAAAAAGTGTAATATCCTCTTGGGATCTATTTTTCCAAATAGTTTGTCAATGCTGTCAACATTGTAGAACTTTCTTCGAGTGTGGGAGAGGTGTGTGCATTCAATCAGAATATGTTTCATTCTGTATCGGTTTCCACATGAACATTTAGGTGGAGGTTCTTCTTTTAAAATGAAGGAGTGGGTTAATCTAGTGTGGCCAATGCGCAGCCGGGTGATAGTGGTTTCTTCTCTTCTGGTATTAATTTTATTAGGATAAGAATATCATAGCTACAGTGTGTGCCAGCCAAAACATGCTTCCGAGTTTTACACCATCGAATAGACCTTTACCGAATTTTGACTGATTTCGCAACACAGAATTTTACAGTTGATAATATATCAGCAATAAGATAGGAATTTTAGAAAACCAGTTTATAGACTTTTGTTGTATACTCTCTTTCTTTACTTCTTACTTCTATTCTTCTTCTAGCATCTCTTCTAGCGTCTGGACTTTGTCTTGGGGACTTCGTGACTGGTCTTCCATTGGGAATTTCTCTTTATCAGAAGCCCTGTGTCATTGGTAGTTTTTAGATAATAACACAAGACTTCGATTTAACTTAGATCATATTTTATTCTGAAATCCCCACCAGACTACCTACGCATATCGAGTCGGCCGCGTGGTGGTCTTGGCCGATCTCTAAACAAGTCTCTTTCTAATCTAAACCGGAAGAGGGTCTTCTCCACCGATTCTCACGGTATCCAGAAGGATCAGGATGAGGTCAAGCCTTGTCACTCATCCTTCAAGGCCACCGGCTGCAAATTATAACAGCTATTTTGGTTTCTACACTACTGTACATAAGAATTAGGAATCTAATAATTATGTAACACTTTTATTGTAAAATCAATACAAAGTAATATAAGACCAGTGTTGGATATAAATATGTACAAAGTTACTGATATTTTTTATTAATAAAAAAGTTAGTTTTATGATGAACAAAGGATACCAGAATTTTATTATTTCTAGTGAAATATTATGCAATCAAAACGAATATTAATAGGTATTATCTATTACAAAAACCTGCAGTTTAGTAAACTTAACAGCATTTACTCTTTCAGAAAATTAGACTGCGTCTTTTAATGAGTTGAGAAATAAATAATACCTAATGATATCCGTTTCAATTCTATAAATTCCACTGATATATCTGATTGAGAATAGTCATAATACATAATTTATACATAATACATTTACCGAATTTTGACTCATTTTGCTATACATAATTTTATAGTTTCTAGTTTATCAGCAAAAAGATAGGAATTTTAGTAGAAAGTTTACAGACTTTTATTGTAAAATCAATACAATGTAATACGAAGGAATACAGACATTAATGAGCACGCTATTACAAATAATGTTCTTAATAAAAAGTTAATTTTATCATGACCAAAAGATACTAGAATTTTATTATTTCTAGCGGAATATTATGTAATCGAAACGGATATTAATAGGTATTATCAACTACCAAAATCTACCGCATTGAAAATATGCAGCCAAGAATATGAATATACCGCTGTCCAAAAATAAGTACGTGACTACGTAAAATTGTATCTGATGAGTATTTTTCAAACTTAACTTTTATAGTTAAGGTTAGGGTATACATGATTATATATACTAGCAAATATATGCCCCCTCCGGGTGCAAGTATTTAAGTTTTAATGTAATAAAATATTGTATTAAATTAGAAAGGCTAATGAAACTAAATAAGAATACAGATAAAAAGATTTGAAATAGAGGGAGTATAATAAAAATTTGAAACAGAGGGAGTATAATAAAAAATGGAACAACTGAAACTTACTCTTCCATCACTCTCGTCTTTCATTGTTATTTTTTCTAATTTAAGTATTTAGTTATAAGAGGAAGTAAAGAATAAAATGACAGTTATTTTTTCTTGTTAATGGATTTCATTTAAGATTCATTGAAGAGATGTTTGCTTATATTCATTAAAATAAAACCAAACAGTTAGAAATCAATAATACTAAGCACATATTTATTAAATTCGATTTTTTAATATTAATATGCAAATTAGCCTTCCCGTTCACACTGTAAACCGCTATTTTGTTGTATATATAAATATAATTGCATGTTGTCCATATGTAGACATAGTTAACAGTATTAATAATGTATGACAATTTTATTAATAATTGAGGTTAAATAAAAATAAAATCATGGAGAATGTGATGTCTATAACTAAGAGAATTGTGACTTGAGTAGGAATATAGTTTCGGTTACAGACAGACAAACACACAATCTCCATTATAATAAGATATATATATATATATATATATATATATTATCTATTTATATTAAGAAGGGAATTACAATGCGTATAAAAAATAGAATAATGTCCAGTGTCTAATTAATTTCAAAGAAACTTCATCTTCAGAGACTGTTTTTGAAATGGACGCGGTCTTGTGTTTTTGTTTTTTTTTTTGTTTTCGATGTTATAAACACGCGTCTCGTGGGTTGTTATAGCGCCACGCGGAGAGCCGTTATATACGTTGTTCAATCAATTTCAATTTCATTACTTTTATTTATTTATTTAGTTAGTTTATATATATATATATATATATATATATATATATATATATATATATATTGTGTGTGTGTGTGTGTGAGTGTGTGTGTGTGTGTGTTTATTTATGGAATGTGTATGTTAACTAATTATATATTCAGTGTTTAATTCTAACCTACTGTTTATGCGAGGGTGTAACTTAGCTATTAATAAACTTTTAGAATTTTTTAAATCATAAAACTAACCCCTAACCCTTAAACTATCTTTTAGTTACAGAGTTTCAGACCTTGAGGTGAGTCAGTCTACTGTTGGTTTGAACAACAGCAACTGGCTAAGCACAACTGAAGCAGTATCCAAGACAGTTGTTATTTATGGAAATCAAGAATGGTTCATTCATGTATTTGGGTGATTCCATTCCTTGAGTTCTGATTGGTTGCTTGGTTTTTATGATGTTGTGGAGTTTCATAAATACCCTGTCATTCTGCAGTATGGTTGCAGCAAGACAGGTTCGTATTCAGTTACGACTGATTGTTGCCGTGTCTTACCAATTCGACAGTAATTGGAAATTAGTTTGATTATTCTACAAAATACGGACACTATTAGTACGTTACTAAATTTTTATGCGTTTTACACAATCTTCAGATGGGAGTGTCATAAATGATCAGTTAAGAGTCTGTATAGCGCTATCTAGACGCTTGGCTGGGAAAATCTATCATATTGCCGTCTAGGAGTTTCTCTTCCAGGGCACAAAAAATAAAAGAGAGCCTGGGCAAGATGTGTGGAGGCCCTGGGTTGCCCAGGTGACATGGCCCCTTCTCTACCTCGCTGGCGTGATCCGAAGGAACGGTGAACCAATACATTCGGCGTCAGTTTGGCTGCAGGAGTTGCCAGATAGTGTTTTACACACTGAACTGCCTAACGGAGTCCAAGCCGTGATTTCTGTCAGGGTTTTCTGTCTTAGCCTTTTCCTATCCAGAGAATAACCACAAGGCAGCGGGTATTATTTAGACTATTACGCGCCTGGATACCAGCCCAGGCATTTCTGTGTTCTCGCGTTAATGTGCTAGATGGCCGTTGAGCGAGAAGCTACCTCCGCTCTTTCACAGGTTTTGTTTTTCGTCCCGCTGGGTGTCTAGTCACCCTCCTCACCAGGCAAGCTTGGTGGGGTACCGGTTTAGTCGCCGAATATCCGACTATGGGGCAGATAGTACGGGGTTACATAATACCATTAGTGCTTTGTGCAATGTGATAGACACATTGCCGTCTTAAGAAAGGATAAACCACATGAGACTCGAGCAACGGACATATAGTACTCATAATTCTCTACTACTCTATATATGATACCATCGAGCACAAACTTTATTTCCAGATCTTATATATATATATATATATATATATAATGTGTACAGAAATAACCTACTCGAGTTTCACCATAAGGATCTTCAGTGTTAAATACACAGAATTAATCAATATATTAATTAATTACAAATATGTGCAGGAGTTCATGGTGTAGATAACTACATCATGAACTCCTGCACTTATCTGGAATAAATCAATATCTTGATTAATTCAATGGATTTAACCCTGAAGATCCTTATGGTGAAACTCGAGTAGGTTATTTTTGTACACACTATAATACTAAATCAGTTCCACTTACGTATTGAGCACTTTATATTTTTTATAACGCTGATTATCTTGGTAAAATTTGTATCAACTAAATATTGAGACCAATTTCACCGGTAAGACATTCCTTTTCATACACACACACACACACACACACACACACACATAATTATATATATATATATATATATATATATATATTATAAGAAGGTTCGCAAAATGTATTATGTTTTCAGAAAAAACTTTTTAAATTCTTTTTATCTTACATATGCAACACGTGTTTCAGATCTTCTGGTATCTTCTTCAGACTTTAATTGTTAAATATGATTTTCATATTATCAATCAAAGCCGGAAGAAATACCAGAAGATCTGAAACACGTGTTGCATATGTAAGATAAAAAGAATAAAAAAAATGTTTTTCTGAAAACATAATACATTTTGCGGACCTTTTTTTATAACATATTGAATTTTCTCCCGTTGGAACCAGAACAAAATTATATATATATATATATATATATATATATATATATATATATATATATATGAAATAGTAGCACACAAGCTTTTACTAACCTTTAGTTTTTAACTTTTATGCTAATTTTTACTCACCTAGTTACCCACTCCAATAATAAAAGACGTTTGTAAGAACCTTCTTCATTCAGAATTATCTTGATGAACCTTCGGGTGACACCTAGGTAGATAGTGTCTGACTCATTATGTTCTTATAATTTTGCTCTACTTAGTGTATGGAGCACTTTCTACATATATAACTTTTAAAAAAAGTCATTCTGGGTTTGTATTTCTTTTGGCCACTACATAAGATACAGATGATTATTTTCAAGCAGTACGGATGTGGTGGTCTTTTCTTTTTTCAAATTTTCCCAGATATCAGTTTGTGAAATTTTTATTTGGAAATTAAATTATCTGGGTTTTTTTCACACCGTTTGAATTTAATGAATGGAACGTTATTTTTTCTCAGAATACAAGGTGTGTCAAAAAACAAAAAAAATCTTCTTACTTTTTTGACACACCTTTTATATAATATATATATATATATATATATATATATATATATTATAATATATTAATGATTTGAAGGCAATTACAATGCGTATAATATATATATATATATTATACGCATTGTAATTGCCTTCAAATAATTAATATATATATATATATATATATATAAAAGGTGTGTAAAAAAAGTAACAAGATTTTTTCTGTTTTTTGACACACCTTGTATTCTGAGAAAAATAACGTTCATTCATTATTTTTTTCAGAATACAAAGTGTGTCAAAAATGTACCAATTTAAAGCTGTATTTACCAAGATAGAAAAGAAGAATGAATGAAACGTTTTTTTTCAGAATACAAGGTGTGTCAAAAAGTACAAAACAGCTTTGCACGGGAAGGATGTGACACATGGTCAATTTCTTAAGTGGAGTTTAACAGGTTTGAATTCAGAATATTTCTTCTCCTAAATTTGTTGCCTAACCAAGGTTAAAGAGTCCAGACTGCCTTACGATTTACCCATAGATGGAAGTCGAATGGTTGGATGCATATCTTCCCAATGGCATTAGCACTATGTTAAATACAAATAGCCTCATTCCTGATTTCAACTCGGTTCACCGAGTCCATTTCTAACGACGATAATCATTAGATCATGTGCCTCCGCATATTCTCGTGATGAAAAAGATTCCCGCGCAAAAAAATGCATCATCTTTCATCAGATCTGATTTAATAACTGATTTTTACATTAAGTAAATGTTCGTTATCGCGACATCGTCCGTGGCAAAATCCGGGGCAGTGCATACGAAATTAATCGTGATGTGTAGATGTCCATAATAGGAATTCAGCGGTCGGAGTTCGAATTACGGTAAATGCTACTCATGAATTATATAGCTATGACACTTACAAGGGTGTGTCATAAAAGTATCGAGTTTGAAGCTGTATTTACCAAGATAGAAATGAAGAATGAATGGAACGTTAATTTTTTTTTTCAGAATACAAGGTGTGTCAAAAAGTACCAAGTTTAAAGCTGTATTTAGCAAGATAGAAATGAAGAATGAATGGAATGTTAATTTTTTCAGAATACAAGGTGTGTCAAAAAGTACCAAGTTTAAAGCTGTATTTACCAAGATAGAAATGAAGAATGAATGGAATGTTACTTTTTTCAGAATACAAGGTGTGTCAAAAAGTACCAAGTTTAAAGCTGTATTTACCAAGATAGAAATGAAGAATGAATGGAACCTCTTTTTTTTTTCAGAATACAAGGTGTGACAAAAACTACAAAAAATCTCGATACTTTTTGTATATCATGAATTTGATTCATTTTTTATTTGTTTAAATGCCTAATAACTAGTAATGGGTTATTTAAAGCTGACAGTTGATTCATTTTTATATGTTTCATTATCGTTATAGTTTTATTTTCAAAGTTGCATAAATAACCCAAAAATGTTGACATGCCATTAAAAAAGAAATCAAAACAAAAACAGAATACTTAATGCCATATAAGTGAATATTATTTAGATTTGTATTAAGTATAGTAACTTTAAGGGTATAATATGCTATATCTCAAGCCATATAGGAGTGAGGGGGAATGAAAGCGCTGACTCCAGAACTAAATCGACTCTAGATTTGATCCCCGATAATTTCAAGATACCATATACTGATTTGAAACCCAAAATCAATAGATTCCTTCATACAAAATGGCAACAACACTGGAATAACAACATCCACAATAAACTCTTCCTAATCAAACCCACTTTGGGAGGCTGGAGACCAACTTTAAGGAAGTCTAGAAAGGAACAAGTCATCATGTCCCGATTACGCATTGGTCATACAAGACTAACGCATTCCAATATACTCAAACAGAACAACAACCACAATGTGGAACATGTCAAACACCTTTGACAGTTAAACACTTATTCATGGAATGCAGGTTTTTTGCTCACATCAGAAACCGTTATATTAAAGCAAACAATATGAAAGATCTGTTTGAAAATGTCAACATGGAGGATATTCTCTCTTTTTTAAGGGAAATAAAATTATACCATAGAATATAGACATGAAACAAATCAATACCATACAACATAATCTCCAATAATGCTAACACATTGTTAAGACCAATTACTAAAAAGTAAAAATATAAATACACGATATGTATAACTTCCTAACTGCTAGGCGTGACATAACCACAGACGGGTTGATATACCGTTAAAATCAATAAACAAACTTTAAGTGTAAAATGTATATTATCATACATTCATGTAGAAGATTCTCTCTCAGCACATGCACACCCACAAACACACACACACACATATATATATATACACACACACATATATATTTACATGTATCACTGTGTGTGTGTGTGTGCGTGTGCGTGTGTGTGTGTGTTTTATGTGCGTTAAAATTTATTCTGGAGTAATTAATAGTCAGGTTTTGGCAATAAAACAGAATGAAAGAATGAAAGAAAAAAAGTATTATGGAATGAATGAATAAAATTGAAATAAAATCGAAGGTCTAACACACACACACACCACACACACACACACACAACACACACACACGTATACAAGCACACACATATGTGATATGTGGTAAAAGGAAAAGTGGACAAAAATAATAACTCAAACAAGTAGATGTAGGAGAGATATATTTCGTTCTGCTTTACGCGAGGAACTTCATCAGTTTAATTTATTCAAAACAAGTTACGTACATTTGTATTCATAGAAGAGAAAGTGAGTTGGTGATGAAATTCAGGGAAGGGAAAGTTAGTGAAGATTTGGTTGATCAGAGGATATCTATCATGTAAAGTGGAG